>OX451346.1:5926306-6406856 GCA_949629155.1 Myopa testacea | reverse complement strand
AGAAAAGTTGAGAAGAGTCTTGGCTGCATCCTCTGTGGATTAATTAAATATTTCTCTGTGTGTGTGTAACTGTGTTATTCTTCGTTACATTTTTCTCTAATGTTAATATTAAATTTTAATTACTCGTAATTATCTTGATTTTCATTAAATATTCACTTCACTTCATTTACATTCTCTTGGAAATTTCTACAAAAAAATAGTGAAAGAAAACTGAACATTTTCTTTTATTATCTTTCGTTTTCTTTGTGCTTAATTAGGATTTGTTTTTTGAATTTGCTAGAAACTTTTTTGTAGTTACTTCTTTGATGTAATTAGAAGCCCCAACATTCCGCCCCAAACTTAATGACTTTAATTAGTCAAATGATTATAATTTCTTTCTTTATTCTTAAATAAAACACATCCTACTCTTGAAGTATTTATTTTTGTGGAGGAACATGAACAACCACAATAGTTTTTATTTTAAATAATCAGATTTTTTAATAAGAATATTGATATGATCTTTAAATAAAAGTTGACTAAATTGATATTGAATATTATATTGTATTAGAAGCTTTTAATATTAAGTTTATTCTTTAGCTAAGTTTTATTATTTATAGATTTTATTCGAAATTATTAACCGTTTCTTTTTTTCTTTCTTCTTTCAGGTAAGAACTCTATATATTCATCAATGTTCTACTTCGTAAAGTTTGTATATATTCTATAATAATAAAGATTATTGATAAGACAAATATTAAAGAAAGAATGGCGAATTCATTCCGTCAGTTTTATGAATTCTTAGAATCCTAGGAGCCTGAAATTTTCCATGTCGAAAATCCTTCACACATGAGTGACTGGAATTAATGAAGAAAGTGATCGCTCTATATCCTAAAATAGTATCCATACTTCATCTTCCCTCTAACCTATAGTATTAAGTTATTCCCTCAGAAATCCCTCGATAAACCCGGCAATTACTGATGTTGTGAAAATTCTGGAAAATTCTGGAAATTCCGTAATAACAACTTCATGGTTTTCCCTTAAAAAGATTCCAAAAGGTAATGAAATAATCTTAAGCTAATGTTTTTGGCTTAAAGATCTTAATTTAAAATCTAATCTACAAAAATTCCTTCCCGAAGTATGTTGAATTAATTTAGTCTCTCTTAGAAAGTGTTTTTGTCTTTAATAGAAACGGGACGGTTATTTAATATTTGATTTTTTTTGCTAAAAGAATTTTAATTTAAAATTCTTAAAATTTGGAACAAAGAAAAATAATTATATTCAACTGACAACAAAAACGAGCACAGAAAAAATTGGCAACAGAGAAAAAAAGAAGAAAACAAAAATAGAAAAGAAAAAACGAACCAAGAAACAAGAATAAAATTTATTTGGCAAACTACCAAATACTCTAAATGCAATCATTAAATCTTGCCACGATTTTCAGATTTTCTTCAAAAAGTTTTCGTTTTGCAACATTTCCAAAACATTCCCGTTATAAGTGCAGGCGAAAGAAAAATATCCCGTTACTTTGTACCGGAGAAATGATATTAGTTACTTAGTTAAAGAAAGGAGAGAGAAAACAAGGAAAACGAAACCAATGCCGAAATTTATAGTTTCTTGTAATGATTGATAGCGGAAGAAAGAGTAACAAAACAACAAGAATGAAAGCAACAGAAGCAACAATAACAACAACAACACCAATTCAGGCCAAAACCGCACAGAATTTAGTTATGACCAAGATAATGCATTAATTTTCTTTGGCAGATGTAAATAAATAAAAACTTTGGCCAAGAAATTGTTTATTCAAAAAGATTTAAGATCACGTTTTAAAGCTGTACGCATTAAAAAAGAGTATCGTATTAAAAGCTCTTCCGAAAATAGTTTTTCAAATTTTTCATCCTATCGTTTTTGGGTTTTTATTCAAAATAAAAATAAACTGAAAAGAAAAAAAAACAGAATTTTCTGAAACATTCACCAAACTCATTTCCTGTGTCTTGGTTTCTCCGTTCGTCCACCGTACCCACCACTAAAGCCCCCCTCTGCCACCCTCACAACCTCCTTCGCCAACCCCCACCTCTAACTTAAGTTAAGTTAGTTACTTCGTTACCAAGTGTGGATGCTGTGGGTTGTACTCATTGTGGTCAACCACAACCACAGAAACTTATTTAATTCCATCTCAAAGTCGACTCATTTTACACTTGTTGTTGCTGCGGCTTCTGCGGTCCCTGCTGTTTGCTGTTGTCAGTTTTGTTCTTCGCACGAAGTCGTATCACCTCCCTTCCAATCATCCCCCCCGCCTCCTTTCACCGTCATGCGGCCTTCAAGTTGTTCCCCATGCGTATTTGTTAATCAATTGCTTTTGTGGTAGAATTTCTTCAAAATTTATTACTTCTCTGACTCCGAGTCTTTTCTGACTTTATTATTAGACTGTTTTTTTGCATGATGTAGAACAAAGATTGCTTTATAATATAGTATGAATCTTAAAGCTGAACAACTTTTGTAGTTCCTGTTTTCGATATTGTTCCAGATCTTGTTGTTGTTGCTGTTTTTATCTTATTGGTGAGTCATGTTCAGTGGCGTCGTTGTTTGCATAATTTTGTCTACAGTTTCTTTGCATTTATTTTAAATATTGAGTCATTTAAAGCATAACCTGGAACTCCTACTTAAGAAAATATGCAAATCTTTATGAGTAGTGAACAAAACTTGTTCAACAACAATCAAATGACATTTATGAAGACCTCAAACGAGTATATTAGGTCTTAATAAATATCACGTTATTACATCCCATCATAGTCCATGAGAATTTATAAAAAAACTCACAAAATACCGAATATTGCAATGGATTCATATAATTATATTGCCAGTATATATCATTGTATAACTCCAAATCCATAAAAGGTTTTATTATAAGAATCACACGAGTAACATGTAAGCTCTGCAGTTGAACCATTGAACATGATTTGATATTCATCATGATAGCGATTGCGATCGTGAGCTTGGCACTCATCAACTCCATACTGCGATCTTCATGACACGATGAACACAGTGTTAGCTTTCAGCGTAGGGAAAAAAACGGAAAATCATATTCTATGACGACCGCAGCTCTGTCTTGTTTCGTTTTTTTCTCTACTGATCGCTTTCAAGCCGGTGCTTTTTCCCCCCCTACTGATCTACAATCTGCTGTCAGCTCACGGTTGATTGATTGATTGATGGAAGTTTGAGCGATCGAGAGCGTTGATTTCAGTGCAGGTGGGAGGGTTAAAGTGTGGACGGGTGTTATTATTAAGTATTATTACTACTATTATTATTATTAATGTTTTTGTTGTTCTCTGGCTAACGTGAAATGCAAATTACGTTGATCTTTGAACTGATCGCCGCTGCTGTTGTATTTCAATGAAAGTATCGTAGTCAGAGTCCACTCACTTCATTCCCCTTGTTTCTCCCTCACTTGATTTCTTTGACGAATGATTTTCCAAGAATTGAGTGAGTAAAGAAAAGTATGATTACATGATTTGATGATCCACTTTAATTCAATCAAGAAATTAATTCAACTTACATCATCATCATCTTAAATTACTATATTATTTCTAGTTGTAGTGCTAGTACTAGTTGTTGTTGTTGTTGTTGTTGTAATCTTAATACTCGTATAACTGAATGCATGTAGAGTTATATTAATTGTTCATATAATATTAGATTGTAACTGATGTTATTATTGTCGTTATTATTATTGAAAAATTAAGCGATAAAAACGAATTTCTTGGAATTCCTTGTGGTTTTCAGTACTCAAACTTAAAACAATGGTATTTGAATTTAATTGGAATGCTTAATTTTTTTCCTTATTTGATTTTTTCACTGACTTTTAACGCGATTTAATTATATTTAAAATTAAAACGCCATTCAATTCTTCGTTTTTTATTCATTATATATATAAATTTATTGCACAATAAAAGTGATGAGGTTTTCGCAGGTTTTCCCTTTTTTGTTATAAACATGACAAATATTTCAACGAAAAACAGATTTATTTTTGTTGGCATACGTAATTTATACCCGCTTTTACACTAAAATAAGTACATAAAAAAATTTTAAATAAAATATATAGTGAAATAAAAAGAACTATAAAAATCCACATGACAGGGAAACGTCGACATTTTGTAATTTTTTTTCTGGGTTTATGTCACATTCGGAAAATTTCTGCAGTTGATGGAATTTTTTCGCTTGGATTGTAAACATTTTTCTTCAATCTTGACTTTAAAAACAACCACAACTTTTGCTAGATACAAAAAAATGACAATTTATTAATGTTTATTAATCATTGCGGAGAGATTTCAGGGACCCCATATTTTATATCCGCAATCACTCCACCCCATCATTTTACCCTTAAAAGTTACTCAGTTACCCAGCTTTGTAACGACATACTATAGCAAAGTCGTGACAAAGAAAGACACTGGGGCCAAAAAAGGGGAGGGATGAAAGTTCGGAACAAATTTCCTTTCATATTCTTTCAAGAAATGTGAATAAGAAAGAGTTTTTATTATTATATTAAAGTCGAAACTTTGGCTGGGGGAGAATTCTAACTAATTATTATCTAGTTATGCTAATAAATTTGCTTACACCCTCCTTCTCCGTTAAGTTTACTCACTATTGCCCTCTCCCCTGCTCCATCTTCAATTCTTCGTTCTTAACTTTTCTTCCTTTGTTTTAAAATTTTCATAATTTGAAGCTTTAAGAAAGTTTTTCCTCTCTACTTCGTGGCCATCGTTGTAGTTACATATTTCGTATCTTTTCACTTTATATTAAGGAAAACAACAAAAATCGTTAGCCAGAGAAAAGGGGAAAAATGTAAAAAAGGAAAACGGAAAAGGAACCAAATAATAGACGAAAAATTGTGCTAATTTTAAAGTTATATAAAACTTTTTTGGATTAATATTTGGGTTAACAATTAATTACGATGGTGGGAAAAGGAAAGAGGAGGAAGATGGGGAATAGGGGAAGGAAGAGGAGAAGAAAGTAGGAAGGAAGGAAGAGGGGGTGAAGTATGGTGAATGGTAGAGTGTGAGGTGGAGGGAGGAAGGAAGAGTAACAGATAAGAGAAATTTTTATAAAACTGGTTGGCTTCCTGTGGTTTATTTTCTAATGAAAACTTTAGAAAAACACCCTTCAAGTTGTATTTTCGGAAGAGTATTTTTGAAACTGTGGGGAGAGCCTCTCCTCCTCTTTCTCGCTCTCTCCTGATCTCTCTTTCTTTCTGTTGATATTCTGAACCAACGTTCCTTTAATGAGAGTTGAAGTGATCGTGTTTAAACTCTTATAAAAACCTCACAAATATACTATATAATATATTACATAGTAGACAAAATAAATAAATAGTAAGTAAATGAATAAATAAAAACTGATGAAAGCCATAGCTTATATGAAAGCTTAATAAATTTATTCAAATTACTTAGTAGTTAAAAAAATAGTATTGAAAAAACTACATACTGTTTTCTGTTAATTTTATTTACAAGGTACACAACTGTATAAAGTTGTTGTTCTTTTTTATTTTGTAAAAATATTTTTATTCCAGTTTTCACACATCATCAACATTTTCAAAATTTTCTTTTCTTGTTTTCATTCTGTTTCTTGTTGTTGTTTCTGTTTTTAGTTCTTTAAATTGTTTTTATTCCTGACAAAAAATTTGTGGAAAAATCATTAAATATTCAACTGTTATGACAGGAACTCTGATTGAATTGATGTCGAGTGACGTTGGACTGAATTTGATTACTTTGTGAAAAGGAAAGAAAAACAAAAACCAAGTAAAAAAGCATGCATAATAAACTGGTTTATTATAAAAGATATTCAAACATTTTTGCCTTCATTTTGCTCTATTATTTTTTAAATTCTTATTTTTAATTAAAGAATTAAAGTAATTAAAATTCAGATAACTCTTGTTTTAAACAACAATTCTTTGGAAATCTGTTTCTACATCTTAATTAATAAGGGAATTTTTAAAGAACATTAGTTTCTTGGTTCCTTTTTTAGTTCTCATGATGCTTTTCGCTCTCATCTACTCGTAAAAACCGAAAATAAAGAGAAAATGTTTATCTGCAGATCGTAATTAATTTGCATAATCATCAGTTGCTTCACGAAGAAATGGTAACTAATTATTTACACTTCAGTAAAATGGAAGGAAAAGTTTCGTTACGTTTTTTTCAGACTTATTGCTTGGCTAATTTTCTCCTTCTCTATCTCCCTTTCTCTCTGCATCTCTACCTATCTTCCTCTCCCTCTCTATCTCCTCTCTTTTTTACATTTCCTTTCTTATTCATCGTTTCCTTCAACTTCTTAAGTTTTGTGGGTTTTGTTTAAAAGGAACTGGAAAGAAATCAAATGATTAAAGGCGGATCAAAATGCAAAAGAGGGAGAGAAAGAGCGAAAGAGAGAGATAGACAGAAAGGAGTGAAGGCAAAAAGCGAGGGAGATATACAGCTAGGAGTGAAAAAGATAAAGAAAACAGAAATAAATAAGAAAATAAGCTGAAAAGTGCAATAAATACAAATATAAATAAAAATATATTTCATCGTTCAAAAAAATGTGGCAATAATAAAAAAGGTACCAAAATTAGGCCATTTCAAGGCGAAACATCGGCCCTAAAAATCGGTCCATCGCTCTCATCAGCTCAACACTCTCAATTCTCGGTATGCAGAAAAAAACCCCCTGTTTTGTTGCTTCAACCCCTCAACGTAACTCAGTGATTGATGATCGTAAATAAATTATTGAAGCCGCATGAAGTAACAAAGTAACGATAAAATACATCTAAAAGAAAACAACAGCATAAACATTACGAATCAGACACGATAGTAGTACAAAAGTAATAACAGTGGAAAAGAAAGAGAGACAGAGGATGGAGGCATTTTGGGTAGGAGGGGGTAATAGGGGATGAGAGGGTGGAAAGAAATCTCAAATGTAATAAAAAGATGCAAACGTTAGCATTTCATTTCGTTTTCCTCTTCTGAGATTGAAACAAAATCTAAAGAATGAATAAAAAACCAAAACAAAAACCGATTTATTTTCGTTTTTCCAGGAGAAGAAAAAGGAGAAGGACAAGAAAAGGACAAGAGAACGAATAATGTTGGTATATTAGGGAAGTTTTCTTCAAATATTTTAATTAGAAATCAAACGCGATAAAGCGGAAACAAGCACAAGAAGAAGAAAGAGAAATGAATCAAGAAAGAAAGAAATTCTCTAGAAAATTTTGGAAAAATGTAATCACAAATATTATTACAAAAACTAAAAACAGATTTTATTATAGCAAAAAATAATAGAGTAAGAAAATGCTGCATATTTTTAGGGTTACGAAGCAAAAAAAAATCCATTAAAGGTCGGAAAACGTTAAACAAAAATACTTTAATTATCACAAAACTAAAATTAAATTAAATAATCGAAAAATAACAATTACAAAGTCAAGGTCCGAATATAATATGTAATAATAATAATAAATAAAAAATCTTGCATATTTTTAGGGTACTAAAGCAAAAGAAGCCTCACCAAAAACTGCAGGACTGCAGAAAAAATCTCTTTAGGGTAATAAAACTGACTATTTAATTTAAAAATCGAAAAAATCGATAATATCGATCATAATTAAAATACAGAAATACTTTTAATAAAGATAATGCTGCATATTTTTAGGGTAACACTTTGCTAAAGCGTGAATCCGAAGTTAATGTTTATTTGATTACTTATTTAATTACTTCCTTATTTGAATGTTTCTCCTTTTTTTCTCACATCTCTTTCAAAATTCAATGCTTTACAATTTAATCTGGTAATGAAATATTTGAATATATTCGAGTAATTCATAGTTAACCCAGTTTGTCGAGTAAACGGTTACACAAAAAATAAAAGAACATAAAAATAAATAAAAATGTAACACTGAAGAATTAAAATCAATTCAATCACCTCAATATTGAGTTTATATTCGAATATTGTGCTTCAGTTCTTTTTTATTTGTGATCTCCCTGTACACAAGAAGGATTTCTCAAGCAAAAATTCACGCTTGATTTAATATATTTAATTGATACGGGGTGAATTTATCGCATTTTTGTTGTTGTTTTACTTCTCTTTTTATTTTGCTTTTCTGCCTGTCGTTTTATTGCCAAAACGAGGAAATCAATTAAGGGCATACAATCGAATTGGTATTGATATTGTTGTTGCTTTTACTGTTTATAGATTATTTTTTTATTTATTTTCATTATTGATTTTTGTTTGTTCCTTTTTTCATGGTTGTCAGAATAACTCAATTGCAGGAGCAAAATCCTTTTTAGGTTGATTACTATTAAATGAATACTTTTTCGGTTAAAAAAAAATATATTGAAATCTGCGTTTGTTTTCTGGATAAAACAAAGCTTTGAAATTAAAACATTTCTACAAAATGTGGTCGATGTAGCCGATGGCACACCTATTAACCGTTGTGTATCTCTCTATCCCGCTCTCTCTCACTTTCTTCTCACTCTTTCTCTCTCTCCCTTTGGTTTTCACACTCAATCTAAGGTTAATAAAATAAATAAAAAAATAAAATAAATAAATAAAAAATAAAAATAAAAATAAAATAAAAATCTAAATAAAAAAAGTCCTGGTATTTTTATATAACTTTTGAAATTTGTTTGTTTATTTAAATTTTCTATCATGATCAATATCATAATATTTGCTCTATTTTTATATTTTATTTTTGCCGAATTTTTTTGAGTTTGAGTTTTAATCATTTCATTCTAAATAAATATTGCATGAAGCTAAATCAGTGGAAATTCTATATAAATATGTATATACGAGTATTTTTCTGGATTGATTGGAATTTCTTGATTTTTTTGTTGGATTTCGTTGTAATATGTTTTTTTATTAACTTTATTGACTTTTAATGGTTGAGGTTGAATATTTTTGCTGGGTTTTTCCATTGAATTAAATTGAACTGAATTAAAAAGCATTCTCAATTCAAGCAAACATCAATTGAAATGATTTACAAAGTGAAAAAGTAGAATAGGAAAAGGAGAAGATGAAGAAGAAGATGAAAAACATAAAGAAGATGAAGAAGAGGAAGGAAAAGAAGAAGAGGAGGAGTGAAAGAGTTAAATCCGAGTTGAAAGGACTCAATTCTTGTCCCTGAATGTGAGAAAAAAAATAATGAAAGTGAGGAAAAACTTTGTTGAGAAGAAAAAAAAGAGGGGAAAAAGAGGAAAACGAAAAGAAGTGTTCAGTGAGTAAAAGTGAAATGAAGAAAAACTTTTAAGGTAAAAAAAGCCGATAACGCATAGAATATGTAGGACTTGAAAAGTAAACAGCTTTTAATAGAAGTCAGTCAGAAAATCCTAAAAGATTGTAGTTTTATTTAATCTTCCACTCCTTCCTTTTCTTTTTCATCGACTTCCTCTTATATTTCTTCTTCCTTTTCTGATTCCTTTTCTTCTTTTCACTTTAAAATATACTATTTTGGATGTAATTTTACGGTACAAATTGATTTCGTAGATTATGAACTCGAGTTTTCAAACTCGATAACGAATTCTCTGTAATTAGTCACTAGTACAGGTTATAGAACACCTTTTTATAGTTTTTTCTTTCGTTTTTCCTTCTGATTTGTCGTCCCTTTTTCACATTTTATATCTGCGTATAAAAACGCGTTGATTTTGAATAAAAATGTAAATGAAGCAATTATAATGGATTATTTTATGTAGTTTATTTATGCGATCACAATTGATATCAATTGTAATACCTGTTATTGTATTGACGTTATTGTTATTGTTGTTGTTGTTGCTGTTATTATTGCTGTTGTTGTTGCTTTTAGCGTTGATAGCGTGCTTGTTTTTATTTTATTATTGACGCGTTTCAAGCACGTTCCACAAATGAATCATTCGGTTGTTTTTGCTTTTAAATCAGAAAAACGTAATTCATTTAAATTTGTTTGCTTTTTCAGTCTTTGTTGGTATAAAAAAAATAGAATGCTCTTTGTTGTCATTCGGGGAACTACAAATACAACAACAACGATGAGTATCTGTACACTGTAAAGGAACAGATGACTAATTAACACCTTCCTAGCTGATGTTGATTCATTTCCTTGCAAAATTTCTCACTCCAACGCATAACAAGAAAACTGATTAAATTTGCAATGTTAACTACGTGTTAAGACATGTTCAGGCAACAGAAGTCATCAAGCCATTGAACGCGTCTATAAACAAGCAAACAAACGCAGTTTCTTTTTCTTTGTTGTCTTCATTTTGTTGTCTGTCTGTGTGGCTGTCTGTCTTTCTTGTCTGTTTGGTTGTCTTTCTGCTGGTAAGAAATGCAATCAACCACGTTTTAGTGAGCGACAACAACGCTGGTGGCACAAGAAAAGTAACACGAACGCGAACGTGAGCGTGAACAACAAGAATAACAAATACAACAACGATATTGACAACTACAACAACAAAAATAACCACAACACAAATAAATGTCTACAAAATGCAACAAACAAGACTACAAACATACTCACAGACAGACAGACGGACAGATAGACATACGCTTGACTTGTCAAATCGTTTACCTTCAATTTGCACACATCGACTTCCGCCAGCCAATCAACCAGCCAGTCTGCCAGCCAGCCAGTAATTCTGTCAACCAGCCTGACAAACAACCAGCTTCACAGGTGAAAATGCAATGCAAACGAAGAAAATGTCAAGTTCTTTGCAATTACAAACGCTAGTTAACAACTTTTTCAAGTGAGAGAGCGAGAGAGAGCGGGAAAGAGAGCGAGAGAGAGGGAGAGCGGTAGAAAAAGAGCAAGAGCTTGCGTTTACGCTTCACGTGTGTAAATCTTCAGTCAGCAGGCATAATTCGCTACCGGTCTGTATATCATCATTATTATCACGATCATCATCTCGTAAGTTGAGTGCTCTGCTGTCACCTAAAAAAAGAAACAGGGGGGAAAAAAATTAAAATTAATGATGGTGTTAGTAATGAAATGAAAAAAATCAGAGATTTTTATTTGCATAACGTTGATTGGATTCTGGCAAAAAAAATACAAGGTGGAAATCTATTAAAAAGTTAGTTTAAACATTTTTCAATTTGAAAATAATTACAATTGGGACCTTTTAGGGTTTTTGAAAAATGTCCCTTTTTGGGAAATTTTCTAAAATACAAGATTACTTAAAGTAGTTGTGCAACTTGTTGAAATTCCTTCAAAAGTTCTTTGGGCAAAATCTTAAATAAGAAGTCTTCTGTGCTTCTTGTGCTTCGGATTCTGTCAACGTTTCTCACGTTTCTGTAATCTGAAACACGACAACGAAAAAAGCATCCCGAAAGAAAGGATTTAAATGGGTAAACAAGGTAGCTGCTCGAAATAATCCTGTGAAACAAAATAATGCCTAAAAAACAAGGCTGCAAAATGAGAATCGAACAGATGCTACGATCAGATTCTCAAAAAGTTCTGCAGCGAATACAAAAGCGAACATCATCATCAAGTGCTCACCACATGCAGGGTCCACTAAAGCCAAGACGGAGACCCAGACGAAGATGGAGACGGAGATCGAGATGAAGATGGAGACGGAGACCGAAACGAAGACCGAGACTGACAACAACAGAGACCAAGTAAAACCAGAGGCTGGCAACTAGTCAGGTCCACTCAAACAGATTGTCGCAGATGCTGAGTGCAGAACGAAAACGATTACAAGTCAAGCCAACGGAGTGGATTGAAATAAAATAGCAAGAAGTCACACAAGAAGTCGAGCCGGTGAGCCGGGCCCAGAAAAAAGTAGAACAGATACGAGTACAAGGAGAAGCATACAAAGACGAAGCGCTGACTTTAAGAAATGTGAACCTGTTTAGTGAGCCAGAAAATACGAGGTACTACGTGGGGAATGCGAAATGCCACTGAAGCAGAAAGGAGCAAATCAAGTGTGCATCACTTCGTCGCAATCGCAACAGAGGCGGAGACCAGGAGAGACACAGAGAAAGTAAGGGAAAAAAGATAAACTGATTCAATTATATTTTAACAAACTGCAAAAGAACCGGAAAAGAGGCTTCAAGGGCTCGAAGGCGACGAAAAACACATGGCTTGTTATGGGCGGCATCTCAGCTGCAGCGAAGGAAGGGGAGCATCAGAAGAAGGCTCCCCTGTTTGAGGAACGAGAGACAGACGTTTATAATCTCGAAAGAACCCAACACAAAAAAGAATGGTGAATCAGATATCATGTTATTAGAGTAGATCCGCATTTTTTACTGGGTTCCTTTGGGGTCCCATTCGGAAATGATACTTATGACAAGGAAGTTGGCATTAAGGATGTTGTTTACTTTGTTATTGAGTCAAACTTATTCTCCTTTCTGATAACTTTTAAATATTCGTATATCACTTCTTATCGACAAAGAAATCAGGTTGAATTTCTTACTGGGTTACTCGAAACGTAGAAATTATCTCAAGCAGGTTGTCATTTATTATGTTGCCACCAAGAACAAACATGCACGAATGGAGTTAAGAAAGACGAAGAAACTAAGAAAAAGAAAAGAAGAAAAAACAGATTAACAATCTGGGGAAAGACTGGACATGGACAGACTCCAGAGACAATCGTATTGCGGCACTTGTTCAGCTTCTTTTGTAACGATAACTTTACGAAGACAGAAGTTTTTTATGTAGAGTAAAATCTTAATATTACTATATACATATACTCATTTACATATAGGAATATATAAGTTTGTATTATACTTTATTCCATAACTAAAAGAGTAAATTTAAATTTCTTTTTCTTTTAACAAATCTAAACCCAAAAAGAGAAATCCGTTAATTGTGGGAATCACACTTTATAGCACCTTTCTAGCACAATCTCTAGTAACTAACTTTATAAAGTGATCCACAGAAGATAAATTATTATATACTATAAGTGAAGCCTTATCTTTTAAGATATCGTTTATCTTCTTAGATAAGTGAAAGGTTGAGAAACTCCAAGAAGAAGGTTTCTGAATGTATATCAGTTCTTTTGAAATATAAAAAGGGTCATTGACCAGATTGCGCCGTTAAAATATCAACACCAATCAATCAATGAACCCGATCTGATAAAAAGCTAAACATTACCAAATATCAGTTGAATTAGGTTCGTTATCGCTGAATTAAATTTAAAGTTTTCTTTCTTTTTTTCCTCTTCTTTTGCTTTCCTTCTCTCTCTTTCTATGTAGTATTTTCGTAACAATCACTAGATGTTAGAGTAGCAAAATCCTGATCCTGTTCCAATCACACGAGTCCACACACAAACCCAAAATCACAAAAGCTGTGTGTGTCAATTCAACGAAATACAGTATAATAAGATTTGCTTGCTCTTTCTTTATTCTTTAATAATTTATTTTCTTTGCTGTGCATTTTAGTTTGTGAGTTTCTAGCATTTGCTATGCTTAACTTGGTCGCTGACACAAAATCAGCACCAAAAATATACGGATCTCGTAGCACTCGTTACGACGGAAGCAAAGAATACGTTTTACGCGTCATTTTTATGTGACAAGCGCAAGCAGTAAAGCGTGACGTATGTGACAAGCATTCGTGTTGACGTTTGAGTCAACAAAAAAGAAGAAAGAATACCATCGTTCTCACAAAAAGGATAACAAAAAAATGTATGAAAATAAAAAGTGACACGTGACAAGTGTGAGTTGATGTAGAGCTAAAAATGTTCTCTTTAGCTTAAATTGAAAATTTAAGCAACATTGAAAGTGAACTATACGGCGGGCCATCGGTTGGTTTCTTTTTAAAATATGCTCGTTCACATTTGAATTTATTTTCGGCATTTTGTGGCCTTCCTTAAGGTTCATCGAACCTTAGATCACACCCTTCAGTATTTTATTTCGAAATCGATACTCTCGAAAACAGGGAGGAAACAGAGGCAATCAAGAACCATCTACTTTATCCGATTTCCTCTCATTATTCGGATATTATTATTATTATTATAACGATTATTATGTTATAATTTTGTTTTTCCTATAAGAGATTTTTTCCTCCATCTGATTTATTATGCTTTTAAGTACATATTTTAAAATCCATTCTTGTTTTTTGAATGCAATTAAATTTTTATTGAATGCTTCAGATTCATCCAAGCAGCAGTAATGAAGAGTGTTTTATGAGTGCCTGCGTGTGTGTGTGTGTGCCGGGGGCACGTGCCTATACACACACATACACACTCACATACACTCTCTCATTCACATAGATTTGTATTCGCTCAATTATACTCTCAACCATGAAGATTTTGAATTGCAAATAAGATATTCAAGTCGAAAGAAACCACTTGAAACTTTGTCTGGCTGGTTGAGTGTTCCTGTGTGTGGGTGTGTGTATGTGTCTGTGTGAATGTGTGTTCGTCAAAGCTGTGGTGCGTGTGTTTCCAAGTCCACTTGCTTCTCTGAGGTTTTCCTTCATTTGAGTTACTAACACGTTAACAGCTTTTAATTTCGTCGTCTTCATCGTTGTTGTCATCGTCGTCCTTGCGTTTGTCTCTGCTTCTGGAGTTGAATGCCATCTGTATGTGTGTGTGTGTGTGTTTGTAAAATATTCTATGTCTCCATGTATTCAATTTCCGCTTTTATTCCTGTCTGCGGATCTAAGCACAATATTTTCCAGTGTTCTTGTAAAAACACACTACAAAAATGTCGGAAAATTTTAAAAAAAATCCAAAAAAAAAAACTACATTCGAACTAACTATATATAATATAATAAATAATATAACGTTGTATATTAATTATGTTATAATTTTGTTTCTTATTCTTTATCTAATATTCATTGTCTTTTTAATCTATTTAATATTTTAGCCTCATTCGGCTTAGAAGTCTTAATAAAATTTTCTTTGTTTCTTCGTTTCTTGTTTTTATTATTAATTTATTTTTCATATATTAAACATTCATTGTTTCTCTCAGTGTTTGTGTGTATAGTTATCTCTTTTCTTTTATATTATATTTGTTTGTTTTTCTGATTTTGCTGCTGGTTTTTTGTTGTTGGTGTTTTTCTTGTTGGTGTTTGTGTTGTTTTTTATTTTCTAGATCCTTCCTGGTTTTAATACAATCGTATAGCCTTAAAACACATTCACGCAACGCACTCAACGAAATAATAGAAATAATAATAAAATCAGCAAAAAAAAAAAATAAAACATCAACGACAAAACCAACAACAAGAGAACAGCTGCAATAACAGCAACAACCACAAGTAGACACAACTGCAGACACCGTTTTACCACTTCTTCTTCTGCTTCGTCCTTCCTTCTTCTTCTTCGTTCCTTCTTTCTTCTTCTTCGTTCCTTCTTTCTTTCTTTTTCCTAGTTTTTTCTAAACTTTAGTTCTTTGTCTGTTGTTATTTTTGTTTGTTTGTCTCTACGTTTTTCTTTAATTTTGTTCTTTTTTGTTGTGGTTGTAATTTTAATTTATTTCCCTCTTCTTAATTTGCTCTTCAGTTGAGTTCTTTTACAGTTGTTTCTTCTTCTTTTGATTCTTCTTCTTCTTCTTCTAGATTTGTGTGTGTGAAGCACGCACATGCATATGTATTTAAGCATAAACATACGTAGGTATATGTGTCCACACATATGAGTATATGAGTGTTGGAATGAGTGCTAGAATGAGTGTGTGTACACCGGAACCGGAACTACATCGTCACTGCGTAGTTAGTGAGTTGCTGCTGCTTCCAGTTGTTGTTATTGCTTGCTGGTGTTAGTGTTATTGTTGTTGTTGCTCTTGTTGCTGCTCACTCTGTTCATGTTGCTCATGTTGCTCGTGTTGCTGCCGTCATCATTATCATCGTTTGTCGTTTTTACTTCCCGTCATTTGCTTGGCTTTATTTTTATTTTGCTTTTTGCTATGCGTTGTGCTGTTGTTGTTGTTGTTTAAGATGGTTTCACCAGGTGCTTGCTTGTGTGAAGGTCCTTGCTTGATCTCTTTTAGTGAAGGTGGGCCATTGGTTGGTTTCTTTTTAAAAATGCCATTCCAAATGACACCCTTTAATGTTTCATTGTAGAGAATTTCTTCCGATTGGTTGGGGAAGAATATGCTTTGATCAACATCATCTCCCGAGTCAATTTAGACCCTGTCTCTCCGTCTTTCTGTCTGTCTTTCTTTCCGTCTGTGGAAATCACGATTACAGGAGAGCGAGCGGAAGCATCGCCATGACATTCGGCACCAATATACTCCCTTATGTAGTCCTCTCTGATGTCGAAAATGGAGAAATCGAAATCCTCTGAGTGTAGGGTGCATGAGCTTCGATCAGGTCAAATTTAATACCCTTTCTGGTTATTATTCCAATCTAAATTATTAACGATTTCCTTAATCAGACACTCACCACTAATTATTCATCGAAACAATTCATCGAATCGTTCATTCATTCATTTATATATTTTATTATTGATGTATATATACACAGACACACATACTCGTATATAGAACCATATGTACTTATGTGAATATCTGTCTCTGTGTGTATACTGTGTGTTCTACGCTTTTATGTTATTTTTTGCTATTATTTCTGTCTTTCTGCTCCACAGCTTGTCACCGTTTCATCACCCCACTCCCCTACCTCTCCCTTCCTTCCACCTTACTTCCACCCTACCTTCCCCCTCACCACCGCCCAATCGCCATTGATTGCTGGTTATGTTGCGGTTTTGCCAACAGAACAGCACCTGAACTCAGCTCAAATATTTGTATTTCGTGCATGTCCTTGCATGTGTTCTCGCATGATGTCAGTCTCCTTCCCCTCCTCCTGCTCCTCCACATTCCTCTTTCACCTCATTTTGCTGTCTCCTGACGAAACTCAATCCGCGTATGAAATGATGTCGATGACAGTGTTGACAACATAACGGGACGAAAATGAAGAAGAAGTGCACCGAACGGGATACAAACGTGTTGAAAATTGGATGGTTAACGGTTAGAGGAGGGCAGTGGAAATGCGAGGGAAAGAGATGGGCATCGTACGGTGCAGGGTGTTTGTGGACGGTTGTTGGGGGTGGGGGGGGGGGGGGGGAGGGGAGTTAGTTGTAAGGGGAGATATTTTAAAATTGCGTCAAGCTCTGCTACGTTAATGAGTGCAAATACAATCGGGTGTCCTTGCGACTGTAACAACAACAATAACAACAACAACAACGAGAAACCAACACACACCCAGGACAGCCAACAACAACAACCGCGCTGCTACCACAACGGAACGCAACAAATCCCAGCAAAAATCGAGCTTCCTTTGGAATCGAGAGCGGAATCCAGAGAGACGCTGGCAATCGATTCCTTTCTAGATTCTAGAACCCATTCTTTTTACATAGGCATGTCATTGGAGGTAGTGCATTACAATTAAGAGATTTGGATTAGATTCTATAATGGCTTCCATTCATCGATTATATAACTACTTGTAGAAGAATTAAAAATAAATGAAATAAAGTTATTCGGTACATTTTTGTACATTTCGATACACATTTGTGTACCATTTCTATATATTTTATTTATTTATTAATGAATTTATTTATTTGAAACTATCAACTCCAACTCATATTAAACATCCATGCTCAGCGGGATTTGAACCACGTCCTCAAGATTGTAAGGCAAACACTTTATCTTCTGCGCCACCGCGGACGTATCTGTCTGGGCTAAAATCTTTGATTTGAATAAAAATATGCGTCTTATTTTTATATTTTATATTTTATATCCATTTTTCCATAAAAATATGCGTCTTATTTTTATATTTTTCAATTTTTCCATTTGTCTCTGCATTCTTTATAAGAAAGAAAGAGAAAGCTTATGAGAGCTTCTTATTGCATTCTGTGGAATCCATAGAAGAATATGAAGAATAGCCATTAGCATTTTGGTAATGCATTATAGAATCAGTGATGAAACTAAGCCATTCCGAAATGTTGAAAAATTTTTGCTGGGATGCTACAGCGAAAATGCAACATCCCAGCAAAAATTTTTCATCATTTCGGAATGGCTTAGTTTCATCACTGATTCCATAATGCATTACCAAAATGCTAATGGCTATTCTTCATATTCTTCTATGGATTCCACAGAATGCAATAAGAAGCTCTCATAAGCTTTCTCTTTCTTTCTTATAAAGAATGCAGAGACAAATGGAAAAATTGAAAAATATAAAAATAAGACGCATATTTTTATGGCAAAATGGATATAAAATATAAAATATAAAAAAAAGACGCATATTTTTATTCAAAGCAAAGATTTTATGCGCGATAAATACGTCCGCGGTGGCGCAGAAGATAAAGTGTTTGCCTTACAATCTTGAGGACGTGGTTCAAATCCCGCTGAGCATGGATGTTCTAATATAAGTTGAAGTTGCTAGTTTCGAATAAATAAATTTGTAAATAAATAAAATATGTAGAATGGTGTGTGTATGTGTATCGAAATGTACAAAAATGTACCGAATAACTTTATTTTATTTATTTTTAATTCTTCTAGAAGTAGTTATATAATCGATGAATGGAAGCCATTATAGAATCTAATCCAAATCTCTTAATTGTAATGCACTACCTCCAATGACATGCCTATGTAAAAAGAATGGGTTCTAGAATCTAGAAAGGAATCGATTGCCAGCGTCTCTCTGGATTCCGCTCTCGATTCCAAAGGAAGCTCGATTTTTGCTGGGATGTAATTGACAACAACATACGAGGATGTGTGTATGTGTCTCTGTGTATACCCTGCAGCAAAATCCACTAGTACAGAACTATCCATTTCACTAGTTTCTGCGGGTCACTACTAGTTCGTCTGTAATCTACTTTACGTGGCGAGAACTGGCGAATTTTCAATGGAGATGTCATTGGAGGTAGCAATTAACCACTTCTGCATTACCTATGCACTAGTTCCGGAACTAGTTAAATTTAAACTAGTGAAACTCATTCCTTTTTGAACCATTGGAGTAACTAGTACCCTCCCGAACTAGGGCATATATTTGTTTACTACATTATATTGTATAAATTTATTTAAATCTAAAAAATTTGCTGTTAGTTTAACATTTCACAATTTTTATTATATTTTAGTATACATACAGATATTCATTATATTTCAAAACGAATTATTGAATATTTTCAATATAAAGTGCCTTTTTTCATTAACTGCAACGCTTTCCTAAAGAGTTTTTCCGGAGATCATCTGAAATTAATATACATATAAAAACTATATATACAAATAGATAGAAAGATAGATAATTAGTACCTATGATGACATCGTACAGGTTCTTGAAATCCTTTAAACGCTTCTTGCCATGCGTTCCATTCAGGTTATAATTTAAGGCAATTTCATAGTCGAAAACATATTTTAGATTTATGCAGATATTAGCATTTAACACAGATTTCATCTTGTTGATCTAATTAATATAATATTTTTTCTTATAATTAATTATTATAAATATTTTCACGTTGTTTTACTTACTTTTTTCCAATGAGTTCGAATGAAGTTGGCTTTCAAAATTATGCACCACTTTGTACTTCAATTTCGCAGCAAACACTGAACACATGAAATAAAACAAAACTCGTTTCGAGGAAGCTTTAAAAATACCGCAATTTTAAAGGGAACATTACAACGATTTTCGTCATCGTTGATAATGAAATTGGTGAGCTTCTGCATTCCCTTTGCACTAGTTCGGCGACAACTACGTTTTCTCTAGTGGCGAACTACTTATTATTGCGAACTAGTTTGCATTTTTTCTGCAGGGTATATACTTGTGCAGGGTTGTGTTTGTGTGTGAGTGCATTGTTAGTCTCCAATCTTGTAATAAAATTTCACAAATTCATTTTAATGTCACTCGTCGCTGTCGTCGTTGTTTGTCGTCGGATGTCTGCTTGAATTTCGTTCTGTGCTGCTTCTTCTTCACCTCTGGTTGTTGTTGTTATTATTGTTTTTGTAGTTTTTGTTGTTGGTGGTGAGTGTTTAAATGAACGAGCATATTCAATGTTTGTGTATGTGTGTGTTTTTTTAAACGAGGAGTAAAAGCATCGAAAACCTTATAGTCAGTGTGTGTATGTGTGTTTGTTGTCGATGGTCAGTTGATTTTTTTCTTATAACCAATGACGTTAATCAATGTTTTACTGAAACTGAAGTAACTCAATAAATTTTTAATTTAATAACTGTTGATTACCTCTACTTCTCGTCTTCCTCTTTCCCATCTCCCCAACCTGACCAGGGTGGATCCTCCCCCGTCCACATTCTGGAAATCTTTTTTCACCTCTTGAATGAAAAAATATCCTTCTTTTAATCTTCGTCTATGTGTCGAATGTCTCTGTTTGCAATTTTGCGCTTATTAACAACAAAAACAACAACAGAAACGGTTTCTCCCACTTTTAAACTTTTTATACAATTTCACACGGTTTCTTTCTTGTCGTTTCTTCTTCGGCGTTTCTTTCTTTTCCTTTGAGAGGTGCTCCTTTAGACACGCTTTTAGTAAAACTTTCATCCTTCAGTTGTACTTCCTTCCAACTCATATTTCCTTTTTTATAGCTTCCTGTCGCAGTCCATAAGAAAAACTTTTGAGAGTAATACTTAAAAACTTTCTACGACATCACTTTTTTGCTCAAATAAGCTTCCTAAGCGACGAAAGGAGACGCAACGCAACGCAACGCAACGGAACACGACACACACACGATTCAGAAGTCACAAATTTTATGGTATTCAGCGTTATGAACACACGGAAAAGATTTGATATGAGTTTCGGGGAAGGGGGAAGACGAGGAAGGGTGGGAGGGGGGGGGGTGGGGGTTGTAAAGGGAAGGATTAAGAAAATAAGTCTTATTAGAGTCTTATATTTCTTATGTAAATATATAGCAGTTTCTTTTCGTTTCTTTCTTATAACTGCAATAATAATTTTGTTTACCTTCAGGACTGCATGAATGAATTTAATTTAAATTTAATGAATTTTATTTATTTAAATATAAAGATTAAGTATTTAATATTATTATTATTCGTCAGCCACGATTTAATCATATAATACTACCTGTTATCATCGCATTCGAAACAAATGACGACTCCACAGCGACTGAACAACACACATCAAAGTACTCGTGTATTTTTTAATAAAAGTATTTCACGAAGTAATACGAACGATCATCGTATGTTGTCCTCGTATTCCCACACCGCGAACCGAGCTGCTTTCGTCCGTTGTTCCCCCTCCGTTTGCTCATAGTCTTTGTTGGGTTTTATAATGGCGAAGATGTCGCTGCTTTGATGTTGCATCAACAGAGATCTGTTAAGACCAAAATTCAGCTACCAGAATCGCCCGAGTAAAATTCCCCCGCTTTTTTCACCTTTATTAAAATCTCATAATTCATTTTCTCGCGTTCAACAGAACAGAGCCAAGCATGTGTTTGGTGGATGTGTGTTTTTAAATAAAAGTATGTATGCATGTGTGACTTCTTAGAGCTTATTTTGCCGGAGATTCATTATGATTCCCTTGACTTACGTTTACCCCATTCATGCTGCCAATTCTGACCTTAATCTTTAATCCTTTCGTCGTTTTTCGACGCAACGCGACAGATTTTTCACCACCTGTCAAACATATTCTCACCTTCAGTTTCTTTTCTCTCTTTTCTCATTCTTCTTTTCTCTCTTTCCGCTTCCGCTTCGTTCCGCTTTTATTTATACTGCCTTTTTTTCCTTTTACACCCTTTTCTGGCTTTTAGTCCTTTACCTTTCCGCTTCCCTTCTTCCTTCTCTTCTTTTATCCTTTCTTTTTCTCCATTTTAAAGGACTTGATGTGACTTTACTGTGTAGTTGTGTGAATTATTTACTCGCTTCCTCGGTTTCTGTCATGTTGAATGGCTTTTCTTCATGTTCTTCTGTTTCCATCATCTGTCATTCGAACGAAGCCTTTGAATTTCTTGCTTTAAGATTTCTTTGTTAATATTGTAGTTTAATTTTTCTTTACGAATTCCTTTTGGGCTAAAATATCCTTTTCAAATATCGTTTATCATGATCTTAAACTCTATCAAAGTCATCGCACTTTCTTTCCATACGTACTTCGTCTCTTATTTCTTCATTATGTGCACATGCTTCACTTCCCTGTTTCCGGATTCGTTTCTATTTGGACTGTTTTCAAATCTCGTGCTTTAACAATGCATTTATTTCAATTTCCCCGGACGACAAAAGGCACACACACACACATTCGTATTTACATAAGTATGTGTGTGTATGTATATCTGTACACCCTCCTCTCCACCAACACACGTGCAGTATTTAATATTTATTGAGGTAGTACGAAGGATTTTCAGTTTGACAAACTGATTGTTTGCTTTCGGTGCTCTGATATCCTCTCCTATTCTCCCCTCTCCTCCCCTCTCCTTTCCCCTGCTCTTCTGTCCTCTAGACTGCTTTCAACATCTCGCCCCAAACGTGTTCATCTTTTTTCTTTGTACTAAAAAAAAAACACAACATTCATGTGTGTGTGAGTATTCGAACGATTTTCTGGATTCGTGATACAGTGCAGCAGGCTCTGCATGTCTGAAAGAGTCAGTAACAGTCTTCAATCCTTCAATTCTTCAATACTTTAGCTGTTATCTGGCTTTGTGTCATGCTTTTAAGGACATTAAATAATGATGAAATACTGTCGAGGAGCAGCTTTTAGAACAAAGAAAGAAACCTAAAAAAGGAGTAGAAAAATAAAGAGAAGATTAAGAAAAAAAAAACAAAAAAGAAAATTAAGAAGAAAATTAATATGAAGAAGAAGACGATTAAGAAGAAGAAGAAGTAGAATAACAAGCAAAATAGCATTTATAAATTCAACAAAAGTAAAGTCTTATACTCTGTAATAAATTCATTAACAAGCAACACTGGAAATATCCCTTTAAAACGAGTACAAGCGATAGAAAAACGCAACACTAACAGTAAAAATAATTGACACTTGCAATATATGTAAATTTTTGAGCCTGCGAGCCTTACAAGAACAACAACAAAACATGTACAAAACATCGTAGAACACGAAGCCACTTGTTATGCATGACGAGTAGAGTGCTGGCGCTGCTGCTTCCTCGCTGCTCCGTTCGAGGGCTTCGTTCGATGGCTTCGGTCTCGTTGATTTCGGTATGCTAGGTTTCGCTGTTCCCGTTGGCTTCGGTACCGCTGGCTTCGGTACTGCTGGCTTCGTTTTTTATAAGTTCGGATTTTTTGAATGCACCAACAACAACAATTACCATACACTAGTTTATGTCGACGTCGCTGCCATCAGGCTGCGTCAGCGGAGAGAAATAAAAAATAACCTACAAAACGAATTCTTTGGGAATCTAATCTTATTGAACTCGTAGACTAGACTCGCTTTGAGCTTTAAGCACACACACTTATACACACACACACTTATACACAAAATACACACACAATGGTTTTTTCACTTCACAGGTTTGCATTCATGCATATTAAAACGAGTCCTGACTCTGCTCTGCAGGTGCGAAAGTGAAAAACTTCACTCTGTTGCGTTTCACTCACTCATTCACTACACTCATTCATGTTCATTTCTCTTCCAACAAAAAATTTGGGTGGCATTTTTTGTAGATTTATGCTTGTATCCATGCCACGCAGCACGCAACACGTAACACGAAATCGAGACGTTCAACGGCTCTGAGTTTTCGCTCTTCTCTTCTGCCCCATTCCTCCCTCCTTCTGCTCCGCTCCTCCTTCCTTCCATCTCCGTTCCTTCATATTTCTTTTCTCTCGAACGACTTTTGTGGTGCCTCTCTTTTGACACGTTTTGTCCTTTATACCCTTTTTTAGGATACTTTTTGTTTACCTTTTTTGTTCTCCCGGTTTTTTTCTCTCTCCCTAAAAACCATGCTAATGAAATTCGTTCTCTTTACATACGTAATTATAATTTAATAGATTCTGAATAACAACGAGTAACAAAGAAGGCGTGTCTTGGCTTTAATAACAGAGAAAGGCTCTGAATGTGACTCTGTGACCTTGCATAAAAAGCTTGAGTGTGAATTTTTAATTCATTGAGGATAATTTATGCGTCATCAAAAGAGTTTGAGAGGGAGGGGGGGGGGGGGGGTGAGGAAAGAAGCAATAGCGAATCCTTTCAAAGATTATTTTTCAATTATATATTTTGGAATATTGCTGGTTTGATTGGAAGCTGATTTAAATTGAATCCTTAAAGATTTTGATGAGAATATCATGAACTTTACCACTTTTAAAGCTCTGGGAGACGGGATCATGAAATAAAAAAGAAAGACAAATGATAAATAAAATAAAACTAAATTCGTTTTTCGATAACAGACACTTTATATTGACAAAAAACAAGGACAAACTTCTACTATCAGACTTTTTTTTACCCAACGAAAGTAGTTTTTCACAAAAATATTATAGTAGATGAGGAAGAAGTAGACAAAGAAGAAGAGGAAGAAGAACAGGAAGAAGAAGAAGAAGAAAAACGATTTTCACGATATTCATATCGAAAATGCAGATAAAACAGAATGCAATTTTGTAGAAATGGCTAAAATAACAAATACAACTACAACAACAACTATAAAAACAACAATAAAGTAGCTTAAAAACGTAAAGCAATAAAAATAAAACGCAACCGGAAAAAAAGATTAAGAAAAAGTAGAAAACTTATCGAAAAAGTTTCAGCAATAAACGAAAAAATTTCGAATGCTACGAATGATGATGATAATGGCGATGATGATAATGATACTGACAATGATAGTGATACTGACGATGAGAATGATGACGATTATGATAATGATTATGATGATGAGTATGGTGATGATTTTGATGACGATGATGATATCGATGATGTTCCTGATGATTTTTTCGTTGTTTTTCAGTTTTTCCATCGCGTTTTAAACATGATATCAACAGAATCTTGTCAATATGACCCCCAGCGGCTGTTTAACCTGAGTGGCTCCTGCTTTTTCGGCCTCTCCAAACTCCTCCCTTCCTTCTGCAGCAACTTTTCTCAGGATCGGAGTCGTTCTATCTGCTCCCTTCCTTCTTTGTCCTTTTTTATCCACTCACATGGCCCTCTAGCAGCGTATTGTTGATGGTTTTACGAGAGGGCGAGAGAGAGAGAGAGCGAGTGGGAGAGAGTAGACACACAAACGGATTTGGAATTTCTGACAGAGCAGCAAACAGGTGAGGAAACGAGAGCAACGCCGCTATCGCAGCTATCAACAAGAATGATGCAATAAAATGCAGTTAAGTTAATAATGAAAACTCATCGCGAATTACGAAGAACAGCAACAGCAACAACAACAACAACAAAAACAGCAGAAGCAACTGCAACGCGACGTGATTCGAGTGCGAAAGTTTTTCTCGTTGTTTTTTATTGCTTTTTAACCGTGTCATCTTTTTTAGTTTCGCTAATAATGTTGTGGTTTATTTTTTTTTTGTTATATATAATAAAACATGGATCTGGTTGTTTGCTTTGCTGTCTTTCAAGAGCTTTCGTCGGTTCTCAATATCACTATTGATGAACTACAAGAATGAATATAATATTATGTTGCGTACTGTTGTTTTTCTCGTCTCTCTGCTGAAACTCGCAGTAGCAGCGACGTCGTCGTATAGTGCATAGAAACAACAACACGAAGCCAGCAAACGAGTGACATACGAACACGAGCACATACAATCGTTTATTCTAATGCAATCGTTGTCGTTTATGCGACTCCTCTTCGTGGGTTTATTAAGAAAAATACGAAGAGTGCGATGCAGTCGCTGTGCAGTTGGCAGAATTTTTTTCACTGCTGCGTAAAGCGTGGTGCCAGGTTTTTAACGCTCATTTGACAACACGTTGTCAATAGTTTTTATATAAAATTGCTTTAATCCCTTCGAAAATAATTTAGTAGTAGTATCTAGAAAAAGGTTAAAAAGAAAAGAATTTAAGGGGAAAAAAGAAAACAAGAACAAAACAAACCAAACGACATGAAAGCGAAATAACAAAATTTTTAATATAAACCATGAAAAAACTAATAAAAGAACCAAAGAAAATTAATGAAAAAGTTTCAGAACAAAAAAACTACGAGTACATCAACAGAAATTACAAAAAAAAATTAGCACTAAAATCATGTTTAAAATATTGTATAAAAAAAATACAATCCTTTTGAGAGTGCGATGGAAGAGATAAGAATAACGTTTGTAGTTTTTAAGTAACCAGGAATGAAGAAAAAAAATCAAAAAAAAAACACTATTAAAAATAAAAACATTCACAGTTGAGTTGTGTTGTGATGCGTTGTGTTGAGTTGAGTTGCTTTGCTCATCGTAACTTCAACCACAGAAATTGAAACAAGAGTGAGACAGAACAATAAAACCAAGAACAACAACAACAACAACAATATACTGCTATTGCTGTTGTTCTGTAAAATTTATGGAAAATATGCGAAAAATTCGCATGCTAACATGAAAAAAACTCCACCCCCCCCCCCCCGCACACAAACAAATAAACAAGGATAGAAACAAAGCCACAAACTAAATGAAAAGAAACCTCAAAAAAAAGGGATCGTAGTAGAAAGAGAAGAATAAAAAGAAGCGGATTTTGAAGTGGTTTCGTTGAGAAAAGGATGAGGAAAGGAAGGAAAAGGATTGCGAAGAAGAATGGGTTATGATGAAGATGGAAGGAGGGGAGGAAACAAAAGGAATGGAAAGGAAAAGAAAGGATAGGAAAGGAGAGGACAGGGAAGGAGAGGACAGGAGGGACACGAAAAGGAAGGTACGAGATCCTGCAGATAGAAGTGAGGAGTGAGTTTGGAGGTCAGTTCTTACTTCTGGCCAGACTGCTCGTACAGAAAATGCTCTTGTAAACTTTAAAGAATATTTGATGAAAAATGAGCACCAGACAAAAGAAAAGAACACAACAAAAGCAAAGCAAAGCAACGCAAAACTTTTGTAGTAAAATCAAAATGAACACAGAACATGAACCATCATATTTAAATAAAGAAGTGGCTATGAAACTACGAAAGTGGATGCGGACGACGTTGCTGGAGACGGTGTACGGTGCAAGTTTTGGTTCATGTTGCGCTTCCGGTTCCGGTTCTTCTTTGATGGGTGCAAAATCAACAAAGAAACAGGCGAAGCAATGAACTCAAGCAACAAACTCAAGCATTCAATAGAACAACCGAATCAACCAGGCAACAAAGCAAGCAAGCAACTAGCCAGCCAATCAACGAACCATCCCGCCAACCCACCAACCAACCATCTAGCAAAGCTACCAACCAACCCACCAACTGACCGACCGACTGATCTACCGACCGATGGACTGACCTACCGACTGATCGGCCAAGCAACAAAGAAAGAGTAAAAGTTGTAAAACCGGAAGAATGAAGAGTAAAAAATGTTTCTTGTAAAAGATTTTATACTCAATCCTTTTTATTTTTGTTGTTGTTGTTGTGTTTGGCTTGTTTGTTAGCTATTCACTACTGTGTGTGTGCTTTAGTTATATTCTAAGTAATTTTTTTAATTAAAAAACCCAACAAAAATTGTATACAAAGAAAATAAACTGAAAAAGGAATGCTAAAGAAAAAGAAAATTCTTGTGTAAAATTGTATAAAATTTAAATGATTTAAAGATGGTAATAAAATATAGTAAACAAATAAATAGGTAATAAATTAATATATGTATATTCATTGTTTATGGAAAACCTGCACAAGTGGCATCTTCTTGACTCCTACTTAACTCCTTCTTGATTCCTTCATAACTCCTTCCAGACTCCGTGTTAACTCCCTCTTAACTCCTTTTTGACTCTTCCTTGATTCTCTCTAGACTCCTCCTTGATTCCCTGACTTAAAATGGATGAATATTCCGAGAGAAGAACCCTGAAAAACCCTGAAAAAATGATTGTACCCACCCCTTCTTCGCTTTCCCCATCCAACCCACTTTTTTCTCTTCCCTCTCTTCACAAATCTTCACATCGCAATTTTAACCCTCGTAAATAAACGAAAAATCCCTAAAATCGCATTTCAACACATAATTTTAGGCGTTGGTTTTGGCTTATAATAAAATATTAAATTTATGGATGATAACCAAACCCAAGATGAGTTTTGTTGTTGTTCTCATGGTTACTACTGCATACTGTGTATAACACTCGGATGCAACAGAAAGCAATCAATAACAAATCACATTTAATCCATAAATGAAACATTAAAATAATCATTTGAATGGGAATTTTTATTTCTTGGAATTGGAATTGAAATTTTTCCCTTGTTTATGGAATTTTCGTAGATAGAATTCCCAATACTTTCTTTAGTTGTGAAGTTTTATTTGAGATCAAGGTTAAACTGAACCTTTAGCATAATCTTTACTGTAGTTCAACCTTTAAATTTGCTTTATTTGCGGTTTTCATCTGCGGCTGCTGATGGCGATGATACGCATTCGAGTTATAAACTTGAAATTTAATGCTGATCTTTAATTTAGCGCGAACACGTTTTGTATTGTGTTACGTTTTCCGCTTACGTTTCAAGTTTGCTCTTCATATTGAATTCATGGTGAATGAATGAATGAATTCAGTGAACTCCTCTGCACCTTCGCTCCCCCGTTCCTTGTGTCCCCCTTCCTACTTATGAACGAAATCCACCTCGTAAATTAACGACTTCCGGTCATTTATTTGTACCACATGAGCACCAGAGGCTCATTCGGGATCGCGTTCTTTGCATAGCTTGTGTGTTTATTTTATTGCAAGAGTGTGTGTAGTGAAAATGAGTATTAAGAGTGTGTATAAGTTTATATAAATGTGCATGAATGTGTGTGTGTGTGTGTGTGTGTGTGTGTGTTGGTGTATGTGAGTCCCGTTGTGCTTTTATTTGTGTTTGTTTAGTTTTGCAGCTGAACTGAATCGCAGACGAGACCAGCGACTCTAGCGTGGAACTTGAAGAGGTGCCCACCCCCGTCCCGCCCCCCACCCGATCTCGGATCCTTCGCCCTGGTGCACTGAACTCTTTTCGCAAAGGTCGTGTGTGGTTTCCGGCATTCGGTACCACGTGAACCGAACCGGACTCTCGTTGTTTAAATAACATGCTATTTCAATATTTGCCATAAACAAGGAACGAGATTAAAAACTGTTTTCATGGTTACAGTTTCATGTACATGGATACAGTTATAAATACAGATACAGTTATAAATACAGATACAATTATATGTAAATACAGACACCGATAAAACTATATTCACAAAACTGTATTTTATTGGTTTTCGTTTTCTTTAGTTTTCGTTTTAAAATTTAATTTCGTTTTAAACATTTAAAGCACAATCGTCACAAGTAAAGTTTTAAGTGGGTTTTGTTGTTTTTTTGTAGTTGTTTTTGTTGTTGTTTGTCTGTTTACTCGTATTTCTCTCGCACTTCTAATTTTCCAGACGTTTAAAATATTCCAAGTCGCTTGCTGTTTGCTGTTGATACTTTTCATTGTTGTAGAAGTTGTTGTTGTTTGTTGATTCGTTTTGTTGATTTTCTTCTGTTCATTCAATTGTATTGCTTTTAGTCACGTTATTGTTACATTCGTTGTTGTTGTTGTCTATTCTTTGCTAATGATGCCGCATTTTGTATGTAGTCACGTTTTCCGTGGCATCAACTAATCTATGTTAAGTACAACAGTAATAAAAACAAGAACAACAACAACAACTATGTGTATAAACATGAAAGCAAAACAGCAAGAAGTGTCTATAAACTACTAGGAACAATAACAGTAAATGTATATAAACACGAAAACCAACAACAACAAGAAAGTGTGTTGGAAATCATTTAAAGCAACATCACATGTGTGTATATAAACATGAATAATAGCAACACTGGATGGGTGTGTGTGTATACCGTTAATCGAAATAAACAACAACAAGGAATAACAACAATATACTAGTTAAGTTAGTACAACAAAATTGTTGCTATTGTTGGTGGTCGTATTATTATTGATGTTGTTGCTGCTTTTATTGCTGTTGCTCTTTGTGCATCAATTATGAACAAGTTTCATTAGTTCTCGCCTCGCAACATCTCCATACACATCAATGCACACACTATTTAAACAGACTCATTGTATGCATTCGGTGTGTGTGTGTTTTTGTATTTTGTGCACGTATGTTTAATATTCAATTACAGCAAAAACATTTTAATCGCATTTATTTACATACTTATTCATTGATTCTCCATACACTCAATCATGCCTTTTGTCTCACTCTCACTCATTCACTTACTCACTCTTTTTCTAACTCTTCTTTTGCAGGAACCTGTCCACCCTCGTATTTTACTTGCACTGATGGAAACTGCATTCCGATGAGATGGCGATGCGATTCGAAGCCTGACTGCGTCGATGGCTCTGATGAGCCGAATGAATGTGGTGAGTTTTTGTTGTTGTTGTTGCTGGATATGCCAATGTTGTTGTTGTTGCTTATGTCAATGTTGTTGTTATACTTGTTGAAGTACAACATTCTGTACATTCTTCATTGTTCCCCAGAGATTGAATTCTAATTGATTGATGTTTTTGCAGTTGTTTGTTGTTGGTATTGCTATTGTTGTTGTTGTTGTTGTTGTTATTATTATTGTGTTCAACGTGTTTATTTTTATGTTTAATTAATATGATTAGTTTTGTGCATTCATTTATGTAAGGATTGTTTTGTGGTTGTTTATCACAGAAGCATTTCGACACACACACACACACACACACAAACATTCAAATTTCTATCCACTTCAATACACTTTAAAACAGAAACATACACACACATACACGCACTTACTCGTACATTAAAACGAACACTTCATAAATAACATTAAAAAACCGAGCACACGTTCTTCGAGGTCTTCAAAAATCGATGAATATTAATTAACGTGATTTAAAATACATTCTATTGAATATATGAATGGTTGTACATAAGAGTGAGAGTGACAGAGAGAGAGAGCGAGAGAGAGAGAGAGAGAGAGAGAGAGAGAGAGAGAGAGAGAGAGAGAGAGAGAGAGAAGAGAGAGAAAGGGAGAGAAAGAGAGAGAGAGAAGGAGAGAGATAAATAACGGGTATGAAACAGAATAAAAAAAAATTAAAGATGAGATAAACTCATGATTTTAAAGTTCTTTGTTCCACAGAAAAGCATGTTGAATTTATTGAAAAAATATATAAAAAATAAAAAAAAATTTTTAAAAAAAAACTATAATAAAAAAACGATAGAATGAAAACAAAGCGTTTTAAAACACATGCTCTGAATCGGCGGCATCACCAACTGAAGCATATGCCAGTCACGTGACTTGGTTGCGACGCGCTGGATTTTGGCTTAAATTCGTTGGGATTGAATTGAGATTGCAGAAGAAGAAGAGGAAGAGCAGGAGGAAGAAGACAAGGAAGAAGAAGAGGAGGCGGAGGACTAGGACTCAGAAGAGGATGCTGCTGATGCTGGAGCACGCAGAAACGTGTTGCCGCTGTTGTCAGGTTTTATGTTAATAACTGAAATCCAAAGAAATTTAAAACAAAAGCAGAACTTCAAATAAAAATGCAAGAACAAAAAGAAAGAAAAAAGATTAGAAAACCAAGCAAATGAAAAATCAAAAGAATGAAAAATCAAATGAATGAAAAAATAAGCAAATGAAAAACAAATAAATGAAAAACCAAATGAATGAAAAACCAAACTAAATAATAACCATTTAAAAAAGGATGAAACTGAAAATAAATTGTGAAAAGCACAACAAAATTAAACTAAGCATAAAAAAGTGGTCTGTGAGAAAAGCAGGAGCAGACAGAGGAGCTGATAGAGTATCAGAGAAGCAGACAGAGCATGAAACACAGAAGTAGAGAAGCCGAAGTGAAGAGAGGCAGGGAAAAACGGACAGAGAAGAATAAAAAACCGTAGAAAATCGACGCACGAGCAGCAGAGCACCAGAACGGCTCCTCAGTTCCTTTGTTCTCCTTTGAAACCGTGTCCCATGACTTGTTTTTATTCTGCATGGAAATCTTCTATACGATCCCTTGCTCTTTCCTTCTCCTCGTCCTCTTCTCTCAAAAGTGCTTCATAACCCCAACGCTCAACATTTTCCAACAAATTGCTAGAACAAATTCGGGTCTCATTTGAATTTTCATGAATTCCATATGCTTCCCTCGACAATTTGTACTCCCCGGCCCCCCACACCCGCTTTATATTGTTTTTTCGTTTTGTTTATTGAAATTTTCTATGTTTTGTGTCTATTGAACAAATGTTCATGTGTGTGTGAATATGCTCTTTTAAAGTGTTTCCTTGATTATATAATACAATATTATAAAACAATGCCAGTTGTCTCTTCCATTTTTGATGATTTCGATGATTTTTATTATTTGTTCTTCAATGCTTTAGCTTAAACTTATCATAATATACCCATATTTACTCCCAAGGATCATAAATCTTTAAAGAATCCTATAGGATAGGAATAGGAATCCTAGGAATCCTATAATTATAATTAAACTGGGTTCAAATATGGAAACACACCTGAGAAGCATCATGTTTATTGTTAAACTAACAGTTTTTCCAATTAATTACTAAACTCTTTAATAATTATAATTACTAGTTTATTTGATTAATTTATACTATTTTTATTATCCATTTTTAATTATTTATTTTTAGTTATTTACTTTTATTTAATACAAATACTATTTTATTTGTTTATTATTATTAAATTATTATGATTATTTTACACGTTTGTTTAAAGTTATTTGAACATTGAATGGAATTGAATTTAATTGAAAATGTTTCTATAATCACATGAAGATATGAAATGTACATGGTATATGTTCGTGAGTATGTGTGTCTATGATACATGTGACTGTCTACCATACATACATCTGGCTGTCTCTACGGATATTTAAGCATATCTTTCGATTAGTTTTAATTTACAATTGAAGCGGTCTCTTTCTCTAAATTTATCCAGTTCGGAATTAATTTATTTCTCGATCGTCTAATTAAAAATGCCGTTACATGTACAATAGTTCTCGATGCAGTCGCTGAAATGCGATGCCATCGGTGATCGCTTCGAAGTCACTTTAATTCAGACCGCTTTGCATCATGCAGCCTGGGTTTGAGTTCAGCAAAAACCGGAGCATTCGAGGCAAAGTGATCGCAGTTCAGTGATCGCATCGCAGCAGTCAGTCGTCGTTGATGCAACTATTTTAAATGAGCTTTAATCAGAACTGAGAGCCTCACATAACCTCTGTTAACCTTTTGACTGCAGATCCAGATGTATTTGCATATAAGTCCAAGTTTGCAGACTCTTCAGCGAGTCTATGAATCATTTCAGTAACAATAACAGCAACAATAACTAAAGTGCGAACCATTTTATCTACGATCGAACGAGCTGCTTGACCTTTCCATCGTAGAGATCATATTCATAGATTGCGAAAAATTGCATGAAGAAAGCATGAAGCAGAAATACGAAAAAAGAACCTCTGAATTATTAGCAACCGTCTCATTGATTTGACTGTTGTCTCATTGATTGATCATTGATTGTTTATTGATTGATCATAGATTGTCCTTTGATTGTTCATTGATTGATGACTGATTTGAATACTAAATTTGAATTCAAATTTTAACTGCATGATTGTTGTTTTATTTTTTTCTCTTTCTTCCCGCGCTGTCTTCGTTGTGGGCGTCTTCAGCGAACGCCTCCAAATGCAACGAGGGCCAGTTTCAATGCTCCAAAACTCATAAGTGTGTCCCGAACAACTGGGTTTGCGACGGCGAATACGATTGCGGCAACTCTGACATCTCCGATGAAACCAACTGTGAGTAGAAAACCTTGAACAATAAATAAATAAACACACGAACAGCAGCAGATATTTTAATTAACTGTTGAAAACTTTGAGCGCTGAAACCAGAGTCGGGAAAACAAAGCAGTTCCTTGTTTTTTTTTTGATACTTCTTTGTTTCACCTCCTTCCATGCTCATTCTACAGTATTTCTTTGTTTTGCTTTGTTTCTCTCCCCGCCCCATCCGACATCCGGACAGGCCGCAGCGATGCCCTCAAGTGCCGCACCTACCAGACGGAGTGCAGCAACGGAGTCTGCCTGGACATCAGCCGCTTCTGTGATGGCATCTGGGACTGCGACGATGATGAAGCCAAATGCGGTGAGTAATAAACGAAGTAGAGAGAAAGAGGGAAGGGAATCGAATAGAAACTCTTATAAACTAACTACTTAATTTTTGCTCTTGTTTTTCTCTTTGTTTTTCGTCCTTTCGCCACGCAGAAACTCAAGATGCTGAATGCGCATCGCAGAACTGCTCTTTTAACTGCAAACTCACCCCGCGCGGACCCACCTGCTACTGCCCACCGGGCCAGGAGCCGGTGAATGGTACCCAATGCGTCGATTTCGATGAGTGCGCCGTCGAAGGGGTGTGCGATCAGGTGTGTCGAAATACGCCGGGTTCGTACGAGTGCTCCTGTGTTTCCGGTTACGTGAAGCAGAAGAACCGTTGTTTGGCCACTAACGGTAAGTAGCACCATTGATTGCATTCAGGAAATGTCTGTAGAGAATGAGTGTGACTTCGTTTGTACTTTTAAGTGTGTTCCTGGTATATTTTGCAGTCATCGGAGAGAAAATTAAGTGGTCGATGGTTACTATTTAAGTTGTCTTGAGATTACTCAACGAGTTTCATTTTAATTTACCTCTTTTATTGATTTAACTTTAATTGATATCCTGTCGTATGAGTAACTATTAATTTTATCTGAATTCAGTTCAGTTGATGCTCGTGGCATATGAGAAACATTTTAAATTTCAGTAACTGACTTTAAATTAACTATGTTTTATTATAATCCTGCCAAATGCTTGTATTTATATTTCCACACCATCCTCCCACTCCCCGTAGTGCCCCCCTCGGAGAATGCATCGCTGGTCTTTGTTACGGAAACGGATATGCGCCGGGTTTCCATCCGTGGCGAGCTGCTCAGCCGTTACGATTCGCCGGATGTGTCGGCCATCGAGATCTGGCACCGCAACCGCACCATCTGCGCCATGTACTCGAACCCCTCGCTGTCGGCAGCCGTCGAAATGCGCTGCCACCGCATCGATGACTTGAATGCGACCTGGACGATGCCGCTGCCGGAGCTTATCGCGAGCACGCATTGTAAGTGGCACGCACGGACGCAGGATTGTTAATTCACTGACATGATTTTCCTTGCTTTCGTTTCGCATTCCTCTTTATTTCCATTCAGCTATCGATAAGCTACGCCTGGATTGGATATCTGGCAACTGGTATTTTCTCAGCAACGAGCCGGGTCTGGTGTTCATGTGTACCAATTCAATGCTTTACTGTTCGGTTATTCTGCAGGAGGTACAGAATCCTTCCTCCATTGTTTTGGATCCAACAAAAGGGTAATTTTTCAGCGTTCATTCTTTACGAAATTGCTTAATGCCGCGGCCATTTCATTCCTTTAATGATTTCTCTTTTATTCTACTTGAATTCTTTGTTTTTCTTTTGTATTCAGCTTTATTTTCTTTACCGAGTGGAGTCCGAGTTTATCGCGAGCGAATCTCGATGGCAAAAACCGCACCGTGTTGGTGTCCACTCAGATTTATTATCCCAGCCTTGTGACGTTGGATCTGCCCAACGAGCACGTTTACTGGATCGATATCTACAAGGATTTCGTCGAACGCGTTGATTACGAGGGACGTAATCGATGGGCCATGAAGAAAACAGCGGATGTAAGTTTCTATACATGCGAACAGGAAACTCTTTATGTTTGAGAAATCTTAAATCTTATGGACAAAATCTTAAATCTTAAATATTGTAAATCTTATGGACAACATTCGAAATTAGTTATGAAAGAAGAGAGCATAAATCTCCGGATTTATTATCAGACAGCTTTGAAGAATATTTAATAATTTCATTTTTATCACACATCAACATGTGCTTTCAAACTAATTTGTATGCTCCTAAATAACTACGGTCTATTAAGTACTCTCTTAAGTGACTCCTTCTCCTACTCTTCTTCAGACACACGTGCCTGTCAAGTCGCTGCACGCGGTCGAAGTGTTCGAGAACATCGCCTACATCGCACCCTGGACCGATAACGTGATAATCACTATGAACAAATTCACCCTGAAGGCAGAGCAAATTGTGAAGGATGTGAGACGTCCTTATGACTTTCGCATTTTTCATCGTCAAAAACAACCCGAGGGTAAGTCCGGTCAACCCCGTTTAACTCGCACCGAATGCGCACTGAATGGTTTTTCGTTTCCTTTTTGGGAATAACAACAACTACTAGAGTTTTCCTTCCGCTACAACCCAGTTTTGACACAGTTTCACTTTCTCTCTTTCCTTTGTTCTCCCTCTCTTTTTTTCTCTTCCTTTTTTTGTCTTTTTTTTTTGCTCTTTTTGTTCTTAACAGTGGCTCATCCTTGTCGCGACAACAATGGCAACTGCAATCATATCTGCGTTCCACTTTGGTCGAAAAACTTTGCCTCCGCGAAGTGTTTATGTGCACCCGGATATAAATTACGCAATCGCACCGAATGCATCCTGGAGCAAAACGACAGATTCCTCCTCTACGCCCAGCAACGCTTGGCTGGCATCACCGGCATTTCACTAAGCGCACAGGATGTGCAACAGATGCTGCTTGTCGGGGATCATCGCGATGCCATGGTGCCGATTTATAATGTCACGTGGCCGCTGGGATTAGATGTGAATGTGCGCGACCATTTGGTTTACTTTATACGAACGAATGCGTAAGTATTTTGTTTTCTTTGTTTTATTATGGAAATGTTTTCGGTTGTTTTATTCGGACAAACTTCCTGTTTGAAGTTGATTTTGCAACAGGAATTGCTTTATTATCCTCGGGAAAGTTAAACTGTTAATTGGTGAAAAAATCACAGTGAAAAAAGTGAATGTCACTAGTTTAATTTAATTACTGGATGCTGGGATTATACATGAGCTCTCGAAAGATAGAGAATTTCAGAAAAGAAAGACTTGAAAAGCAGTTTTGTATTTAGTCTTAATTTCCTCTAAAGAAAAGAAAGAAAAGAACTATAGATTTTATATTTAATATTATATTATAAATTACCTCCTCTTCACTCCTTAAATACATATTTCAGTTCTGGATCTACAATTGAAAGCCAATCAATATACGGCTCTGAACGTAAACTTCTCGCCACCGATTTCGATAGTTCGGCCAACATTGCATACGATTGGGTCTCACGTCATCTTTATTGGGGAGGTCTGGAGAATATCCGTGTGGCAGCTTTGAAAAATATGAGCAAAGTTGCCACTCTACCGCTTGATAGGGAACTCATGTAAGTCGAAAGTGATAAGAGGGCGAAGGAAATCACAAATATTTGAATGGATCCTTTTAGGTCTCTTGCCATTGATCCCAATGCTGGCATGTTATATTGGACTCACTGGTTTGTAGAGGATAAAAAAGGCGCCATTTGTAGCGCTTGGATGGATGGCACACATAAGCAAATTTTGGCTGAGTCCACTAAAGGGATGCCTATAAAGTGGCCTCTAAGCTTGAGTGTCGATCATAAAAGCAAGAAGCTGTACTGGTGTGATGTCAGAGAGAGCACTATTGAGCGCATGAACCTCGATGGCACTGAACGCAGCATTCTCTTCAAGGACACGCAATATCATCCCATATCCGTGGCTTACTACAACGGCTTTATTTTCTGGGTGGACAATAAAAATGGCACCATTCGACGCTTCAATGTGCATCATGCCAACAAAAGCTTTGTCAAAGCTTCGTAAGTTTTTCTTGTTTAAACTTCTTTCAAATAAACTGTGAGTTCAAATGTTCTTAGATATTAATTTATATTCTTTTTCCTTCCTTAGACAATCTGAGGTGCACTCGCACGAACGTGGCCGTACTTCAGCGTTGAAGATTTTCGATGTAGCGACACAACCCATTCCCCCCACTAAAAATACTTGCCAAGCTAAGTGTCCTGGGATATGCTTAAATACACCCAAGGGCGCTGTTTGTCGTTGTCCTGACAACTATTCGCTGAATGGCACCGGAGGTCAGTGTATTCGGGCGCCTGATTTGACAACGCCAAACAATTGCTCGAGCAGCCGCTTTCAGTGTCGCAGCACTCAACAGTGCATCGATCGCAAGGATCTCTGCGACGGTTTCGACGATTGTGATGACGGTAGCGATGAGAGCAACGTTGCGGGCGCACCCTGTTATCCGAAGACCTGTGATCTGAATCTGCATTTCGTTTGCAACGAACGGTGCTATCAACGCGCTTTACTCTGCAGTCCGATCGCCTACTGCAAGGATGGGACAGATCAGTTGAACTGTGAAACGCATACCTGCAACAGCAACGAGTTCACGTGTGCCAAGAGTGGGAGATGCATCCAGTTATCGTGGGTTGGCGACGGTGTGGCCGATTGTGGTAAGTATGCTGCACGAATGTTAGACGATTTAGGAAAACCCAAGTCGAATTTGAACTCAGACGTTCTTCCCACCATCAGGCCCCGATGATTCCTCCGACGAAGCATCCGAAGATGTATTGGAAGAGAAGTGCCAAGAATTCGAGTGCAAAAATGGACGTTGTACTCCCTTTTCCGATTTATGTGACGGCGTGGATCAGTGTGGGTAAGTGCAGGCACAACATATCCACCTCCCTGAGTCCTCCACAATATAATACATACAATTGAAAATAGAAACACTTGCTCTGAGATCTCTTAACCATCTAACTTTTTTCTATCTTCTTCTCTCTTGGAATGTTCTGTTGGGTTCAGCGACAACTCGGATGAACGTGGCTGTGAATTTGAATGTGGCAAGGGTGAGCGTTACTGCATACCGCTCGGCTGCTATGGTGCGCTGCACATGTGCGACGGCATAAACGACTGCTTAGATTTTAGTGATGAGGCCAACTGTAACGAAACGAAATCTGACAATCACGAAATCGATCTGGGCGAAGCGCATATATGTGGTCCTTTCGAGTTCGGTTGCACCGATCCTTTCGAATGCATCCCTGACTTCTTTCGTTGCGATGGCATCCCGCATTGTTTTGATAAGTCCGACGAGGCCAACTGCACCAAGATCAACCAATCGAAGGTTGATTTCTCCGAGACGCTCAATTGTGAAGCTCCTGATCGCCTCTGCATGACGTCTAACAAATGTGTTGGAGTGCACCAGCTGTGTGACGGCAACATTGACTGTGAGGACGGAACGGATGAGGGTTTTCTGTGTGAGAATCGCATGTGCGATCAGACGCACGAATGTTCGCACTACTGTCACAATGCGCCCGAAGGATTTGTGTGCTCCTGTCCGACGCACATGTATCTGTTGACGAACGGCAAGCGCTGCAGCATGCAGCATGCTTGCGAACACTGGGACACGTGTTCGCAGATCTGCGAGGCTTCTGGAAAGGCGTACGAATGTAAATGCCATGACGGGTTCGCTCTGGAGTACGATAAGTTCACCTGCAAGAGCGTGGCACGCGATGATCCGTATGTGATATTCACCAATCGTCAGGAGATCAGAGGCTTTAATCTGAAGACATCCGTAGTCAGCAATTTCTATACGTCGCTGCGAAATACGATTGCTTTGGATTTTCTATACAGCAATGATTCCGGTGTATCTACAGTAACGATATACTGGACAGATGTCATCGATGACAAGATCTATCGTGGTCAACTGGTAGGTGAGAGTTTGCGCCGTGTCGAGGCGGTTGTGCATTCTGGACTCTCAACCACCGAAGGCTTAGCAGTGGACTGGATAGGCAGGAATCTTTATTGGATTGATTCCAATCTTGATCAAATAGAGGTGTCCAAGTTGAACGGTAACTTTCGACGTACACTTGTGGCGGGCGAAATGGAGAGCCCACGCGCTATTGCGCTAGATCCACGTGAGGGTCTGCTCTTCTGGACCGACTGGGATGATAACTTCCCTCGAATTGAACGCTGCTCGATGGCGGGGGAATTCAGGCGCACCATTTCAACGACGTCTCAGGTATCAGCTGGCTGGCCGAACGGTTTAACATTGGACTATACGCAGAAAAGAGTCTATTGGGTCGACGCTAAGTCGGACTCGATCTACACCATAAAGTATGACGGGTCGGATCATCACCTGGTGGTGCGCGACAAAGATATTCTCTCGCATCCGTTTGCAATATCGGTCTTCGAGAACTTCGTCTACTGGACGGACTGGCGCACTACGTCGGTTATACGAGCGAATAAATGGAATGGTTCCGACATACAGGTCATTCAAAGAACACTGACGCAGCCTTTTGGTATTCAAGTGCTGCATTCCAGTCGCCAACCACAGGACGTGAATCCCTGTGGGCCTAACAATGGCGGTTGTTCTCATCTGTGTTTGTTAAGGTAAGTTAAAGTGTAAAGTATTGAAGGATGTAAAGTCCTATTTCCTTATTTATTGTCCTTATTTTATGTCCTTATGTCCTAATTATGTCCTTATTTTCTTATTAAAAAAGCGTTAAGAAGACCTACAAATGTGAGTGTCCGCATGTAATGCGTTTGGACCCGACAGATGAACGCACCTGTGTATCGAACGAACAGGTGTTGCTCTTCATCATGGGCGATGAGATACGTGGCATTGATCTCATGCAACCCAGCCATCATACGATTCCCACCATTCGGCAATCTCCACAGGTGGATAACGCTTTGAATTAAGTGAACTCCGAGTTAGAAATCTCTATTTGTCTCTATAAACACAGGTATTGGCCCCTCAGCGCATTGACTTCACCGTGGAGGATGGACGCATTTACTGGTCCGATATACAACTAAATGAAATCAAAACAGCCGGCATTTCGAATGGTCTCATTGACACCATCATTAATACAGACATCCAGAAACCATACGGCTTTGCTATAGACTGGATTGCCAAGACTATGTATTTCTCTTCGGGTAAAACAAAGTGTCAGATACTTGTCAGTAATCTCAAAGGTGAATATGTATCGGATATTCTCTCCGATTTAAATATGGTGGAGAGCATTGCTTTGGATCCCGCAAAGTAAGGAAAACCCGTCGTTTTTGGTCGTTTTCAAACCCAAAGTAAACTATTATTTTGTATCTTTTTAGCGGAAAAATGTATTGGATTCACTCGGAACGTGAGCAAAAACTCTGGCAAATCGAACAGAGCTCTCTTGATGGCTCTGCACGTCGTCTACTCTTTACTCACAATAAAACACTGCAGTCCATTACGATGGATTTCGATAGCTCTCGGGTTTATTATGTCTACGACAATTCGGGTATAGCTTATTATGATGTGGCAACACAAACTATTGTGAAAACTTTGCCAGCCAGTGAAGTGATGACCATCAGCTCTGTGACGGTCTACAATGGATCACTTTACTTTCCCGAAAACATACAAAGTGTTATAATGAGCTGCAAAAAGGATTCTTGTCAAGATATGGCGCTTTTACGTAGAAATACAAGTACGTTTGTGAAGTTTACAATCCTTACGAGTTTTCTATTTCCTTCTATTCGCTTTCCTTAGAAAGCATTCAGTCTTTGAAGATGTTTTATGCTGAGGCTCAAACGGGATCGAATAATTGTGCTGGATTACAACGTGGTGGTTGTGAACATCTCTGCTTGGCCATATCGCACAACGAACATGTCTGCAAATGCGCCATAGGTTACGAAATCAATCCCAGTTACCCAAACAAGTGCCTCGGAAGGGAAGAGTTTATCTTCTACTCAAATCATGAACTGAAGGGTATTGAGCTCTTCGATCCTAATAATCCTACTGCAGATTTGGAAGAAAAAACGGTAAGCAAAACATCTCATCGTTAGGTCCACATACTCATACATCCCTATATTTTAACATTTTGGTTAGGCCCTCGCACCGATTTCGCGTATTTCCCTAGCCACCTACATCGACTACCATGCCGACGATGACTTCCTTTATTGGGGCGACAGCGAACGAGGTACTATTTCTCGTATAAAACGTGATGGCACGCTACGTCAAGAGATCCTGGAACAAGTAGAAACTCTTGACCCCAAACAGCTGGATTGGTTGGGCGGCATTGCCATCGATTGGGTAGCTGATAATATTTACTGGAGCGACACTAAGCGCAATTTAATCGAAGTGTCGCGTCTCGATGGTTCCCATCGGCATGTTGTTGTATCGAACATCGAAAACCCAACCGCTTTGGCAGTGGATCCAGTACAAGGTTTACTTTTCTACGTAGCTGAGGGTTTAATTGGGCGCACCGGATTGGATGGAAGTCAAGCGTTTGTGCTGGTTAATCAAACAAATGCTGTCACCAACCTGATTCTAGATACAGATTCTACTAAAGTCTATTGGTGTGAATCGGGTCCAAATCGTATAATGAAAGTGGACTACGATGGCAATCTAAAGACTCAGATGCTTAATCATAGCTTAGATAATCCTGTGGCACTGGCTAAGTTGGACAATTATATTTATTGGGCCGACAATAATCACAACAAAGGTAGTCTGAGGGTAGCGCCGTTGCAAAACCTCTCTGATTCCCGGGAGATACTTAAGTCGGAAGGAAACGCTTTGAAGGATTTGAAAATTTTCTCCAAACGTGTGCAGAAAGGATCAAACCACTGTGCCGAAAGTAACGGTGGTTGTCAACAACTGTGTCTTTACAATGGCACCAACGCCGTGTGTGCTTGTTCACACAGTCGTGTGGCAGGTGACGATGTCTCCTGTGAGCCTTATGAAAATTTCTTACTCTATTCCTACCGCAGCACCATCGAAAGTGTCCATATGACGGACCATACAAACAAAAATGGACCAATTCAACCCATACATAACACCACATTCATGCGTAATGTTATCGCGCTGACCTACGACTACGCAAACAGTCTGATCTTCTACTCTGACGTCCAGATGAGCACTATTAATTCGGTTTATTTCAACGGTAGTCAAAACCAGGTGCTGGTCAGTCGTCAGGGTCGCGTGGAAGGATTGACATACGATACTGTAAACGAGCAACTCTTTTGGACCTCAAATAATGACGCCTCAATAAGAAGTCTGAGTCTGCAGGATTCCACTGAGAACCCAGATAATAATACGCAAATCGTTAAATCCGTACTGAAGTTAAATAGCAATGATAAGCCTCGTGGCATTGCCGTGGAACCCTGCTTGGGCATGATTTACTGGACAAACTGGAACGAAGAAACTCCATCCATTCAGCGTGCTTACGTAACGGGTTTCGGCGTTGAGTCCATTATCCGAAAGTTCATTCAAATGCCGAACGCGTTGACGCTTGATTTTGAGGAACAGAAACTATACTGGGCCGATGCGCGGCTGGATAAAATTGAACGTGCTAATTATGATGGTACTCATCGCACCGTCTTGGCTCATTCAACGCCGAAACATGCTTTCTCCATGGCTGTTTATGGCGATTTATTGTTCTGGACCGATTGGGTGCTGCATGCTGTGGTACGTGCTAACAAGTACTCTGGGTCAGATGTGGTATTTTTGAGAAAGAACATCGTCCGTCCCATGGGTATCATTGCTGTCCAGAATTCGACCATGAATTGTGACGCGAATCAGTGCAAGGTACTCAACGGCGGCTGCGAGGATGTCTGTATACTTCGTAAGAATGGAACCGCCAGCTGTCAGTGCACACGCGGAATTCTAGCTGACGATGGTAGGCGTTGCATACAGCCGATAAATAGTAACTGTGGAAAGGAGCAGTTTACCTGCAAGTCCGGGGAATGCATTCCTCTGGAGCTCACTTGCGACAATATTACGCACTGCTTGGATGGTTCGGATGAGCTGCGAAGTTATTGTATCATTCGCGAATGTCCACCTAACTTCTTCATGTGCAACAATCATCGCTGTATTCCGCAGAATCAAACCTGCGACGAGATACATCAGTGTGGAGATGGCTCCGACGAATCAGACCTGATTTGCAAGTGTGAATCGGAGAAGTTCCGCTGCTCTAGTGGCGAATGTATCTCGATGCAGTTTGTGTGTGACAATGTGAGGGACTGCAAGGATTTCAGCGACGAAAAACATTGTCCGCCGCGCGAGTGTCCGAATGGCGATGTTCTTTTCGAGCACTGTGCCAATTCCACAGCTTGCTTTATGCCTTCGTGGCGCTGCGATGGCGACAAGGACTGCCCAGATGGTAGCGACGAGCTGGATTGTGAGCAGGCGCCGAAGGTGGCCTGCGGTCCGGGCCAGTTCCAGTGCTCTAATGGACGCTGCATCAACGAAAAGTGGCGGTGTGATGGTGAGAACGATTGCAAGGATCTAGTGGGCTCCCTGAGCTCCGATGAGGTTGGTTGCCGGCTGCAGTGCAAAGCCAATGAATTCCGCTGCCAAAATGCGTGCATTCCCAGTAGCTGGCAGTGTGATGGTAAGCCGGATTGTGAAGATGGTTCCGACGAAGGAGGTCAGTGCCCGAACCGGGTGTGTCGTTCACATCTCTTCCAGTGCAAATCATCGGGCCGTTGTATACCACTCAAGTGGGTATGCGATGGGGAACATGACTGCCCGGCACCAGGAAGTGAAGACGAAGGTGAGCATTGTGCTGCCGCCTCAGTGCCGCATGTACCCGATTGTATGGCTCCCTCATTCCTTTGTTCCAATGGAATTTGTCTGGATCGGCACTACGTATGCGATGGCGACCACGACTGTCCTGATGGCGAAGATGAATATGAAAACTGCGAACCTTTCCCCCATGCGCAGATTTGCGCTGCAGACACTGAATTCCAGTGCAACAACATGGTATGTGTGGCAAAGAATCTGACGTGTGATTCCAAACCCGACTGTACGGACGGCTCCGATGAAGATCCTCAACTTTGTGCTCATTCGCCCACAATGTGTACCGATCCCGAGTACTTCCACTGCAAAAACGGTGCGTGCATATCGGCAGACTTGCTGTGTGATGGACGCAACGACTGTGCTGACTACAGCGATGAAGAGCTGTGCAACGTTGACGAGTGCGTTATACCTGATCTGTGTGAGCATGAATGCGTGGACAAAGTCGTTGGTTATGAGTGCAAATGTCGTGCTGGCTACAAACTGCACCACTCCAATCACCACCTCTGCGACGACATCGACGAATGCACCGAACAACGTCCCTGCTCGCAGATGTGCGTCAACACGTACGGTTCGTACAAATGCCTCTGTGGCAAAGGCTACGAGCTGAAAGATCAACACACTTGCAAGGCCACAAGCAATGAAACGGTCAAGTTAATTTTCTCCAATCGTTACTATATACGCCAGGTCGATATGCGAGGCAACGGTTCGATACTAATTCACCAGCTTTCGAATGCCGTGGCACTGGATTTCGAGTGGGAGACAAAATGTTTGTTCTGGTCTGATGTCACCTCGACGGTAGGTATGATTAAACGTTACTGTCCGGTGGAGAATAAGACTACGACTCTGCATCAAGCTATGCTAAAGAATCCCGATGGTCTCGCAGTTGACTGGGTGGCCAAGAATCTTTACTGGTGCGATAAGGGACTGGACACCATCGAAGTGTCGAAGCTCGATGGAAAATATCGAAGGGTGTTGATTAATGAAAACTTACGAGAACCACGCGGAATCGCCTTGGACCCATTCAATCGAAATATATTTTGGTCTGATTGGGGCGATAATCCACATATCGGTAAGGCAGGCATGGATGGATCCAATGCTAGAGTCATCATACAGGAGAACTTGGGCTGGCCCAATGCGTTGACGATTTCTTTCGAAACGAACGAGCTCTTCTGGGGTGATGCTCGCGAGGACATCATAGCAGTTTCCGATCTGGAAGGACAGAATGTGCGACTTTTGCTAGCACGCAGCATTAATCCACAATTGAATTTGCATCACATCTTCGCGATTGCAGTGTGGGAAGATAAGATATACTGGTCTGATTGGGAGACGAAATCGATTGAGTACTGCAACAAATATAATGGACAGAATTGCTCGACTCTCATTACCACTATACATCGGCCGATGGATCTGCGTGTCTATCATCCATATCGGCAACAGACTCCGACTACACCAAACCCTTGTCTGAATGCGAATTGCTCTACACTTTGCCTGTTGTCACCTGAGGCTCCGTTTTACAAGTGCGCCTGTCCCAACAACTTCTTCCTCCACGAGGATGGCAAGTCGTGCATCGCAAATTGCACAGCGGCGCATTTCGAATGCGCCAACACTTATAAATGCATCCCATTCTATTGGAAGTGTGACACACAGGATGATTGTGGCGATGGAAGCGACGAGCCGGAATCGTGTCCCCCATTCCACTGCGAACCGGGTCAGTATCAGTGCAAGAACAAGAAGTGTATTCATCCGTCGTCCATTTGCGATGGCAGCAACCAGTGCGGTGATAGCTCAGATGAGCTTAACTGCGACAAGTTTATTTGCTTCGAGAATCATATGAAATGCGAAGCAACCGGAAACTCGAGTGCTTTTTGCATCGATAATGTTAAGAGATGTGATGGTGTTCGAGATTGTCCGGGCGGGGAAGATGAATCCCTGTGTACACCATTGACATGCAAGAAGGATCAATTTCAGTGTGGCAATAATCGATGCATGCCTTTCGTGTGGGTCTGCGATGGGGACGCGGATTGCTCAGACAAGTCTGATGAGGCGAACTGTGATCAGATGACCTGTTCACCCGATGACTTTCAGTAAGTTTCCGCGAAACATTACAGAAACAAGGCACATTTTGAAATTAATCTCTTCCTCATTTCGCAGGTGTAATTCGGGCCGCTGCATACCGATGGCTTGGCGTTGTGATGGTGAGGATGACTGTCCAAATGGAGAGGATGAGCCGTCAACTTGTCATTCGTCGAAAGAGAGCTGTGATCCGACGTACTTCAAGTTTGTATTTGAGCGAGAACAAATATTAACATTTTATTCACTCTTCCATTTGTTTTCTCTTACATTGCAGATGTAACAATTCAAAATGCATACCGGGACGGTGGCGTTGTGATTACGAGAACGATTGCGGTGATGGTAGCGATGAGCTGAACTGTCAAATGCGCAACTGTTCAGAGAGCGAGTTCCGGTAGGTGGAGATCAGGAATATAAATCATTCCGGGGTGTAATGAATGCAATTTTTTTTTTCTTTAGATGTGGAACTGGAAAATGTATCAAACACGACTACCGCTGTGATGGCGAGATTCACTGTGATGACAGCAGCGACGAGATCAACTGCAACATCACCTGCAAAGCTAATCAGTTCAAGTGTGCTGCATTCAATACATGCATAAACAAGTAAGTTACACCAAGCTTAGAGGCCAAAGATTAATAATAATATAGTATCTTCTCCATGACTGTATATCCTACTTTTCTTATTCCTACAGACAATATCAGTGCGATGGAGACGATGATTGTCCCGACGGATCGGATGAAGTCAACTGCACATGTCCACATGATCACTTTACATGCGCGAATGGCAAGTGTATCATGTCACGTTGGAAGTGCGATGGCTGGGATGATTGCACTGATGGTAGTGACGAAAGCTATGAAACGTGCGCCCACGTTCATTGTCATGCAAATGCTTTTAAGTATGCTCCACGTAATCAACTTCAAGACAAGCACTCATCATATTCCTCTCCTCTTCTTGCTCCACCTTCCTTTTAGGTGCAACAACTTGAAATGCATACGTAAGTCAGCGCTCTGCGATGGCGTCAATGATTGCGGCAATAATGAAGATGAATCGGACGAGGTGTGTGCCGCATTGCCGAAGTGCCGACACGATCAGTTCCAGTGTGAGGATGATCACTGTATTTCGAAAATCTTCCGCTGTGACGGTCAGTATAACTGCATCGATGGATCGGACGAGATGAACTGTCAGACTCCTGTTTGTGGATTCGGCACCTGTTCACAGATTTGCATTGAAAAGAAAGCCGGAAATTATAACTGCAAATGCACGGAAGGTTATCACAAAGGACCGAATAAGAATGACACCTGCCTGGCCTCTGGTGAGTATATTTTCAGTACTTTTAATACAACGTTTAAGTGTTTTTTTCACTAGGTCCCGATCAGGTATTACTGCTGGCTTCCGAACAGGAATTCCGCTTCATTTTGCCGGCTAAACAGGAAGGAACAACGGTGATTGGATTCTTTCAAACTGATAGCTTAAAAATCGATGTGTTTGATATACTGATACGCCCCAAGGACACTTTGCTTTTCTGGATAGACTCGCACCATGGCAAAGTACATACCATGAAGATAGCCACGCCCCATGCAGAGGCAGTGTTCGCAACTCGTGTGAGGCGTGATCTAAAAGAATTAACAGCATTCGATGTAAGTTCAGTTAGTTTATTTAATCACTTCTACTTACTTCGTATTCCTTCAGATACCCGATCTAGATGATCCAAAATCCTTGGCAGTGGAGTGGATCACTCAAATGGTTTATATTATTGACTCGCGGCACAACCAAATCATCGCCACTGATATTGAGGGCAAAAAACACCTGTCGCTCGTCTCCACGGGCATGAATCCCACCGACATCGTGTTGGAACCGGAGTCTCGTATCATGATTTGGTCGACTTTAGAGAACGGTATTTTGGTAGCATCACTCGATGGTACGAACAAGAAGAGTCTTGTCGAGACGGATGTCGGTTGGCCCATCAGCCTGTCGATCGATTACCCTACCGGTCGCCTATATTGGGCCGATTACCGCAAGGGTACCATCGAAACGTGTCGGCTGAATGGCAAGGATCGCAATGTGGTGCGACGATTTTCAAATAAAGGTATATCTCAGAAATTGAGTTTGAAACCCGTTCACATGCCATTAAAATAATTTTCTATACCTTAGAAAAACCTCAAAAAATTGATGTATTCGAGGATTATCTGTATATTAAGCTGTACGATCAGAGCATTATCAAAATGAATAAATTCGGCAACGACAACGGCACCTACTTGCTCAAAGGTTATCGCTCTTCGGATATCGGCATCCTTCATCCACACAAGCAAAACCGCAACAGTAAATGACTCACATTATTATTATCAGCTACCATTTCTTATCGTTATTCTTTCCTCTCTTTTAGTCTCAAATCCTTGCAGTAGAGAACCGTGCAAAACTCTGCGAGCTCTTTGCATTCTCTCGTCTGAGTGGAATACCGGCTACAGCTGTCTCTGTCCCAGCGATCTGGTTATGGTTGATGGCGAGTGTAAGGCACACGCCGAAGTTCCAAACTACTGTCCACTGAAGTGCAATCTGGGTACCTGCAAGGTGGTCGACCATGTGCCCAAATGCGTCTGTCAACCGCAGTTCGAGGGTGATCACTGCGAACACTATCGTTGTTCGGGCTATTGTCAGAATCGCGGTCTCTGCACGGTGGCACCCCAGCTGCCCGGTTCGCCTGAGCCACCGCCGCTAAAATGTAGCTGTCCACCGGGATGGTCGGGTGCGCGCTGTGAGACTTCTGTGCCGGAGTGTCAGAGTCGTTGTCACAACGGCGGCTCCTGCTTGATTACAGACGAAGGCATGCGTTGTACCTGTCCGGAGCTGTACTTTGGCGAAGAGTGCGAGCATTGCGTTAATTTGACCTGCGAAAATGGCGGCATCTGCCGGGAGACCATCAGCGGTACAACGCAGTGCGCTTGTCCCGATGGGTGCGTATATATTTTAAGAAAAGAATAGAAGATGTGGGCTTTTTTGGGGAGTTTCTTATGATAGAAATCCATATACAAACACTCTGTTAATCTTCTTATTTCCCTTTTTGTTTAGATTCACCGGCAAGCGTTGTGAGTTTAATGTATGTGATGGATTCTGCAAGAATCATGGAGTCTGTTCCATTGGTAACAAGGGCGGTCCGCAGTGCCAGTGCCCGCCGGGTTTCTATGGCGATCAGTGCGAGTCGGACTCTTGCAGAAACTTCTGCCAGAATGCGGGCATCTGCGCGGAGCGCAATCAGCAGTTGGTCTGCACCTGTTCGGAACGTTTTGTGGGCGAGCGCTGCGAGACTGATCTCTGCAAAACCTCGAGCCCTCCCAGTTGTAAGCTCTTCCATTTTATTTATTGTAACGTAAGCGTAATTAAGTTACATTTTCTTTTCTAGTCTGCGATCAATCGGAGGTTCCATCAAGCAGTCCTTGCACTGGTGTTGTATGCCAAAATGGCGGCACTTGTCACGTCATTAAGGGCGTGGCCATGTGCAACTGCACCGATCAGTGGAATGGCGATTTCTGTGAGGTGAGTCTTCGGTTGATTGAAAGGTTGAACACCTTTTGGATGTAATAACTCTTGGATATTTTAGCGAGCTGTCACTTCGGACAATCCTTGTATTGGTTACTGCAAAAACAGTGGCGTCTGTCATTTGGACGCCTACACGGTGCCGCACTGCACTTGCGTTGGTGACTGGATGGGTGAAGCTTGTGATCTGCCACCCAGCTGCGTCGATGACGATTGCGGTGTCTGTCTCAAGGGCAGTTCCATCAACGAATGCCTGTAAGTAGTTGAAGAAATGCAAAATTGGTTGATGTACATATTTTCAATCAATAAATTTTTTCTTTTTAGCTGTTCGAATGGCAAAATAGTGCCCTGTCTGTCAGACAGCGCCGACGCCCTCAGCGGCGAGCGCGAGCAGAGTGCTCATGTGCTCTCCATATTGGCTGTAATTCTGGCAGCAATGATTCTGTTGCTAGCGTTGCTGGGAGGAGCAGTGTTCTTCTTGAAGTATGTATACAAGAGATCTATTTGAAGGCCGTCAAATCAAATCTTATTAATGATCCGATTCTTTCTTTAGAAAACATCGCATATCGCAACCGTTTTCGCATGCGCGCCTCACTGAAAACGTCGAGATCATGCTCACGAATCCCATGTATCGCGGCGATGTGGACGAAACGCCTGCTTTTGTGCATGAAGACGATAAGGTTAGTTTTTGTTTAGAATGAAATTCATTCGTAAAAGTTGTCTCTCTTCTCTCTTAGGGCAACTTTGCTAATCCCGTGTATGAGTCCATGTACGCCGATGCTATCGCAGCCGAGCAGTCTGCGGTTGCGGAAAACGTCAGCACTGCTCCGGACGAACGGAAGGGTCTGCTCCAGCATTCGCACGATGAAACAAATACACCGGATATTCTTTGATGATTGACGGCTCATGAAATTTTTTAAATGTTAATTGGGGAAAAAGCAACTCGAAGTGAAATGAATGAAGAGAGGAGGAACGCAACAATACCAACATTAAAACCCACTCGCACACACACTCAATCACTCTCCTCTGGACTGATAGCATAGAAAACAGTTCGCTACTTTGTTTGATTGCTGAAAAAGGGAGCACGAGGACTTTTTTGTCCCCTCTCACTTTCACTCTCTTAACAGCTGCGCTGGCGAACAGAAACATGAACGAATTTAGTCTGCTTTTTAAAGGTTTTTCGATTAGTTATTTTTTAAGTTTTAACTTTTAACCATCACTCTAAACGTTACAGCCATCTTTTAATTTTTATTATTACATAAACGAATGATATTATTATGTTTAAGTGTATTAAAGTGCTCTCAACATTTTGCCTTTGTTCTCTGTTCTTCTTTAAGTTTTGACACAAACTACAGTTTTATATAAAGTAAATTTATATATAATTATATAAAAATAATTATTTTATTTTATATTATATAATATATTTTCTCTTTTATATTATGTATAATTTTATTAATTAATGTTGAAAGTTTTGCTGAAGATTTTTGTAGGAAAAAGTGTAAAATTTTCGCGGTTTTTCTTCAAGTAAAACTGCACACTCAATTAAAAGAACGTCTAAACTTAAAGCTAGTGCAAATAATCTAAAGTTATTTTAAAGAAAAGTTTACCAACCAACAACAAATTTTAGCATACGAATTATGAACATGAAACACTCAATTGATTTAAGCATAAATAAAAGCATGATTATAAATAATATTAAGCACTCGGATCAGGTTCTAAGCGGAACATCATCAATTGTATATAGTAACTAAACTAAATAACAAACACAGGAAGACTATTTCTAAGTGATTTTAAAATTATTTAGAATCAAAGAAAATCTGGTTAATTAAGTAATTGTTTCTTTATATTTCTACACATTTTATTGACATTTTGTAAAAAGTATTGCTTTCGTTATATTTTTAAAATTTTTCATTTAGACGTTATTTAAACAATATTTAAACAGTTTTTAAAGAATATTTAAACAACAATTTAATGATAATGATAATGAATGAAACAAAAATTGCATTTATTGTTACTCATAATAATTAAATCGCACAACAAATTTTTTAACATCTGCAAATTAATTGTAAACAGATTTTATACTAAAGAAACTTACTACTACCTTCATCCTCAAAAAACAAAAACAAAAAAAGAAACCTTCCAACCAACCCAATGCCATGGTAGCTAAAATTAGATCTAATTTTTTCATTATATACATAAAAAAAACAAAATTAAATTTAAGTCCACAATCTACACAAAAGAAATTTTTAAGTTTCTCACTTTTGGAAATATTTGAAGGCGAATTTTTATGTGTAGTTAAATTTAGTCCAAATTCACTGCAAGAAATCTATTTAAAATTAGCTTAAATTATGTATATTATAAAAACACGAAAAGCAAACATCACATAATTAAGAACGCGAATTATAATATAAAATAACGCGAAAAATAATTGCAACGGAGAAAAAAATGTAACTTTTACATTAGCAATACTTTGAAAAAAACGTCATTTATTTATAATAAACATAAGATTTTTTATGTACATCCGATGATGTACTAATTTAAATGGAAAATTGTGAGCAAAAACATGCAATATATACATACATAAATCGCGAGATATGAATACGATAATGAATAAATAAATAAACACTCAACATTGACTGTCAAAGTGTTTGTGTTTTATTTGCAAATCAGTTGTCAATCATTAGCTATATACTAATTATGATCGTCACAGAAACTTCTCTCAACAGATCCAACATAAATTGACCTTTAAAAATACCAATAAGCTATGAACAAAGAACAACGTTCGGTTAGTTTATGGTACTAATAAAAAAAACACTTTCAACTTTACACGTTAAAATTTAAGAGATTTATTTTGCTGCGATTTACTATATATTTAATTTATAAAGTACAATAATCTTCATATTCACAAATCATAGTGTTAGCTAAGAAATATATACAATTGGATACTATATACGTATATAACTTTATATACTATACAAGGAATTGTTTTAAATGTACTGAAACAAATTTTTAAAATTTACATCTAAATGATATAAAGTTATAGTATTGAATAAAACGTGTCAACAAAAAATTATTGACCAAAAAGAATAAAACACCCTGTCCACCGATCCAGTAGAAAGTGTTCCAAGCCTTAAATTCCAGCAAATAGGCTGGCAGAAGCCATAGGACCTGACTCAGTAGCCAAATTGCGAAGTAAAATAACGACTTCTGCACGGAGAGGGATTGCAGATTGTTAAGGCACAGAGGCAAAAGAGATAAGTACCAAACGAAATACTGGGACGTAACTACAGAGTTGAAGGTGACCATAACGAATGTTAATAGAAACACACAAAATGGCAATGTTTGGCGGAATTGGCCAAAGCTGAAACTAAGATAAACAAGCAAGAATAATTGCGGTGCCATCATTAACAATTTCACAGCAAGGCCAGTATATGAAACAAAGCTACCGCATCCCAGGTATTGCAATAAGAAGTACATTGAAAAGTTATGGCGTACGTCCTTTCGTACGAAGTGATACAAGTACGCTTCATACAAATACTTCCAACCATAGAGGTGATAAAAAAAGCTGACCACGACACAAAGACTAAGAGTCGTCCCCAACACAAGTACTATCTGTTGCCGCGAAGGAAACAAGAGCTGTTGCAGAAAATCTCGCGTGCAGCGTGTTAAACTAGTAGAAAGACACAGATAATATGCAAGGCTAAACAACAGAGGGTACAAGCGCAAATGTATGGCAAATCCATGCGCTAACCCAGCGCCAAATATGAACCAATTGCGGTGACCATGTGAAGCAGACTCAGATTTTGAAATCAAATATATAGTCAGAATGACAAAAAAGCATGAAAAGCTGTCGCCACTGCCACGTGTTGATATAACCGCTGTAAAAGGGTTGTACAGCCAAAAGCACGCTGAGACGCATGCAATCTTCCCTGGAAGTTCATCGGACTCATTACTCTGATGTTGAGTGAAACCAGCTCTGCGTTTTTTTCCAAACTTAAGCACAAGTGACTGGACTGCCTTCCGGCACTGCGACTGCAATTCGTTATATACCAAAGCGTATATGAGCAAGGCAACGAAAATATCAAAACTAGCGTAAATAATTTTGCCCACAGCAGGATGAATCAACACATTTGGCATTTGTAGATAAGCGAGCAGGGGGCTATATCGATAGGTGTGTCGTTCAAATGGCGAATGTCCTGCGAGTATATAGCGCGAGCCATCCGTGACTACCCGATAGTCTATGTCAGAATACGGCACTTCGCTGTGTTCATCATGCAGTTGACTGTAGTAAATGAGTGCTAAACGCACCACTACGGAGAAAAATAGATGAGTACGGAAGTCAACACGCAGGAAGTATTTATAAAAAGTGGGCGTTTCGGTTGAAGGGTGGACTGTAGGGTGTTTAATATAAATGGACATTATACATTAAGTTATATTAGAATATTTCCAAAATGTATTTAATTGTTATCATATGCACGTTTTCAATTGAATTTTGAATTTTCTTACAGATTTATCACGTATTGATTTTTACATATTCTCTGTAATCAAATTAGATATTTATTATGAAATTCTATAATATATAATTAATCAGTGTAGTTAAATTATTTCTATTGCTCAATACATTTATAAATCGATTCAGCGCATTCAGTTACAATCTTAATTTTTTTCCTTTGGCTGTCTTTACTGGACATACCTTAAATTGGCGGAACTCCTTATCATTACTAATGGGGGATAATTGCGTAATCGCTGATTGGCAGTATGTTCAGATTCCATTCTGAAGTTATACTCGGAAACTAATAGTCTATAAATAGCTCGTTTTTAACGCTTAAAGGCCGATCCTGGTCTATTAATTGGTGGAAATTGCTCTGCAATGAATCCATCATACAGTGGCTTCGAAAATAATATCAATAACGAAGTTGTAATAAAAGTAATCTGGAACAATTTTGGATTTCGACTAATCCAGCTGCGTTTTGGTCCTCCTCCAATGTTACGGTTTCGGGTTCTTTGTTCTGACTGTTGTTGAACAACAGATTGTGGCTCAGTTTGTGCTGGTTTGTGGGGTGGTATTGATTGCTTTTGCATTCTTTACTGTAAAAAATGGATTCATATTATGATAATGTTGAGAACATTAATAAAACGTTGATATTTTGATTCACATCGCTAAAATACGAATGCTGAGCCGTTCGTATTCGTAAACTTGAACCTGAAATGAACCTGATTTGAAATCGTTCTAAAATTTCACTCTATATATCCGAAACTATAAGACTTACCTACATGCTAAGGGCATGCTTGGGAAAGTATTCAAATTATCTTCTATTTATGTAAAACAATATTTTATGGAAAACCTATTACTTCCCAGAAAAATGACTACAACAAAATTGGAACAACCGGCCGGAACCGATTTGTTCTCATTTTTGTGTTATTCATCTCGTTACTGTACTGTAGTATTTTACCTTCGTATCTAAACTTCCAGTTTTGGGTTCAAAATCAGTTCCACGCAAGAAGCTATGTTCCAACTTTATTCCTGAACAACAGAGAGATTGTGCATGCCACTTGACACAACAAATACGCATCTCCTCCAGCACATCCAGACAGGCACTTTCTTGATAGTTATTTTCTATAAACAGTTATATAATAAGCATCTTATCGGCAGAAGCATAGTCAAACATTTTATTTTTCACACCTTTTAAACAAGCTTGAATTCTGCATGCATTTGCTTTACACGGATCTTTTTTCCCTTTAAACATAAATTCTTTATAAAAATTTACGGACAATATTATTATCAATCAGAACAATTGAAACCAGAGAGATTAATCTATGCTTAAAACAGCAATCGGAAGCGGAATATTTTATTGTTGCACAAATACGAGGTTTCGTACCACTGCGATACGTTTTCATAAGGCTGTAATCGTTGCAACTACAATTTTGGTCTTATATGTACGATAGGCGTGGAGCTAAAATTTTATTGGTGTTGTGATTTCAGTTGTAGTTTTTGATTCTGACCCCAATAACAACAAAGATTTATCCGGGACCCCATTGGGGCCCAAATTATAGCCCTTTAAAATTTGAAATCTAACCACCGATATCTCTGAAAGTATAAGAGACATCCAGATGATGTTAGTTTGGTTTGCTTTAGCACGGACAAGAACCTTTGTTGATAGTTGATTGTTATACCAACTAATTACTACTATTCGCCGGCAGTGGGCACGGAAGTAAAATAGAGACAGTACGCTACGGTTTAAGGAGTAGTGGGAAATAAAATAAGTTTGATATTAAAATTTTTATTTTTCATAAATATTTTGATTGAAGTATAATTAAATTTTATTTATAATTGAAATTTAATGAAAATAATAAATTTGCTATATTATTACATATTTATATATTTTTAATGTATATTTATATATTTGTATACTATGTTATTTATTTCATTTCATTTCATTTTTTTTAAATTAAAATAAAAATTCTTAAAAATTCATCATATTTAGTATCGTCTTTTTACTTTGCAAAATGTTTCTCTACGTTCTAATTATTTACAGTTATTCTATTGATAACCTTAATATAAGAAAATTTATAATCGTACATATACATATAAAAGATTTTTTAAAAGTAGAACCAAAAATAATCTTTTCACAGCAAATTTATTCACATGTTTCTTTTTTTCCTTTTCTCGTCCTTCTTCAATCGTTTACAGTTAGTTTACGCTGACCAACGAAAGGGAAAACCAAATCAAATCAATTGTTCTGGCATAGCAAATGTTAACATATTGTGTGAAGTACCCACAACAACATTAAAAACAACAACAACGCTAAAAAAACTTGTGTTGAGAAAAACTGAGGAAAACCGTATTTCCTTAAAGGATTCAGAGTATTCTTCGTTTGTGGAGGGGGGAAAAATCAAGTGTTTGAAATCATTTCCGGCAGTAGAAAATTTTTTTTAAAAGGACTTTCTTATGGCTCTCATATTAATGATCTTCCTGTTCCTTATCTTTCTGTCTGTTTTCTATTCTGTTCCTTTCTTTATACACATAATTGAATTATAATGAAGATGTTCCCGTTGTTTTTCGATTTTTTGTGCCTTTGTTATCTGTAGTCTTTTGTTACCTGCTTCCTGACACACTTCCTTCGAAATCCTTTCACCTTCTCTAAACCATTCATTAAAACCATCTCATGTTCGGGTTTGTGAGTGCATTTTTTTATCTAGAATTAATTTTTTTCTGTACTTTTTTCAAGTGGTTTTCGATTCTTGAAAGATTTGAAAATTTTATTAATTTTTACTATTATTATTGTATTTTTTATATGAATCAAGTTGTGAAGTAATTTTGAACCTCTGAAGTGATGCTGAAGTGAACGTTTTTAAGAAGATTTTTGAATTAAAATAAAAATCAAAAATTATATTTTTTTGATGTCAGAAGAAGTTCCTAAAAAAAGTGATGGATCGGTCCCAAGAAACATCACTATCATCGTTAAGTTGAGATTTTTTCTGATGATGACAATAAAAAAAAAAACAGAAGGAAACCCTTTAAGAATCTTTACAGATTCTGGTTTTGATTTTCCATAACCCTCTAAAGGATTTCTTAAGGATATCTTTTTAAACTGGTTTTAAAGTTTTTTGTGCTTTTAATTTACATACTGATAAAAGGGAAAAAGTTAAAACTGCGCAGTTTTTAGTTTAGAAAAAAAACCTCACACACACAAAAGAACAAAAGGATTGCACAAAAGTCTTTATTCAAGCTTAATTTAAGGTTATTCAAATCATCTCGTTATTTAAAGGATGTGCAGATCAAGAAGCAGAAAAATTTTAAAACCGGTCGGAAACACAAAAAAAAAACTAAAAATATTCGCGTTAAAAAGGAAAAAAGCTGTGAAGAAAAAAAAGTGAAATTACGCAGTAGAAATTGTATTAAAATATTTCAAATTCAGTTCAGTAAATTCAGTAAATCTAAAAAAAACTAAAGAAAATGACAGTAAAATTCATTGAATGACTAAAGAAAATGACAGTAAAATTAAAAATACTGAAAACTGAAAATAAAACTTCGAACAGAAAAATTTAGGTTTTCTATAAAATGTAGAATCTTTTTAATTTAAAACTTAATTTAATTTAATAATTAAAGACAAATTTTTTACCACGATAAGTTGAATAAATCTATTAATTATTATTAATTTAAGCTTCTTCTTTCTATCTCTCTCTCTCTTTTTGTCCCGCTCTGTTCATCTTTGTCCCTCGTCGTGTGTGTCTCCGATATTTATTATTTATCGGTATTTATATTTATTCCCACCATCAACCATTAACGTGGTTATCTTGAAAAAGTACCTGTTTCCTCGGACGGTTCATTTGGAAGATCATCAACATTTCTAAAATTTTCATGAACGGCTGAGATTTCTTCTCTTTTTTGCTCATCCTCTCGATATCTCGGTTCCTTTGATCGGCCACAAAACAAAACAAGATGCATTTTTCCCATCGTTAGAAAAAAAGCGAGAGCACAGTTTGCATCATCAATTCTGCTAGAAAGAAGAATCATAAGAAATAAAAGAAGAAGACAAAGAAGAAGAAGAAAATGAAAAAAAAGAAGAATAAGCGAAACAAAAAAAATAATTAATTCAAATTGTATTGAAAATTCCAAGAGAACCGGAATAGAAACAAAAAACAGCATGAAAATTAAATCATTTTGCATTATTTTAAAAATGTCCGTATCCATGGGAGACTTTTCAGTACCCCTCTCTCTCTCTTTCTCTCTCTCTCTCTTTCTCTGTGTGTCTCTCTGCGCCGCAAGAACCTGTTACTCCGAATTGCGTGAATATCTAAGAGCATCTCCTAAAGTAGCAACTTCTTGCAGTTATATTCAGAGAGTATCTCATCTCGATTCCTGACATGCATACTTTTTCCCACAGTGCATTTTAATATCCTGAGCTGTGGGAATCCTTTGGCGTCTTCTTTTGTTGTTGTTGCGTTTAGTTTCTTTGTTTCCTTTTTGTACATCATCTCATCAGCATCGTCATCAAAGTGATCAGTGCGGGGTTTCCTTTTTATTCTTCTTCTGATTGTTCTCCAGACTGTTGTTGTTGTTGTTACTTCTTATGAAAAATCAATGAATATAAAAATGTCCTTGCAAAGGATTTAAAATTCGCTGCGTGTGATTATTTTTGAGCTTCTCACAAGGATTGTAAATATGTATTTCAATGAATGGATTTTTAAAAAACTTGGAATTTAACTTCTATTAATTGAGTGATTTTATTATTTTTTAAATTATTAAAAGTGTTTAGTTATTGAGTTGTATTTAATAATTTATTTTGAATTTAATAATTTTTTTAGATATTATCTATGATCTTCTTGTTAAAACTTCTCTTAAATCTTCTGTTATAATCTTCAATGCAAAATTAGTCATCATGAAAGAATGAAAGAAATCATTACCACAGAAAAGACGCTCCTCTTACATCAACCCTCTCCCCCCCCCCCCTCCCGCCATCCTCTCTTACTAAACCCCCTAAAACCATTAAATAGTGATATCTTCGCTTTCTACGATTTCTTCGATTCGAATTTCTTTTCGATTTGTTAAAAATCGATCATGAAAAATTGCAAAATTTGTTCCTCCTCAAAACCAAATTAATTGCTTCTCTTTGCTGGCAAAGAATAGAAAAAAAAATAATGACAGTGCTTCAGACACTCGTTCTTCATGCTTCCTCTTCTTGTTTATCCTTTTCCCACACTTCACACTCCACGCCCACTTTGATTCTTTCCTATGCATGCATGCATCATCGCATGAGAACCAAATCATTCCTTCATTCCTTCCTCGATTCCTCACCGCCAACCATCCGCCATCTCCACATCATCAGGACATCACGATGATCCTTCGTCCTTCCTCGTTGAGCTCGTATTCGAAATACGAATAAATACCGTTGCACTGTTTACTGTTTCACTTGTTAGCATTTCGTTCCGTTTTGTTTTTTGGTTTTGTTTCGGTTGGGTTTTTTTGCTTCCCACACATTTTGAGTTGAGAGGATTTTGCTATTTATTTGCTTTGTTGTCGTTGTTGTTGTTGCTGTTACTTTTCTCAGGTTGTTTGTTGTTGTTCCCTCTTGTTGTTGTTTTCAAAGTCGTTGTTGTTGTTGTTTTTTTGTTCTTGTTCTTCTTCTCCCTGTCTTTTTTGTTTGTGTACACTTGTTTGTGTACACTTGTTCGCTTGTTCTTGTTCACGTTTTTCTCGTCCTTTTTTCACTTGTCTCATTGGGAATCGTCGTGGTTGTTGTTGTTGTTCTTTTTAGTCTTTCGATCTTTTTTTTTTCTTCTTTTTCGAATTTCATTATGGTTTTTCGCTTCTTCGGCACTTCATTCGGATTTTGAGTGTCTGTGTTTTTATGGTTTTATTTTGTTTTGTCTTCGAGTTTGTTTTTGTTTTTCTGTCCATGTGAAGATTCCGATGGAGTCCTTTTTTCCCAGGACATGAGCAAAAGAGGTTTGATGAACAAGTGCTGCGCTGCGACTGCGGTAGTGTTATCAGAGTTGTTCGTTGGTCATTCTTTTGTTCTTCACTGATAACGTTGAGAAGATTAGATATCGTTGTTGTTGTTGTTGTTATTGTTGTTTTTTGTGTAATCCGGTCTTGTTTTAGAAAGAATTGATGATTAAATTTTCCAGAAATGGTGTGAAGCATTTTAAGGACCTGATCTCGAGGTCTATCAAGAGCTTGTCCATAATCCGTTCAAGTCTATTAAAGGAGCAAATCTGTTGAAAATTATTTCGTATCTCTCACGAGTCTTTCAAAGTTCGCTCAGATTGATTCAAACCTTCAGATTCACAGTGATTGATGCTTTCACATTGATTGACCATGCAGGGTCGTCTTTTAAGTGATGTCTGTTAAGGGTTAAAGAATGTGCTTTATTAAAATCAGAAAACAAATACAAAAAAAATCCAAATTAGTAAAAACTGTAAACATTCGCTTCGCACTAAAAATTGTATTTTTTCGAGTCGACTTTTTTATCTTTCAATGCCAACTAATTTGTTAAATGAAGCTTAAAACTTACATTAATAAAAATAAAGTGATGAAATGACTAAAAAGTAGAAAAAAAAATGTAAAAAAACGCGAAATATTTTTACGGAAGCCGCCTTGAAAAGCCGTCATTTTTAAACAAAACGCGTGATTAACAAACAAGCAAATAAACGAACGAACGAACGAACGGATGAAGCTAAAAAAATACGCTGATAAGGATCGCTTTCGACTTTCGTATATAAAAGCAAGAGTTTGGCGATTGTCGAAATCAGTTGAATTTCAACGCTGTCAACGAAAAGTTTTTGTTTTCGAGATATAAACCAGGCGCAGTGACTGTAGACAGGCGCCTCATCACGTAAAAAACATCACGTAAGAAAAGTGATTGCGGAACATTAAAGTTTTTTCGAAAAACTAAAACGACAACTTGAAACTGCTCTTTAAACTTGCACTAAAAATGCACTGCAAAATATTGTTTCCTCTGCTGGTGTGCTACCTCTGGTGGCCCACAGCGCTGGCGGCACCCACAACCCACGAACCTCAACTCAGCGATCATCAGCTGAAGTTACGCGCGAAACTTTCACCTCCGCTCAAATTCAAGCACTCTCCCGATGATCTCGTCCTCAATCAGCTGGACTCGGCGCTGCAGAAAATCTCCACCGTCTACATGCAGGCCCTCTTCTCCGGCACCCACTCGCCGGAGTTGGAAGTGCGCATGCGCAGCATGGAGATCGAACTGTTCGACCTACTCGCTTTACTGTACAAAGAGCAACGCCTTTCTGAGTACATGAAGTACGAGCGTGAAGTGACGCGTCAGATGATTATTTACAGTATGCTGAAGAAACTCTTTGGCTACTCGGAGGAGGAAAATGAAGAAATCGACTAGTATTCTTCTTGAGAGTATTGATTGAAGTCTGATACTCGAAATCCTTTGGAGAGGATGTGCAGCTTTATAAAGGTCATAATTGAGGGAAGGTCCACAAGGTCACAAGACCAGAGCCAATACTCTACTTGTGACAGTGCCGCTTTCACTGATGAGGACTGTATTGGGTACGATGGAAACCCTGTACTTAAGAATCTACATATATGTATGTTTAAATAAGAAATTCGTATTGTATTTAAGCTTATATCTACTTTAAAAGATTTAAATAAATATATCACTCAATACAAGATCACTTAAGAAAAGATGACATCAGTAGGGATCACTTAAGAAGAGATCACAAACCGAGACTCATACGAAACAAACTCCAGTCAAGTTTCTGAAACACTTTCTTTTTTTCCAATATTCGAGAAACCTTTGAGAGAACCTCTTTCGAGAACCTCAAAAAGTAGACTTTTTAATCTTTTGTTTTTTCAACAAGTTTTATTTTTTATTTAAATGGCAAATGAAAAGAAAATTAAAATTAATATTTCAATGATATCATTACGAATATATTTTGGGATTTTGAATTCTTCTTTCGAAATACAAAAACTTCACAACTGCAGAACTTTTAGAATATAAGTAATATTCTAGGATAATAAAAATAAAATCACAGATAAATAAATATATATTAAAATGAACTCCAGAAAATCATTACGGAAAAATAACTTAATTCTAAATTAATAAGAAATTAATAAAATTTATTGAAAGATAAAACATTTTTAAAAGTTGATAATAAAATTTAAAAATGTGTCCTCAAAATACATATACAATTAAAAATACCGATCAAACAATCGATCATTGATTAATTAATGAAACTATAATCAATTAAAAAGATGTCAGCAAAGTAATCACACTTAAAATTACGTAATGAAAAAGAGATTCGATTTTCAATTCACATGATCGACACCAACAAAAAACAAATACAAGAATCCGTTATAAAATATTAAACTCTTTCCAACACTCCAAACTTAACATTTTTCAAGACTCTGTGCGGTTCTTGGAAATTCTTTAACAACGTAACTCTGACAGTTAACATGTCGATAACAGTGGCTTCTTCACATCCCTCGGGTTGTCCCCCAGGTCGTCGCCTCCCTCTTCACCAGGGCCGCCACATGCTGTCGCGTTCCTCGTCCGATACCACAGGCGTTGCCACTTTCTCAACGCTGGCGAATTTCTTTGACGATGGTTCCTCTTCCGAACTGTCGCTAGAATCGCCAGCTTCTGTGTGGGGCCGCTTCAATTTGATGGGGCCGCCGCCCCTCAGTTCGCTGCCGCTGGTCGAGGTCACTTGTTGTTGCTGCAAGTGAACCGAGCCGCGCGAACTGTTCAGTGAGGTCTCGGAGCTGGAGGGCGTGTTGAAGACGCCGGAGAAGTTGTGCTGCACGTTGTGGTCGTCCTGCGGCGGCGTGGCCGGGCGAGAGGGGGTGTTGAAATCGGAGCTGGTATGCATGATGGAAGACTCGTCGCCGTGACTAGAAACCGAGGCCGCCGATGAGATGGGGCTCGGCGGTGGACTGGTTGCTGCGGTGGAATTCTGATGCATGTTGTTTGCGGGCTGATGAAATGGAGCACCAGCGGTGACCCCAGCAGCAGCACCAGGTAAATGCAGCAAACTGGTGAAGGCTGAGCTAGTGTTGTTATTGTTGTTGTTTTGGCATTTCTGCAGCGGTTTGCTGAAAGCGCTCATCCGAAAGCTGGTAGTGAAATCACTGAGTGTTGTTGCTGCTGCTGCTGGGGGTGGTGGTGGTGGTGGTTGAACCGTCGTCGTTGTGGTGAGAAGCTGGGAGGGTGGTAGGACGCCACTCACAACGGGCGTGGGCCAAGCAGCTGGAAATTGCAACGGATTCGTGGTACTCAGAAGTCTATCGGGAGCGGAGATGACGGCTGCTGGTGGATTCGGCATGATCAGCGCGAATTCTCCGGATGGCAGTCGAGATGGAATCAGTTGCACTCCGCCCATTTGGATGGGTGCTCCCTGGCTGCTGGCTGCGTTGTTGTTGTGGTTGTTGTTCAGGTCAAGTGGCAGAGGGGGGAAAATTGTAGCTGCTGCCGTCGCCGTCGCCGACGCTGGGTTGACGACTTGAGTGCCGGCTGCTGCAGCAATCAGAGGATTCGCTAAAGGAACGCCAAAAATGTTGTTGTTGTTGATGGTGGTGGTGCTCAGTTGACCGCGATAACCGTTGTTGAAGTTGCTCATGGAGCCGATTTGCTCCAGGCTGGTGGCACAGTTGTTCAGATGGCTGGTCAGCCGCTGCCGCACACCGGTGTCGACGCCATCCAGCTGACTGATGTACCGATTGACCTCATCGGCGCATTCAACGAAGCCCGTTTTGAACTTATGCACTACCGTCGGATCGGTCTGGATGGCCATGTTTAGCTGCTGCCGCTGCACCGACTGCAAGTGCTTCACGGTCATTTCCAGGATGTCGGCTTTCTCGAGTTTTGTGTGGCGTGCCGGCTGGAAGAGAAGAAGAGAAAAATCGGAAGTGAGTTTTGAGATGATCTTGAGATTTACATTAGATTAGATTAGATTCTATTTGATTTACATTAGAAACTTTTTAAATTCGTACAAATCTATGTGAAATCAAGCGGATCTACCGTGGACCCAACTAAACGAAATCCGGTGACTTAAAGACTATTTAACCCTTGTTTAGAATCAATTAACAGTAGCTGCAGGTTTCACTTTCATTTCGGTTTAAATCAGATGCAAATTATAATAAAAATGCATGCGTTTCAGGTACCTGGTACCTCAGGGATGTGGTATAATTTTCTCAGGCTACCTTTTAACCGGTCGGAGGTACCTCAAAACAATGCCTGCCGCGTCTAGCAACTACTTCAAAACGTTGCCGACTACGTTTCAATGGACTCGAGTATGATTTTGCTTCAAATTCTTTGACCCTCTTCTTTCGTTCGTCGCTCTTAAAAAGCATCTAAATTGCGATCGCTTTGCGTGCATTTCACACATTCTCATCGCATTCAAAAGCTAATTGATTGCAATTTGTTAACGTAGACCAAGAACAGCAACAATAACAACAACAACACTATGAAAATATTATATTTACTACATGATCACGCCGTTGGCCAAGTGATCCACCACAAGTGATCCACCACAAGTGATCCACCACAAACGATCACCACAACAACCAACACACGCACAACGGCATCAAGAAAACAATAGCAACAATGAGATGATTTTCACGTCCCTTCTACAAGAATTTCGAGGTCCTTTTATTCAAAAGCAGTTTGATTCAAAGTGCTTACGATCGAAGCACGATCAGTCAAACCACAAGACGAAAAGCACATTTTTAAAAAATAAAATCAAAAGTCTGAGAATCTGCAGTGAAAGACAAACAAAAAAAAAAAAAACCAAACAAACAAAAAAGCATCCCAGAAAAAAGAAGTAATACAAACAAAAGAAAAATCAAGGCAACTTGCTAAGCTTTGCTTTAAGAATCATGTTGGTGGCGATCCTTCACATTCTTATTTTAACATGATCAGCAACAAGTCTTTAGTTGGAGATCAGCTCGCACCGAATCGAACTTCGGTTCTCATCCTCAACATGTTGTTTATTTGGATGTCTGACCAATTCTTTGGGCTTCGACACTCTCTCATGTGATGAAGACAACGACAATGACGACGATGACTGTGATGATGAAGGCGATGGTGATGATGACGGCGATGATGACGATGATCGCTGTGATGATGATGATGGCGATGACGATGAGGACGGCGATGGCGATGACGATGAAGACGACGATCGTGTCTTGATCGTGGTGTCTGCATATTTTGCAAGTTTCCCACGCAAGGGTTTTTTTTCTCTTTCTCAAGATTTTGGTTTGCTTTCATGTTCTTTTTCATTTCTCACTGAATGAGCGCCTTTTTTCTCACACTACATACTATTAGTAGTAGTTTCTACTACTTTTTTGTTATGTCTACAACTGTTTTGTTTGTCTTGATCTTTCGACTGAGTGGCGAACAGAACAGCTACTGAACAGCGAGCGATTCTCTGGGTCCGTCTGTCTGGCTGTATGTCTGTCTGGCTATCTGTATGTGTGTCTGTCTCTGTACCTGTGTGTTCGTATGTATGTCCAGAGCCGCCAAGGAGTAGTTGTAATTTTGAAACAGGTTCTTTTATGTATGTTTTACGAGTAACGTGGAGTACCTCGTTTTTTTGTTACTTGAAATCTTAAGTTTTTCTCATATTTCATTACATTGCCATTGTTGTTGTTGTTGTCGTTTTTCTTTTGTTCCCTTAATGATTAGCTCTTTAGTTGGTTTCAGTTTTTTTCCTTCCCTTGCTGTTTGCTGTGTCTTTCATTTGATCTTTTGTCATAACTCGCCGCTGCTATGATTTATCAACATTTAATTTTTGCTTGTTAACACTTTTGTTCATCGAGACCATAATACAATTCATACAGACAGTTGAGGACCCTCTCAATAAATCGGTGATTTTTTGCTCAATTAAATCTGTACACATTCTCAAGTGTGTCTCTTTGATCTTTTCGCCGTTTAGGTTTTCGGGGTTTCATGGATCACTAAATCGTCATAGTGATCGTCGGTTTTTTCTTTGTTTGCACGTCTGTCTGATCAATGATCTTGTTGATTTCAATGATGAACACTTGTTGCTGTCAGTGATGAATACTTGTTGCTGTCAGGGATGAACCCTGACACTGCTGTCACTCGGATCACAGTAGCAGCTTTTGTTGTAAGCAACCGAAATCAATTTCGGTGGTTTTATTTATGAATGTTTTCTGTCGTATTGTTTGATGCGTAAGTGCAAAGGATTGATGGGAATTTTAGGGGGATTTCTGGAAAGTGAGACCCCAACAAGAAGGCGTGGCAACACTTAAAGTAATCAAAGAAAATTCAATTGAAACACAAAGAGATAGAAAAAAGAATAAAAACTAATTTATCATTAAGAACTACCTAATTATGAAGAGTTATAAATCGTTTTTTAAGATATCAAAAATGGTCACGATCACCACTCAAGTTTTTTAATATCTTGTGCTCTAAATTAATTGATCTGGTCTGGTAAAACAAGGTTTCGGGTATATAAAAGACACTTCTTCCTCTCGGGATTCAAGTTTCTTTTCTTCTGGAGTTTGAGTAGAAAGATTGGAACATTTGACTGGAAAAGCCTTCAATTTAAAAGTTATTTCTAAAGTGATTATTTTTGCAAGCTTCTTGACAACTGTTTCTACGATTTCTCTTCTGTTTTTGGTATTTTTAGAATTTATTTTATTTGGTGTGGGGTTTTTTATTTATATAATACTTACGTCTTTTTTCATGGCTTCCAGAATGAGTGACTTTAACTCATTGAGACAATGATTGATGCGAGCTCGTCGACGCTTTTCCATGATCGGTTTGTTTGTCTGAAATTCAAAAGGAAAATAAAATCGTTATTAAAGAATTGTACAAATTTTGAAAAGTGTTTCACTATATTTAGATTTTCAAATATCGAAACTTTTATAAAGAAAATGTTTCACTTGTTGTAATTTTGGGTTAATTTATTTTTAAAGAGTGTTTGAAGAAGTAAAATTAAATTAGACACAAAAAAAAATTAAGATTGAGTCTTGATTTTTTTAATATGTACTGTTTTTAAGATTTACGAAACTATGATTAAGTATGGTTTTTTAGAATTTAAAATTCTTTTCATTGACATGGAAACTTTTAAATGTTATAAGTTGAATAATCTTCTATTTAATTTTAAAAAATACGCACCTTTCTGAGCTCTGCCTTGGACAGTCCATTTGGGTTGTTCGCACGCGAGTTACCGTTAGAGTAACTACCATGATGATCACCATAACCACCGTTCGAAGAATCGAAATCATCATCGGAATGTAGATCGCTTTTGTAATCCATTTTTTAAGGTGTTTTTTTAATCCAAGTGTAAAGAGCAGAAGCAGGAAAAATAAAAGTAATCCAAAAGTTTGTTCAAATGGTTGTTAAATTTATTTTATGTTAAATTTATTTTACTGAATGTCTGAATTCAGCGAAGTTAATGTTTTATTTAACGTTTATTATTTCATCTAAAATATGTTTACTTTTAGCACAACACTGGACTTTGGTTATTTGTTTTTCAAGCAAATCGGTTTTTATTGCACACGATTTTTGTTGCAAATGTTTTATTTTCACTTTTCCTTTTTCTTTGAGGTATAGAACACTTTTTCGATAGTACTTTTAAACTGTTGTTTAACTAAAAAGGTCCTTAAAATACTTATTTTCGTTTATGATTTGTTACAATTCGAACGCAGGCGCAGCTCGGAACTTGAAACTCAACCGCGCTCGCGTAGATCCAGAAGGACACTGATCCTCAACAACATCGCATGCAGACGATATCGATTCTGGTCGCTCGAAGTCTTCGGACTCGCAGCACGTCGTCGTCGTCGTTGTCGTGATCGTCCTGCCTCGTTTTCTTCGTGCACGTTTTCTTACAAAGTTTCTACCTGTGCGGCGCGTCAGACGTCCGTCCGTCGTTCGCTCTGCTTGCGTGCTCTTCGCTGACGCAGTCACAAGGCTGTGATGGGAGAACGTTACGCATGCGCTCAGGTAAACGCAAGGCGCAAATAAACAACCCTCTGAAGGCTCGACTTCCTTCTTCTGCGTTCCTTCACACTCTCGCTCGAGTGTGAGAACCAAATAAAATTTTAGTTGCTGGCTCTGCGCGATGCTCACTAGCAACAAAAATTCCCTGACTGATGGGTTGTGTGTCAGTTCGTCTGTCTGTTTGTTGGTTTGTTTGTATGCCGGTCTTCAACAGGGAAATTCCTTCATTTAATTTTTTCGGTATTGTTGTTGTTTCGGGAAAAATTACCCTCCTTCTTCCCCATTCATTGTGAGAAATTTCATTATTTTGCTTGGTTGTGTTTTTTATCCCCCATCCACCCTACTTAACTATACTGTGTGTGTGTGTGTGTTTGTATAGTTGCATATGCACACATTTAAATAATATCTGTGTGGGAATAAGTTTCATTAAAACAAAAACAAATGTCATCTACTTGATTGAAGTCAGATTGAAGTTGTTGTTGTTGAGGTTGTACAACAACACAGCGACCATCTCGGCGTCATTGTTGTGTTGCTGTCACAGTGACTCACTTTTAAGTTTTTATTGTTTACATTTTGTTGTGATTTCTAGAGCATTTAAGTGCATTTTACACGACACAAAAAGAGATGGCAATCAATGCAGTTTTTTAGACTCTCAAAGAAAGAGACGGCAGAGCTTTTTAACTGTTTACTTGTCGGAATGTGGTGAATTCCAAAGTGGCGTTGCCATCAGAAATAATTATAACATATCCCAAAACCAATTCGAATGCCATCATAAATGTTATAAAATATAGAAATTATAAAAAAGCATTCTTTACGCAAACTTATAAATATTTAAATGAAAATTTATAAAATAACTTCACTGTAAAACAGAAATTATACAGAAATTATGCCAAGAAAAGATGATGAGAGATGATTTTTCAAATTGAAAACTAAGGATAGGAATGTGGAATAGTAATAAAATATTGAAAGTAGAAAGACTTTGAAGGGAGAGTTACCCTTCTATAATTAAAGATGAATTAAGATGATTAAAGAGAATTAAAGATGTAATTAATTCTTCGAATTATTTCACTAGATTAAAAATAAATTTATAAAAAATTACGAGCGGTATACAAAAATAAAAACTTCAAATATTTTATTATTTTTCAGCTGTAAAAGTGTAGTCATATGAACGAGAGTGTTTATTAAACAATTGATTAGTTTAGAAGCATGCATTTTTAAGTCACTTCAGACTTTAGACAGATTCCGACTTTAGATAGATTCAGGCTTAGAAACATAATTAACAAAAAATGTCTCTTGATTCTAATGTTTTTGTTGCTGTTTGTGCACTTGTCCACAAAAAAAGGCTCAGACGGAACATCAGCTAATCCCGGTAACAACGCCTAAGTTAAGCCCAGAAATGAGAAATCACCCAGCTTTAAGATTAAGTAAAATCGCATGTAAATCTTGGCTTAAACTGCTAAATGAGCCTAAAGTAGGCTTCAAGTGTAATAAGCTGACATAAAAGAATATCCAAAAACTTGGCACTTGCTACAAATGTGCCAAAATATACCCTGGAGTCTAGACATTATTTATTTTAGAGAAATAATATTTTTTAAGAGCACGAAGACTTTGTTTTTCTATACTAAAACTCTAGAAATCGTTTAAGAGTTGCACGTTTAAAAGTAACAAGGAATCTTGACCAACGAAAGAAATGACTATCAACAGATATCATAAGAAAATATTTTCACAGCAAGATAAATCGTACAGAGACTAGACTTTAAAAAACTAGATATAATCGTAGGTACGATTAACAAAGAAGGCATTAAATATGGCAACTATTAATATAAGTCTTAAGAAGAATGCTTCAAATCAATAAGAAGAGGGTTGTTCTTGATAAGCAAGAAATTTGCACGAAAAAGTCGTGGAGAAGAAAAGACGTACGTACAGCGTAATTTCGATGCCAGCTGCCCCGTGACTGGCATCGGTATTAATCCAAGATATTGAACGTAAGAAGGGGATGGGGTTGCGACGGGCGCATGCCAGGCCTTATTTCGTAAAAGGGATCGAAGCCGAAGATACTGCTAGCGGCAAAAGAAAAGCCCTTTTACCTGGTTTTAAGAAATTTAATATTGCAATCTTGACGCAAGGACGATTCGATGCCGTTCTTTGCATGTCGGTCGGTCGGTCACACGTGTGCTGGTCCTGGCCCAATAAATAAGAAACAGCCGGCAAGCTAATTCTAATATATAGATAACTATTTATATCACACATATTGTACATATAATAATATCTCAAGGGAACCCTAAATATCCGAAGGTCGGGTCGGGTGATAAGTTTTATTACTGCGATGGTTTGTAAAAAAGACAGCTGGACAATTTATAATAAATCACAGTTTTGTTGTCTTGATTAATTTAATATACTAAAAATTACAGTTTTGTTTCGTAATAAATTAAAAAAAAAATATTTAAGAAAATCAAAGATTAATTTTAATCTTTAAAGATTAAGATTAAAGATTAATAATTAATTTTAATTTTTAATTAAATTATTTACTTGTTTTATAATTTTTTATGATATTTAAAATATATGTTACTTTAAACTATGTTTTCATTGTTTAGTTTTTAAAGTATGGCAACTCTTGAGTTCATTACTAATTTAACACTCAACCAGTGAGCATTTTTTCTACTCTTGGCTTTAGTTCTCTTTTTTTAGTCTTTTTAATGCACTTTTTACTTCACTGGTTGCTTTCTCAGTCTCCTTACTTTTTTTTCTCTCTCTCTCTCTCTCTATTCCACACTCCCTCTCACTCTTCGACTAACTCACTGACTGTCTTATTAACCCATTTTTATGTTTTCAGTTTTTTTACGCTTCAAAGCATTTCAATGGATGGATTAATTTTTTACGAATATTCTTCAATCGTGTTTTCGTTTTCATTCATGTTTTTTGAGGGCGTTTAAATGTGTTAAAATTTCACTAATAATTTTTTTGTTCAATGCTTAAAAGGGTCCTTCTTTTGTAACAAAGTATGTGGCTTTCAATTAATTGCTATAGTTAATTATGTATCCTTTATGATGATGACGATGATGTCCTGTTTTTTCCTACTTCTTTTTTATACCCTTTCTTTTTAGTGAAACTTCTTTTTTATGTGACTTTTAGTTATATTCTCATGCGCTTTTTCAGTGCTTTTATTTTTTTAAAGTACATTTTTTATCATACTTTTTTGTTTTTTTATTATTAGTATTATATTTGTTATTACTTATTCTTAATTTGACGGAAGAATTTAAGGAAATTGAGAACTTTATTTTCCTACTCTGGGAAAAAGCTACTTTTAGGCATTTTCTGTCATTACTTAACGATGTCTGAAGCGTCGGCTGGTCGATTGTTTGATTTTACTTGATGAGTTTATTGAACTTTGATTATTTGAACACTTTATCGCTTTCTGAAGTGATTCGTCTACAAGCGCTCAAAGCTGTTCGGATTTTTTTTTAAAAAGAGAAGTGAAATACACAAGAAAGCCTAAAAATGGTAATCGTATATTTGGTGCTGTTGTTTTTATAGTTGTTGTACTTATAATGAAAACATTCCGATACAAATTTCGACACAAACAATCTTGTTTATAGTTGAAAAAAGTAAACCATCAAAAGTTATGAGCTAAAGTTTAAAGAAGGTTCTAGATTTGTTTTTGGAGAAAAATTGGAACAAAATAAAATTGGATTCAAAAGAAACCAATATTAAAAATGATGTTTTATTTCCTTATTAACTTGAAACAAAATCAACACTTAAAATGTGGAAATTAATATTTTAAAACTAAGTTTTTCTCCGACTTTGAAGCGAGTTCGAGTGGGTTAAATTATTTCTAAACAAACGTGGTTAAATTTCAATAAATTATTATTGACTATTATTATTGACTTCTTATTTAAAATTATTTTTATTATAATATTACAATATTTTATTACAAATTTAATGCATTGAAATCGGTTTATATTGAAACCCAAATCCATTGATTCATATTTCTTTATCTTTTTTAAAGCATTAATTTTGCACTTCCAAGAAAGATTGGTATGTTTTTTAACTGTATTTTCTGGATTTAATTATATATGGAAGTGTATTTAAAGAATTGCGCACACTTCTGTGGTGCGTCCACAATCCATAGTTTTAGAGTTCTTCTTCTTCGCCTTCTTATTTGTGCTCATTCACCTTAGAAAGTTGAGTTGATAAAGTTAATTAAATTTCTAATCACGTAGAGTCTTCATATTTTCTTTGTTAATAATTCTTTCGATTCGTATAGAAGCTTTATAAGAATGAACAAACATATTAACTTGTATAACTACATACGAAAATAAACTGTACATTTTTTATGAATGTCATGATTGCAATATTAGAGCTCAGTGCACTTTGGAAACATTAAGCGGTCAACGATACACCTTAAAGAGTATCTAATTCCGATTTTTATACTTCATATTACACAAAAAAGTTGACTTTAGTTTAAGTTTAAGTCTGACGCTTCTATTCTTAGTCATGTGTTTTGACATGTCATTGATAGAGAATTGATAGAGTATTCATTAAAATATTCATTATATTACTCATTATATTATGCGTTTACTATTCATTATAATATACATTTATTACTTATTATAATATGAAATAAATATTTATTATAATATTCATTATAATCTTATTTATAAATGATGATTCTGTATACGTTTTTTAGTGTACAATGTATTAATATTAGCCTCTTTTTTGGTTTTAACCTTGTGAATATCTGAGCATTTGATTATGTAGAATTAAATCGCTTTACTGCCGTTTTTATTCCATAGCGTACCACCTCAAAGGTGGCGGCTTACTCCCATTTCCTCTCCCCCTTCAACTGATTTTTTAACTATGGAAAACAATAGAGAATCTTTTAGAGAATCATAAAATTAACTGAAGCGAATGAATTTAAACTGAAGCAAAGGGGGAAATCATACAATAAAGTAAAATCTTCCACGATTACGATCAAAGTCATCTACATCATATGACGAGTATCTTGGAAGACATTCTTTAATTCAGCAGCTGTTTGCGGATGGATGGATGGGATGGAGATGAGGTCGTTAGGATTGTATTTTATTTTATTTTTGTATTTTTTTTTTGGCACATGCCTTTTTTCACTTTCGACAACAACTACAAGAAGTCGGAGGGACCAACACACCGAAGAGGGACGTATTGCAGCCGTCCTTCTCGAGTTAAGATTTGTAATGTTCAATCCGAAAGCGGACGACGAATATCATCATCGTCGTCCGTTACGAAGAGCTCAAGGTTCGTCTGTGATTGCTTTGTTTTTGTTTTTCTTTTATTGTTATTACAGACCAGATATAAATGACAGGACGGACAGATGACAGAATGTCTTGTGCCAAAAAGACGTTGATTCTGACTTGCAGCTTACTTACTCCCTTGAAATGTTTCTATGAAGCGTGACTTTGAAACGGTTTTAAGGTGATCTGGATTTTGGTGTATGTAATCGAATGTCTTCCAAAATTTAAACAATTATAAAAACTATATAGGATACAAGTAAGTGTGGGATATCCATACATATCAATATAGGCATGTACATATATTTCGAAGTCGCTGAAGTGGTGCTTTTTACATTTTTAAAGGGTGTATCTTAAAAATGCTCCATACACTTCAAATCCATTAATCAAGAGCTTCTATCAAAAAAATGTACCATCTAAAATAAAAAAATGTTTTCTATTATGTTCAATGATATATTTAAACATTTTCATCACTTTTCATAGTTCAAATTTCATTCTTTTAAATTAAGTGAAACTTTTTTATGTTTTCGTAGTTGTTAGAGCTCCCCTTTCATTCAAAACGACTTCCATCTCATTCAAAACGACTCCCCTTTCATTCAAAACGACTCCCCTTTCATCCAAAATGACTCCCCTTTTTTATTTATTGTACTTTCTGCTTGATATTAAGTTTTATGTCACATTTAGTACCCATTTGAAAATAAATAAGCTTGTTTAACATTAGAAAAAACACTTCATTTAAAATAAATTGGATGGTGGTAAAAAACTTTCCCACCATCCGAAAATCACACACATGAGAATGATGAATCTCTACGTATGAGAAATACGAAAAGCATGCGATCACTTGAAGTATTACTTAAATATAACATTATTTAACAGAGGGCGGTACCGGAGATCCAGTAAACCTCATAAATGTGGGTGGAATCAAAGGAAGAAAACACCACAAACAACAAAAAAACCGATGATCCAGAAGAGGATCCTTTCAAAGATCGGGATTATCGTAAACAAGGGAAACCATTAAAAAACCAAAACCACGATCGTGCATTTTATATTTAGGTATGGACAAGTTTTCGTTGAAGCAGTAAAAGTGTAAATCAGATAATAAAATATTAATATCTGTCTGGCTACCTCACAAATGATCTACATATATGTGTGTACGGACATACTCGTATATACAGACATCTGTACATTCCTGTGCCATAAGGTAGCCCCAAAAGAATCTCGTTCGTAAAAAAGGGGAGCTCAATTTTGGCGCTGAGATTAAGAGAAACAAAATTTAAGAAAATAAAAAACACATTTCGTGTGGTTCATCAGGGATTACAACAAAGCAACTCTTGAATGTTCCCATCACGTAATGATCACGTAAAAGCAGCTTCATTGTTTCTTCTTTTGACGCTTGTGTAAAGTACGAATATAATAATAAATCCCCGTTGTCTGTCTGTGCTTTTTATTGCAAGCGTGATTCAATATCGATCGATCGGAATCTTCCGATGCTGCATTCTCTCAGCACTAATTTCGATGCAGATCGTCATCAGATGATGATGATGTGGTGATCGTTTACTGATCGAACAGATCTTCAGCCGGTTTGTGAAGTTATGTCGATCCAGATTCAACCTTTAAACTGAGTACAAATTTCGTACTTCCACGAAACTCACGTGTACTCCAACGAAACTCATCAACCGTCTGGACAGCGACGGAGATCTCACAAAACAGCAACATTCTATAGCATGATCGTGAGAATTTTTATTAATATACATTATATAATATATTTGTATTTATATTTTTAATAGACAAACTTATTTTAGTTGGATCTGGTCTGTTTTTAACGTTAGCAAGATCACTATTTTTGATTTATGTCTGTACATCAGAGTTTTCTTAATAATAGAAGAAAATTCTAGAGTTTATAAAATCGATAAAAAAAGAATTATAAAAGATTGTAAATTGCTGTAAATACAATTTATATTAAAGATGTATTAAATACTTAAGAACAGGTTAAAAAGTGATGTTTTCCTTTGCGTGTCCGGATACAATGGAATTTTGGTTTTTGCAGTTTTTAAAAACAGATTTCGGAATAACTGAAACAGATTTCGGAATACTTGAAATACAGTTTGAAACATCTTTGGCTAAAGAAAAATTAAAACTTATACTACAAGCCAATTGTTGTTGTTTAGATATTGATATTTAGTCATACATACAAATACTTTGTTAGTCAACTTGACGTGATTCATAATCGTGATCGTGATCGCGTTACACTTATGATGAACGTTCGTGGAAGTGATTCCGTAATTATTTCGTTCTGCTAATAATAAATAATAATAATAACACGTGCGTGATCCGGAGCATATAAAAAATAAATCCTTCTCCAGAAAACTGAGTAGAAAACCGCACACAAGCGCATAACCAAGCAATAAAATGTTGGTAGGGTGAGTTTTAGAAAAGAAAAACAACAACAAAAACAATATCAAGTACAGTTGTGTCCCTCCTTGCAATAAGTTCACCTAAGAAAAGTCTAAATGTATAAAAATTGAAGAAGAAAAGTTCTCACGATCACGAAGTTTGACAACAACAAAATACCAGGAACTACACGGAAGGAAGGACATACAATTAAAGTATTTCCACGTGGAAAAGGGGGAAGGTGGCGGCTGACTTCCTTGCAAGGGAAAAAGGCAACAAAACCTAAAGCAGCAGCAGCAGCAAGGAAAGGAAAGGACACGCGGTGACAGGGTACCGTATGCATGGGAATTTTAATGCTGATGATTAAAATAGGGGAAGCAAATGTTCAAAGCATCGGAACGCGCTGCTCTACACCGCCTTCTGTGGCAAATGCATGGGAACGCAACGCGATCCACCCAAAACAACAACAACAAAACAAAACAAAACTACGAAAACAATACGGGAGTAAATTAATGCGAATGCCAGCAACATCACTTAATTATTACTTTCTTTCTTAAGAAACCATCCTCAAGATCAGTGGTCAAGAATAGAACACAACAACAAGAACTACAAAAACAATGCAGAGAATCGCAAGAAGTATGTGAAAACCTGCATTTTCACAACTCTTTTAAATATTTACTCTACTTGTTATTATTGTTGCGGTTTTTTTGTTGCTGTAGGATTGAAAATACCAGGATGGATTTAAAAAAAACACTCCAGAGAAAACAAAAACAATAGCATTGCAAACGAGTAGAATTAAATTCAAAGTAATCAATGTTGCCACACACATAATATTGTGATATACATACAATCATAATTAATATAAAACAAATTTCTAGATTTAAGAAAGATAGAAGAAATACCATAATAGATCAGTATTAAAATATAAATTAAACTTATTTTAATACCAAACACAATAAAAATTCAAATGTCGATAAAAATAATAATAATAATTTCAATGGAAAAATATTTTATTTGTTTAGATGGAACATCGGTTGGTTTCAGAAAATACTTTTTAAATACGATATACATATGTATATTATTTTAATAACATCTGGCCAGTCATTGTGTTTCCCTCTTCAGTATATTTTTATTTACAAATCATTTGTAGGGACACCTAACTTTTTTCAATTTCATAATTCAGTCAACAAAAATCATTCATTTATTTCATCAAACGTTCAAAATTTTCAAAATTTTTTTTTATAAATAAATTTTCATACACAAACATTATTTTAATGTCATCGTTCCTATTCATTAATTATTCGATTTAAAATTTGCAAATCCATTTAATAACGCTGAATTTCTCTTTCTAAATTCTCGTTCATCTTAAAAATCAATTTATTTCATCTGGCAGCACTTCGACCCTGGTGAATGCAATTTTGTCGACAAAAGGCAGCAAGTAAACATAATTGCGCTCGCTACCATAAGTGAGAGCGAGACAACTATAATATCTGCGTGGTAGATACATAACAAGAATATTGTGTTTTTGTTGTAAATCTACGGATTTCACCATTAGAAACTGATGAGCTCGTGCCCTCAGGAAGAATTCATCAGTTTAGTCGAATTGGTCTCGTTCTCGCATACATGGCGGACGGGCGTTGATATTTTTATTCGAATCAATAATAAAATTCATTTCAAATTGTGTAGTTTCAACGAACAAACATAAACAAAGAAGGCAGCAAAGCTAATTAAAGTGAAAAAAGTGCAAAGAAACAACGCGTTCAGTGAAACAAATGATGCCGAGTATTCGACCTAACGCTGTTAATTCGGCCGCTGCCGCAGTTGGCGGCACTGCTGGACAGCATCAGCAGTCATCGGGACATTCGACTCCTTCAGGCACACCGTCGTCCGTGGGTGCAATTGCAGCTCTAGCTAACAACCTTCAGAACATGGGCATGAAAGAGAGGCCACCATTGGTGCCGCCTACGAGTGTGAGCAGCACAATCAGCGTGACGTTGTCGAACGCTGGGAGCAGCACGGCACACAACGACGGTTCGCACGATTCCAACAAATTCAACACAGCAGCAAACGATTCGGCCGGGGTGAGTAAGGATGCGGCAGGGCTGCTGAAGTCGTCAAGGTATCGCGAAATTGCCGGCTACGTGGGGTTTGCGAATCTGCCGAATCAAGTATATCGCAAAGCTGTAAAGCGCGGCTTCGAGTTTACGCTGATGGTGGTGGGCGCGTCCGGGCTTGGCAAGTCGACACTTATCAATTCCATGTTTCTGACCGACATCTACGATGCGGAAAAGTATCCTGGTCCGTCGCATCGCGTCAAGAAGACCGTCGCGGTCGAAGCCACGAAGGTGTTGCTCAAGGAGAACGGTGTGAATCTGTCGCTCACTGTGGTGGACACGCCCGGCTTCGGCGACTCGGTGGATAACACCAATTGCTGGGTGCCAATTCTGGAGTATGTGGACAGCAAGTACGAGGAGTATTTGACTGCAGAGTCACGCGTCAAGCGCACGCCTTTCGCCGACAACCGTGTACACTGCTGTCTGTACTTCATCGCGCCCACCGGTCACGGTCTGCGTCCGCTGGACATCGCTTGTATGCAGAGTTTGTCGGACAAGGTGAATATCATACCTGTGATCGCCAAGGCTGACACCATGACGCCGGACGAAGTGCAGCTCTTCAAGAAGCAAATCCTCAATGAGATCGCGCAGAACAAAATCAGAATCTACGATTTTCCCAAGACGCTTGAGGAGAGCGATGAGGACGACAAGGAGGCGAAAGCACTCGCTATCAGTAGCAGCAAGCTGCGCAGTCACATTCCCTTCGCCGTGGTCGGCGCCAACACCATCATCGAAGTGGACGGCAAGAAGGTGCGAGGACGTCGCTATCCGTGGGGCATCGTCGAGGTTGAGAATCTGTCGCACTGCGACTTCATCGCTCTGCGCAACATGGTGATTCGTACGCATCTGCAGGACTTGAAGGAGGTCACAAACGATGTACACTATGAAAACTTCCGCTGCAAGAAGCTGTCCGGTTTGGGGCTGGTCGATGGCAAGACTCGGCTCAACAACAAGAATCCGTTGACTCAGATGGAGGAAGAGAAGCGCGAACACGAACTGAAGATGAAGAAGATGGAGGCAGAAATGGAGCAGGTGTTCGATATGAAGGTGCGCGAGAAGCAGCAAAAGTTGAAGGATTCCGAAATGGAGCTGGCGCGTCGTCATGAGGAACGCAAGAAGGCGCTGGATGTGCAGATGAAGGAGCTGGAGGAGCAGTGGAAGACTTTCGAGAAGGAGAAGCGCGAGTGGGAGGAGGTGCATCACGTTACGTTGGAGGAGCTGAAGCGGCGCAGCCTGGGCGCGCACAACAGCTCCGACACCATTGACAGCAAAAAGGAGAAGAAAAAGAAGGGTCTCTTCTAGATAAGGACGAAAACTGGGTCACATGCGTCCAGTTAAAGCTAAAAGCTAAACGACAAAGCTCGACACACACGCAGTTGGGAAGCTCCGAAGCACAAACTCACAACACACTCTCACACACCACTTACTCGCATCTGCCATATCCTCCACTCATTGTCAGTATATTGATTGATAGATTGATTGATAGATTGATTAATTGATTCATTGCTAGATTGTAACTATATACATATATCCTTGTTCTAATTTGAAACCTTGTACGTATTTGCTTTAGAATGCCAAAAATAAAGACATAATCATCTTCATCTTTTTTCTCACAATTAATTCACTTTGATTTCGTTCGTTTTTCCGTTGCTGTTGTTGATTTTCTATTTGCATTTGTCGGAATTGGATAAACCCCACTCCAACAATCCAATATTAATACCAATTATCTAAAACTTCTATTTACATTTAATTTATGTATGTAATATTTATATGTATTTTGAAATTTAAAGTATTTTTATTCAACAATTTAATCTATAATTAAATAATGTAATTATATATGATAATTATTATTGGAAAATTGCACATTAATTGGCAGCAAAAAAAAGAACAACACTAAATATAATTTATTTTTATTTGTAATCTTTAACCAAATGTAATAAATTACTTTTTTCCTACAAAGATTTGAGTTTATAGATTCCGTGGTTATTATTTTTAATATTTAAATTTAAGGGGTGGGTGGAGGAGGGAGCCAACGGGTTTCAAACAGAAATCCTTAATTTTCTTTAAATTCATAAAATCTTAAATTTTGTTTAAATACCAGATTCAAATACGTTCTTCGATTTTCTTTAAGTTGTTTAAATATATAAATACTACGTATTTTCATATAAAATGCTGTTTTTAAATTTGGGAAAAAAGCACTGCGCTGTAAAATTAAACAATTTCTCTTTTTAGGTCACCCACAAAACTGTTCATAATTAATTCCTGTTAAATCCTGTTTTATTCTGAATTATTTGACGAGTGCTACTAAATATTTTTCGTGACCCTGACCGTCAGCTGTGATCCTGCTCAAACCACCCCGACGGGGCTGGAATATCGCTCTAATTTCAGTTACGCTACGTGACGCTATTTTTAAAGTTGGGCGTCGGTGCCAAGTGTCGTCGTTGTGAGCGTGTGACTTTATTATGTTAAGGACACACGACGGACGCTGTAAAAAGTTTTCCCAGGATGTTTGTTTTGTGGGGTAACCGAACAACAACAAAGGGTCACTTTTTGTTTGCTTTGTTTCTCTTTGTTTTAAAAATACCTATGGTAGGGTGTAATTATTAATGCTGTAGGCAAATTAAAAATGTGTGAGAAAATCCACCTTCGTGCAGAGTTCTGCACTCAAAATTATTAATATTCAGATCGAGTTGATAACAAGATCAAACGATGAAATGATCTCGTGAGATTCTCCTTATTGGATGGTCGTAAACAGGGAAAAAATAAACAATTAATTATGACCTTTTACTTTAAGCGAACTTTATTTCAATAAAAAATAAATGGTGGATGTTTTGAGGTGACTTTTCTCCCAAAATAATATTGCTACGATTAGAATATTATAAGGGTTTGTATTAAGTAAGAACGTAGATGTGCATGTAGTAAGGTAGGTTTGTGGATAACTGTAACTATATCCTAGCTTTTAAACAAAAATTGAAATCAATTACAACTGTTATTCATAGAATTAAGGAATCAATTCAAAGTGATTATTATTGTATCATTGATTGAGAACAATTTTTCTTTTCTTTTTCACTTCATAGAATAATAAGAAATATGCTGCTTTATATAAATTAAAATCCTTCTGAAAGGAAGCGCAACAGTGTTACTATTCAATAATCAATAAAGTTAACTCATCATATTAACTCATCTTGACTGAGTTTGGATTTCAAAAAGGGGGTGATAAAAAAGGAAAAACGACTGGATAAAATACCGTTTAAGGTCATGCAACGTTTATTGACAGCTATTTATTGGAGTGTCATCGAAGTAAAATTTATGGGGGAACTTAAGGGTGAACAATATAGCATGTACGTGACATTTTAGCTAATTATTGTACTTTAAAACAACCGTAAACGGTGACTGTAATGATTGTAGAAATAATGCTTTTCTTTAGTATGCTAAACAATAGTATGACTTTGACTTTGACAGTTGATATTGCCAACTATTTTAGTTAACGTTAGAATAGATGTCAGAATTTCTGCGCCTGAAATTTAAATCTCGAAGAAAAAGTTACTCAGTTTAACTAGACTGGAATTTAGAACTTTTAAGAATGACTATAAAATAGTTGACATTACTAATTGTGTGCGATATATTTTTGTACAGAATTCCAGCGACCGATGAGTGTGCACTGTACACTGTACAGCAACTTTTTATCTTTCAAGGTTTCTCTTTTCTTTGTTCCGCGTTCTGTTTAATTTTCTTGCTTTGTATGCCCTACAAACGAAAGTGAAAGGCTTTAAGTTTGTTCTTCTGTTTGTAACAGAATGAGTGACTCATAATAAGTGAATTTATTAGCGCTACCTCCTGAATCGATTGTGCCCTATCCGTCCGTCGACTGTCTGTCTATCCGTCGTTTTGTCTGTCTGTAGAAATCACGATTGAAGAAATAGATAGAGATATCTGAATGAAGTGGGCGTGGTTTTTCTTTATAAAATTGACAAAGATATCCGTTTAATAGACTGAAGTAAGCTACAAAACCAAGAATCAATAGATTGTACACATAGTCTTAACATTATAAACCCTTAAAGGAGTGAGCGTAGTCCGCTGATCTTTTAGTTCTATTAGTAGTATCAGAAAGCATACTATGCCCTTTATTATCATCCACAAATGGGCGTGGTCGGACAACTTCAACATAACATAACTTCCTATAAATTCCCAATTAAAACGTTAGCATTTTCTTTTAAAGTTGATGGTTCTTTTGTCAGAATTCAGCAGGCTGTAGGGTATTGCTCCAGCACTCTTTCTGGTTTCTCACACACCAGCCACGATGAAGGCGAGTTTTTTCAACTCTATCAGATCCAATTAAATATTTCGTCATGAGTTTACATTTATTTTAAATTTTTGCTACTCTTTATTGATTTACTACCTCAAGATCCTTCTACAAATCCATATATAATTCCTTAGTCTTGTGTATAGAGATATCCTTTCAAGATATCTACACTATAAAAAAAGCCAAGATTATCATGTGTGGGGAGGGGGTTCATACTTAAAGTATGTTATTCTTTTTTCAATTCCAGAGCCTGGCCAAAGACTGTGGGAATCTTTCGTGGTTTCGTTTGTCACGCTTGTCGTCAGCGCGATCGGCTAAATAAGCGTGCATGTCGCGGTAGGAAACCCGCTCTCACGCAGTACAGCCGAAGAAATCAGGGTACCACTGACTCACTCACTCACTCACTATATACCACACTACTCACGGTCTGTGTATCCTAAGAAATATTCCTTCTTCTTGTTGTTTTTGTTGTTGTTGTCGTCTTTATGCATGCATTCGGTGCGTCGCCGTCTCCAACTTGAAATGTTTGTTTATAAATATATTTATTTTGAAATGCAACTTCAAGGGTGCCCGGCATGTAGGGCATTCAAAGGCGGTCGAGGTCGTGAGGGGCAGCAATCGCTGAATTTCGCTGATAAGAGTAGAAGAAACGTCGACATTGCGACTGACGACGCTCTCCTTTGTTCGTCTGCTGAAGAAGGGAACGACGCGTTTTGGTGGTGGTGATCGCTGTTAAGGATCAGATTGTGTTTGCTTCTTCTGTTGCTTTTTTTTATCGCGCACTAAAACAACGCATTCTTTATCGATTTTACATTCCTTGACACAAGAATGACGCAAAGTAGAAAAGTGGAGGAAGCAACATGAACTGGCAAAAGAAGAAGACAAATAAGAAGAAGAAGCAGCAGCAGAAGAAGAAGTGGAACCCGACATGGGAAGCCAGTTTACGCTACACGCGTCTGAAGTACGAAGCCACGCTTTGTATGTGCGACGATCGATCGTCGTCGGATGGGATCGATCGATCGTCTTGTGTTTGCTTCGGGGTCTGCGATTTAATTGCTGTGGAGAGTGAGAAAATTTGTTATAACCATGGAGTCGTTTAATTTTTGTGGGGACATTTGTCACCAGAAGAAGAAGAAGTAGCCAATGAAGAATACGACGAAAAAAAAAGAGAAGTAAGTAGCTAGCAGGACATGCAGACAACCGAAATCTTTGTGAGAATTATTGAAATTTATGTATATCGACTACAGAGGGTGTTTGTGTGTTTTTTTTTTGTCGTTTCATGGGTTTCCGTGTGGGTTCACTGGGATCATTTGGATTTGGTTTTCAGTGGATATCGTTTGGCTACGCTTTCAGATTATTTAGAATTTCGATATTAATGGGGTCTACTTTTTGCACGTTGAGAACAACTCAACGAGCGGAAGTCGAATTATGTTGAAACGAAGTTGAAATGTTCACTCATGAGTTATGTTTGCTTTTATTATTGTCATGGTTGTCGTTGTTGTCGGTGTTGTTGTTGTTGTGGATTGCTCTTTGGTCTTCTTGAATCTCATTGAGCGTGGTAACGATTTGAATAACCTTACAAACAAGGGAGCTCTGATTTCAAATGATCGATGGTTTCTTTTAAGTATGATACTCATATGTTTCTTAGTAGCCCATTTAAATTGTCGAGAAGATACGTCAAGTGTCATGGGACAGTATGAGGGGAATCTATCAGCACTCGAAACAGTTTGGAATCATTCTAGAGGTGGATGTCAAATATACCTTTTCTAAGAGCCTCAAAGGGTTGTTCGTGTATTTTATATGGTTTCGGGGATACTAAAGAGTAAAAAACGTGGTTGTATCCAAGATTGTATGTCTTTGGGTAGATTTTGTTTTAAAAATGTGTTCATAATGAACCCTTTTCTTAGCATAAACCTTAAATAGATTGGTTTATTAAAAATCCCAGCCCATAGCTTCCCACATTTGGCGCCACTAAATAATGCATTCATCATTTCATATGCAAATATTTGAACTTCTTAGAGCTTGTTTAAGAAGTTTCTATACTATAAAAAACAAGCCTTATATTTTTATAATGTATAGCAATTAATCACCATAAATACAACACATCAAATAAGTCGATTACCATATCTAAGTTGAGACCTCGATTTCGAGAGCACCGACATGGACAGACTTTTCTGGTAGGTTTTCCTTATCAAAAGTAAACAAGTGCAAAGTTAAAATAATTTTAAAATTCTCACAAGTTGTAAATAAATATATGTAAATGTGTACGTATGTACGGTATAACCAGAACACTTCCTTTTTATAAGTGAATTTTTGTTCTTCATATCGTGTAAATATTAGAAAGAAATTTCAAACATTTTTGTATTTGGAAGGAATAAATATTCTACATGAATAAATACTCTCATGTACGAGATTATAATAGAAACTACTATATAAATTAAACTCTATGAATGAAAAGAAGTGAATTTAAGAAATGACTGACTTTTAAGAAGTAAATTTAAAGAAATCATTATTAAAGAAATCAATTTTATTGAGTGACAAACATACTGATAGCCTGATGTAATCGTATCGAATAACATGTAAATGTGTCAAAAATCTCGAAGAATTGAGCCTCAAGTCTTGAGTACTCACTCAACCTTCATTAAAGAGCAATTGTTCTGAATCATTTTCATTTTCATAATTTGTGATGTCACCCTTTTTTCTAAAGAAGTGAGTAAAGATTTATATTACATACATATATGCGCTTTTATCTGTGAAAAACTGTGTTATGTTGGCGTCACGAATGCGCGATAAGAGTTGATTTTTATAGCTTAGACTGCAATCAATACGTCGTCTAGAGAATAGTTTCATAGTCTGTTCAATACTCTTATTTGAAGAAAGTTTTAGGGCAAACAGTATTTTAAATTATTTATGACATACAGACAATCATATTCTCTATTGGGGTATATACAGTATGATGCGATTATGTTTCATATCCAAATCAAAGAGAATGGTATCAGTATATGAGAAAAAAATAACTATTCAATCAGCATTGTTATTATTATTTTAACTCAACTGACGTCCATTTTTCCATTTTCCCCGGATTAGAGAAACCCATTTACTTCCCTAGAAGTTGGTACTCTACTTCTCTCTATGAAAAGATTACAAGTCTTAGAAGCGAGTTCTTGCCAATCCTTAGTTTTTAAACAATTCTTTGCCGAGGATGTCTATCCATATCCGTGCAGAAATAGTTTTAAACATTTTAGTCCTTCATTTTGGTTCCATTAAAGATTGATTTTTCTAAGAGCAACCGCTTTATCATAAGCTCTATATAGATACAGAGATATATTTACATATATTATAAGTCAAAGATATACGACTGCAGTCCCAGAAGTACTCGACCTCTGAAATAAAAGAGATCACAATACAAATTTCTTTTTGAAAAAAATTGTAAGGCTTGTAATTGTAATTGAAAGAAAAATAAGTAGGCATATCGTAAAACTTTATTTCTCTCAAACAGCGTTTTGACAGCTTGTGTAATTCGATTAACAAGCTTGACATAAATACTTGGATTTTAAAATTCTGATATCCTTCCTTCCTCCTCTCCAGATATCATCAATTCAAGGTCAGGTGGTGAGTGGAATTATTTTTCCCCATTATAATCAGAATTATTTTTTGTAGTCAAAATGTTGCGTTCCTCTGCCACTTTATTAAAAATTATTCCTCGGCGTTTTCTTGTGGAAAATTATTTAAATAGCAGCACAATTCCAGCTCTCTTCTATTGGGGTCGTTATCAAACTACTATGCCGAAGTTTGACCGAAACAGACCCCTGCCAAAACAGGGATATTCTCCGTTCGGTCGCAACCAGCCCACAGGGAGCGAGTGGGTTGTGACGCGTCTAGACGATTTACTGAATTGGGGACGTAAGGGTTCCATCTGGCCATTGACCTTCGGTTTGGCTTGTTGTGCCGTCGAAATGATGCACATCGCCGCTCCACGATACGATATGGATCGCTTCGGTGTGGTTTTTCGTGCATCGCCACGTCAGACTGATGTCATTATTGTTGCTGGGACGCTGACAAATAAAATGGCGCCCGCTCTGCGAAAGATCTACGATCAGATGCCGGAGCCGCGTTGGGTCATTTCGATGGGCAGCTGTGCCAATGGCGGTGGCTACTACCACTACTCCTATTCGGTGGTGCGTGGCTGTGATCGTATTATTCCAGTGGACATTTATGTGCCTGGATGTCCGCCCACCGCGGAGGCGTTGCTGTACGGTGTGCTTCAGTTGCAGAAGAAGGTGAAACGCATGCGTACCATACAAATGTGGTTCCGGAAGTGATCTCCAAGTTTTTAATATCGAATATTGTATATGGATATTTAGTATTTAGATAACTAAATAGATGTAGGGTTGAAAAATGTTTCCAAATTGGTTTTGAAGGTTTTGATACTTGTAATTAAAACATGAAATATAAGTTTGCTTTAATAGAAAACGAAGTAATTGATTTCGATGCTTTAAAAAAAAGATTGTTGAAGAATTTTTTACAGTTTATTGAGTTCCTCTATAATCAGCCTGAAGTTCTGAAGATTGGGTGGGTACCAATTCTTCAGTCGTCTTGAGAAGTTTTTCAAAATTGATCACAATTTTCTCAACTTGCAAAACCTTTCTTTGAATAATCAATATTTTATTCAAAACTGAAATAATAAAGATAAAGAGACCATTAAACTGCGTCTATACCAAAAAAATACAATATTTCTAAGTGGTCAATTTCTTGTTCTCGAAAAAACTATAACAAGAAGAAGAAAACCTGTAGCAAGGATTCTAAAGTTCAACACCAACAATCGATATGAAATTCATTTGGTTCTCATCAAAGTGGATATTTATAATAATAATAATAATAACGATCATTCAAACTCTACAAAACAATATCTTCAAATATTTAAAACACCTGTTAATTAAGAAAGACCAGTTCAAAAAGGAGAAAAGAAGAAGAAGAACGACTCCATGGAAGAAAGAGAAACCGAGGAAATTCCCATGATTATCTCTGTGAAATAACTGAATGGAATAAAACTGCAAAATGAGCAACAACAACAACCACATGAGTTAAGAAAATATCCATCACAGAATAGACACACACACATGCATACAATTTAAATAAAGAAACCTTAAGGAGCCAAGTTGAAGTTGTCAAAAAGGATCAAACAGAACAGCGCTAAATATAGTGAAATTCTATCCTGCGTGGCTGCAACAGAACAATCAACACTCCGATCACACGTCTAGCGTGCGAATCCCATTGAAGTGGGAAAGAAAAAAGAAGAAGAAAAATATGAAGAAGAAGTCTAAGAAGAAGAAAAATAAGGAGAAGAAGAAGGAGGGAGAAATACCATAGTATTTGTTTAATAAAAGGATATCAACGGAAGTAGGAACATCGAAATGAAGTGTAAAGGAATAGAAACCACTTTTCTAGGCAGTTTTTATAGAAGGATGAATCAGGCGGATGTATCCATTAATATGGTGACACTTCCGTTTTGTATAAAGAACGTTGAGTGCCTGAAAGAACGTAGAATGTCTGAAAGAACGTAGAAGATATTTAAGACACCGGAAGTTAGGAAGTTAAAAAAAAAAACAGACAGTAAACTTGATAGATATAAACATTGTATAAGAAAATAAGTCAGAACAGGAATGTTTTATTATATAATTATATGTATATACCAACATACATATAATCTCATATTAAATAAATTAAAATAAATATTATTTTTGGAAACACATTAAATGTGAATCGAAAATTAAATGAATGAAGTTAGATCATTTAGTAGTGAGAGTTTATAGAAGATATCATTAATTTATCTTAAGAACTGAGTAATATTTTCGTTTGTTTAATTATTTTCGTTATTGACTCGTTTCCTCAATTTATTCCCCAAATATTGAGTGCCCCAAAATATGTGGTTAAGAACCACCATTATTTTGATTTCAATAATAAAAATCTAATGTTTATTTTATTAGCAGAACGGCTTGATTTAATGAAACTAGATTAGATTTACATATACGTATGTATAAATCATAACATCTACAAGCCAGCAACCATAAACAAGTACAAAATACATAGAGTCATCAGTTTACATTTATTTTAATGATGCACATCAAAATCATGACAGAATTTTTACTCATGGACCTTCTCCATTCACTGGCTAATAATAAGTAGATGAACAAAATGAGGGTCTGTCTTTTTATGACAGACAGACAGATAGACATACAGACATTTTGTTTAATGTCGTCATTTTGATGGATCACATTTACTGAGCTAAGTTGATCACTAACTAAGTTGATCTATTTAATGAATCTGTGCAACAAACATGAGTGAGTGTGTTTAAGTTGAGGGTGGCTGAATAATGTTGAGTGTTGAACGTATGCAGCGGAATAACAACGGAAGTTCGAGTAGTTTTAATTAAGTTTCAGAATTGAACCAGTTTCATTGTTGAAATTCTCGAAACTGGCAGCAGAGGTTTTCATATGCTGATGATATAAGTTGTGTTTATTTTAACCCAAAAAAAGAAGTACATCATGAATATTTGAGACCTCCTTTGAAGATTTCGTACTAGATTAAGTAGTTGAACTAAAAGACAAAGCATAAGATCTTTTATAAGATCTTTTGAGGGCTTCAATTTCAGATTTTATTTTGAGATCTTTCATTGCAGATTTTATTCTGAGAGTTTTTTAAAATAAGATCATTTATAAGACCTGATTTTAATGTAGTTAAAAGTCAACTGAAAGCGAATTGTATCTTCAAAAAGAAACTACATACGAATGTCTAATAAAAGGGACCTTTTATTTCCTTCCAGTGTGGTTCTGGATGTTACACATTTCCATATAACGATGATGATGTCTAATAGACAATCCTAACTTAAATTAAAGTGACAATCATTTCCTCGTCTTTCTTCATTCCTCACATATTAAAAAAATTATAGTTTCCATCAGAAAGGGACTCCAGTTTGAAGACTACTTTGATGTGGTAACCTTTATATGAGGCCATATGATGACGTCCAATTAGTCGTTATAGTAAAAAAAGTCAACAGCAGCTGTTTTTCAATTCATGTTCTTTCTTCAATTCTTCTAGACGCGTGCCACTGCAACCAACCAACCATCCAACTCGGGTCATATTTTCAGCAGGTTCTTTTTTTTTGCTTCCTTACCATTTTCCCCCTCTTCTTCTACTCTGTTGTCTGCTCCTCACAAAATATTGAGCCATGGCACTGTTTGTTGTAACGTTTATTTTTCATTCGATCAATGATTGAACAACTGCGGGAACAGAAGAACTGCCTCTGCGTCATTAACAATTACGAGTACTCTGCATCATTTAGAGAAGACTCAACAAAAATTCGAGTTCAATAAAATGAGCACTAAATAAGACGATGCTCGGCGCTCAACAAATGCGAGCCCCTCCTTCGTCGATGATGTTCAATAAAACGAATCGTACAAACGGCTTCCTGTTGGACCCAGAAATTATTGAGGCCTTTTTATTTTAAGTGAAGAAAGAAGGAAAAAAATAATAAAGAAAGAACGAAATGAAGAAAGAATACGATGTTGAGGCTAATTCTATGTTGAGTCTAGGGTTCCACCTCGTAGTAGATATCGTAGTTGGGGAGAAGATGTTTTCTTAAGAGGTTTATTCAATTCATTAGAACCGACCTCTTTTGTCGGTTTTTTTCTAGATTTTCGTTCGGTGTTTGTCTGGTAATTTTTATAACGCATTTTCTTCTTCGAATAAACGGAGAGACAAGATTTCTTTACAGAACCCATGACACGCTTTTGAGAATAGCTTGGAACGTGCCAGGTTAATTGTTAATCTTTGAGTTGGGGGGAAAAAATCGAGTGAAGGTGTTTTATTTTTTTTTTCTTAGATGTGTGAAGGCTTTTGAAATTTTGAGGGTTTTAAGTAGTTACGTAAACTCAGGAGGGAATAAAAGGAAAGGGGGGAAAATAGAGAGTAATTTGTTAAAAGCAGTTACCTAAAATCAAAGCTGTAGAAGAATGGATCTAGGCTCTTTTACATCTTCAAAAATATCGTAAAATTTAGGTGGATGGATGGAAATTAAGGTGGATAGTTGGACTTTAGAAAAAAATATGATTTTAAGAAAAGTTTTTCTATCTTAACATTGAGTTTTAAAGATATTGATGTATCATTTCGATCGACAATTTTTGGGACTTTTTAAGATAAATCTATTATTATTCCTGTCTTTTCCAATCCTGTTTCTTATTTCGAAGTATTGAATTTTCCAATCAATCTTGATGATTCAATTTCCTTCAATGAAGTACTTCTTATCGAATTCACAGAGACGATTCCTTGCAAATGTCACTGTCACCTTTCTGGGTTAGATTTTTAAACCCCTTTTCGATTTTATTGATTTCATGCATTATTTTTTAAGAACTCAAGAGTATTGTTCAAAATGTAATCGTTTCTTTTACTCTCCAGTTCAATATTTGACTCACGCTTTAGTCACATTCCAGAATCGCGCTTATCTTAATAATGCGTCTTCAAGTACATAGCCTGCTGCGTATATTTCAATATATACCCCCCTTCTCGTCCCTCCCTCCCGCCGACCACAACAAATCAAATTCAAACTGTGAAAATACTACGAGTAGAAGGAAAAACCTTTGCGCATGCGTCACAAGCGCTTGTTGTAAAGCATATCAAAATAAGAAATTTTCAAATTCAACGTCTGCGTACGTTTCAAAATGGCTGACGCGTGGCTTGGCTTGGCTTTGGCTTGGCTCGAATGGAATGAACGCGTCTGAGCTGCAAACAGAAACTTTCACACGCGTTTCCCCTACAACCCAAAGATACTCGTTACGACTCGCATGCATGCGATCGGTGGTTATACAATCCCTTTGGCCAAAGGGGCCAAAGGAAATCCTCCCCTTTCTGCTAGACTGACTTTCTTAAACGTCACAAGATGTTGATGCATTGAAATACGGCGCATGAGTACCGAGTGTTTCTGGTTTTTAGTTCAATTCAATGAAAAATTGTTCTTGTTCTTTGTTGTTGTTGGGCTTTGTTGTTTTTGGGTTTTGTTGTTCTTTGTTGTTGTGGGGTGTTTGTAAAAATCAGCGGAGGGTGAAGAGAAAAGAAAAATCATCCAGAAATCTTATAGAAGTTAAAATTTATGCAGACGAAAAGAAGCAGAAAGACGACAGCTGCGTTGAAAATCGGTTCGAAAACTTTTTGGTGGAAGTTTGGTGGAATCTAAGCGAAGCGGTGACACGCAGGACTCCGGAGAGGTGGGTGAGGGAGAGAGCGGGTCGTTCTACTCAAGGAACAAGCTATCGAACGAATATTATTATGGTGTATTTAATTTAGGATGGAAGGGGGAAGAAAGGGGATGGGAAGGGAGAACCACACTGAAATCCTCTTTCGATACTTTCAACAAATCAGGGAAGTACAAGTATTTGGGAAAAGTAAAAGGATTCCTAGAGAAAACCTTCTAAAAACCTGTCGTGGTAAAAAATTGTAAACAAATTTAAAATAAGTAACGACTAAACTAAGTAACGGTTAGTTAGTAACCGCTGTAACCTGTTGAATTACTCAATCTGATTACATTTGCATTCATTTGGTTGGTTTTTCTTTTGATATCGTGCTTTTTATACAATATAATGTATTGTGTATGAAAAAAACAACCCTTAGTTGGGTGTTAAACTTGTCAGGCTTGAAATTTATTCTTGAGTTCGGTTAAAAGATTTTTTTGAGGTGAATGGAATCGACTCCCCGCAGCCATATGTTGATATGTGTTTACTACGGTTCCCGGGTCTCGGTTCCGTTTGAGTGCCTTTTGCGTATTTAAGAAATGGTACGAGTTTCGTTATTAAAAATTTGTATTTTGATTATTTGTGACGTTGTTATTGTGATTGTTGTTGCTGTCATTCTATATTTCGACACAAGACCAGACACACACCTGGTCACACGTGCGATCCCCAGGAATACGCAGTTGTTAGCGGTTGTCTTCTGGAACTTAAAGGGACTTGTATTTTGTTACGGATTTTAGAAGAATTTGGTTTGAAAAATTCTTTTACACTTGAGAAAAGCATTTCGAAGTTCGTTAGATGCATTTTCGAAGATTTAAAGAGATTTTACTGTAGCATTAAAAGCGATTTTATTGTAGATTGTATCATATACGAGTATGAAATGTTTCCCTAGATGATAAGAAGTTTCCTCGGAAGTATGCATGAAGTTTCTCTTATATACAATATAAGGATACCCTTTCAGGTTTCTCTTGAAACCGCATTCGTAGTAGTTGCTCCTATTTTCGGAAATTTTCCTCTTAAATATCGCATCTCAAATGCAAGGTGCTAATAACACCCACAGCAAAAGTCACGCAGTTAAACTTCAGCGTCTTCACGCCCATCCGAAACGAATCGTCAGGGTTTTCCGCAAATTTGTGTAAACCGCGAACCAAGCATTTCTCTCTCTCTCTCTCTCTCTTCCTCCTTCTCTCTGGGTGTATCACCTTCTTTGAATTCACAGCGGATACTCATTTTCATGGTTACAAACAAATTATCTATTTTGGTCAGCGAAGCTAAAAAGAATACGAAAAATCATTGAAAAACAGCGGGTGAGAGACGTCGAAACCTCGCAAACCACCGAAGAAACAACGAAACTCAGCAAGTGATGAGAGCGCGAAACTTGGACACAGTGAACAATTGTGTGTGTCCTGTCATTGCGGAGAGTGAACAAATTTAGGATTTCTCTATAATTTTAAAGCGGAGAAAAGCCGGCTATAAAAACATTATGCATGCTTATGGTTTGCAAAGGTTTCAAAGGTAACTCTATACATTTTTTCCAATTTTCTATGGCAGTCTATAAAAACCAAAGATCGTTTTTAGATAGAGTCTTGCTTTACTTCCCTCTCACTCTGTCTCTTTCTTTCTCTCTCTGTTTCTCTGTATTTCTCCTCGTTTACTCTCTCTCCCATAGACTCTGTACTTCCTGGAAGCTTGGCCGGGTAGATTTTTCTTTTAGGTAGTAGAATGAATATGGCTCAATTATAATGAGCCTGACTTTGAACTTACGTTGTCACACAAATGTCCAGTAATGACAGTTTATAGTTCCGTTTGTTTTCCATCTAATGCGCTCTCAGTAACTTTTTCTTCATCCTTCGATGATAGACGCTCTCTTTCTCTCCTACGCTGTTTCTATCTTCCTCTCGATAGCTATAAATAGTTCAATAAAATTTTAGAACAGCTTATTTTCCAGGTCCTATCATTTTAAGCATACCTGCGATTATCGTATTCTTTTTAAAAAATGACCTTGTTTACAAACATGTCGCGGACAATACTAAATATAATATAAATGACATTATTACAGTATGATTTTTTCAATAGTTTTTTTTTCGTCGCAGATGCCTCATAAAGCTGTAGAATTTTGTATTTTTAGCTTGAAAAAATAGCTGATTCTTTATTTTAGGTTTTTTTTCTTTTCCTTTATTGGGTTCGAATAATTTAGTGAGATTCTTCTCGGAAATATCTGCCAAGGATTATGCAAATATTTACAAAGTTCTTGTAGATTGTTATAGTTTTTAAATGGTTTTTTATTGTACTTCTAATGGAGAAATACTTCGCCTTGAGTTTGGGAAATATTTTGCCTTGATTTTGGGAAATATTTTGCCTTGATTTTTGAAAATATTTCGTCTGAGTTTGCCATGTTTGGTTTGGAATATTTTCAGAATTCAGAACAACAGCGAAGAAATATTCATTCTAAAGATTAAAAACAAGCAATCTCTGAGTTTTCATCATTCGTTTATTCAGATGATGGAAATTCAGAAGAAAAATTCACATCATTGTTGTTTTCATCATCCGATTATATGAATGTTTTGTACGAAAACGGAAATTCATTTGCTTTAAATCATCTTTAATAATAAAATAGTATTTTTTAACGCATGTTATTATTTTTAAAGTCATATCGTATTATAGAACTTCTTTAGTATATATGGTATTGTTCTTGATATCCTTTCCAACGAACTTTCCTGTCGGTTGTTTTTCTTACTATTTCTTACGTAATTTTAAGGCAACATTTAAAAAGAATATAAAGAGTAATTATTCTGAAAAACGTATTCTCAGTACTTTTATGAGTCCCACAATCATTTCTTCGTTAAACTCGAAGATCTCTCTTTGGTCGATCATAAATCCTTTTCATAAAAAATAATCCTTAAATACCTCTGAGTTTTACTTAAGTTACACGTAACCATAACCATTTTCACAAAACAATTATAAAAAACCTTTCTTTATTATAAGTAACAATATCCTTTCTGCAACATTGCGTCGTTATCTCTGTTTTTTTCCTCAAAACGGCGATATTCACGCGACGATGCTGCAATTCTAGATTGTTACCGAACGTTTTTTATGCAATACGAGGACATATTATAAAAAACAAAAACGCAGCCTCTAGTTTTTTAAATCCTCACTTTTTTCACGCGTAAAAACTACGAGCACGAGTTCGAGTTATCCTCATTATCCTTTATAATAAATTTTCGAAATTTTCTCCTTTCCGTATCCTTTCTGAGTTTCCGAGAGAGTCATAAAATAATCCATTACGCTAAATTTTATGGCTTTTCGAGGCAGCAAACCTTTCGTTTTCTTTACGTTTTCTTGCAACGATGCTTGGCTCTGGTGGTGTTTCCAGAAAGTATTCCTTGAAATCAAGAAACACAATCACAATCTATACGGTGGTGATGTTATAGTAAGCAAATCCTTCGGCTGCGTCAAGGATACGTCATTGTTGATGGCTTGCTGGCTTTGATGCCTCTCTGATGTTTTCCCTTTTTTCCCCCTTTTGACAACAGTGTGCGTATAGAGTGGAACTGAACTGAAAGTCGTAGATCGCTTCAGCTTCAAGGAATTGCGTATTGTTTGATAAAATAAAATATCCTTAATGAGTTGCTGTCATGTCAAGGACGAGTCTGACGTCTGAAGCCTTTGCTGCGGAAAAGAAAATCGTACGTAGATTTATTCGCTTTTCACGCCTTTCTGAGGAAAGTAATGTACATGAAAATAAAAACAACAACAACAACAGTAACAACAAGAAGAACAGCAACACGCCTAACACACAACCAGGATAAAACACAGCCGAGTTAATAACCAGCGACAACAACAAGGACCTCAATAAACTAATTAGTTGCTGCAATGATCGGCGATTCAACTGTTATACAGACACCAGAGATCACGTATTTTTCACGATTGATACATGATGAGCGATCAGATTTCCAGGAATTCTCAAGGACATGTGAAATACGACGAATTAATGTGTTGTTGTATGATGTCGGGGGGAAAAAAGAACTTCTGTCTATTTTCGCTTCGCTTTTCATTAAAATGACCTTCAGTTTATTACGAGCAACATGTTTTTTATAGAATTACAAAAATAATGATCCAATACGAAGAACAGAAAGGATCTTTTTAAAGCGCGTTGTTCGTATTGATCACGAGATATACTAAAATTGACCTCATTCCCTGCTTTATTAAGGAGGCTTTAATCAACGATTAATTCACCCAAAGACTCTTTCTACTTTTAAGTCTAATTAGCCGACATCCCAACCTACTGTTGTTGTAACCTTCAATTTTATCTTTCCTTATACAGTCAACACCTTCTGGCTGTTTCCCAGGAATAAAAATAAAACAGAAAACAAATAAAGCAATAAATATTTACAAAAATAATTCTGATATTTATATACGTTAGTTAATCCAACCGCTTCAATTTGAAGGTGAAAAAAACAGACACAATAAAAAACACCAGAAATAATTTTATTTATCATTATCAAAGATCTTTCTGAGGAATCGATATGAAACGATATATCGTAGACGTAAATAGAGAGGGAGAGAAAGAGAGAGGGAGAGAGACAGAGAGAGAGAGAGAGAGAGAGAGAGAGAGAGAGAGAGAACCTACTTAAGACCTGTCTTAAAAGTTTGAAGATTTCTATGGATGAGTGTGTTTATTTGAGTGGATCACTCGGTTTGTGTGCTATACGAATATGTATATAAATATACTACAAAAGGACAACAAAGGTTCTTGTTTCACTTCGTTTTAACGATTCCCACAATAGCGATACTCGAACAGGTAGTTTTTAGCAAATTGATCTCGTTAACGTTCACAAAAAGTCAAATCAAAACAAATTTTCGTTGTTGGATTTGGAAATTCTTTCTATTGAATTATAACAAAGCATATCCTTGCCAGGATGTGGGATGAAAGGTGAGCCACGGTGCACTTGTTGGTTCAGCGGCGATGTTGGTGGTGCTGACGATTCAAAAGATGTCGCTGGGAACCTTGTGTAGTTGGAAGTCGTTAGTGTTCAGTGCGAGGATCGAAGAGATTTTTATTGAACTGATCTATAATTCTATAAAAAGGTAGTTTGTATTAAGTTGTTATTAGCTGGGAGTCTTCAGTGTAATGAAGGAGTCTTCGGAGGATCGAAGAGATGTTTTCTTAAGGGATCCTCTTCCATAAAAGAGCAGTTTATAAATATTAAGGTTTTGTTTTAAAGAATACGCAATATTTTTGTGTGTCTATCGTTTTTCAACACTTCCTTTCCCAGTGGATTACCACGCCTCAATCGCAACACCCTCTTTTCGCTGCAGAGATCGATCAGCGATCGCTATAGAGTTCGATCAGCGATCTCATCAACTCATCAATAGTTTGTTTGTTGTTGCCAGTTCAGTTTTGTTTTTGCGGCTGAGTGTTGATCCTTCTTAATTACCTGCTAAACTTGTTATTTACCAATAATCTCTCAACGCGTTTCTCAGTTTTTATCGTTAGCTCCCACAGACAGCTCTCTCCTTATCCTTCTCCATCTCTCTTTCTCTCTCTCTCCCATTCTTTCTCTCTTTGTTTCTCTCTCTCTCCCTTCTTGCTAACAAGTTCAACGCCAACTTGATCAGAAGGATCACTCTTTGGGATTTTCTTCCAACGCGATTCATATCGTGTCGAGGGTGGGCCACATAAAATGAGTTTCTCTACACGATCGCTTTGTTGATCCTTGAACAAAAATTCTCACACTAAATGCAAAAAAAAAAAATAGAAAATTTCCCACACAACGTCAAGCAAAATGAGGAGAAGGAGCCGATGAGAACGAACAAGAAGAAGCAGCAGCAGAAAAACAAGCAGAACGAGAGCAGGTCTTTAGAATTTTTAATTTCTGTGTTGATCTATTGTCATCGATGATCAGCATGATCATCACCATGAGGATCATCAACCTGTAGCAAGGATCCTGCATTCAATCAGTATCTTTCTGTGTGTAGGCATATTTTTTAGCCTTTTACAATTCTTGTTGTTGGATTCGTTGTATTTGTTTTTCTTGTATTTGTTTCTGTTTTGCAACTCGAACCGGAAGGAAGGAATTTCAGTGTGGTTTTTATGGGGAAACAGTTTTTATGAATAGCTTTGCATCTAAAAAGGCATTAAATGTTCTTATTGTTGTTGTTTTTTTTGCTATTGGACTTCGCTGTTGTCTTGCTTGTTGTTCTCTTCCTCATTGTTGTTGTTGTTGCTGTTGTTTTTGTCGGCTTCGTAACGGTGGCTGATCTTGGTTCCGCTTTTTTGCATGTGAATATTTTTCTTCCTTTCAAACCTTTTCCAGGAAGTGCGTGGTTACTTTAACTCTTGTTGTTGTTGTTATTATTATTTTTTTGTGGGTGTTTTCTTTAACATATCCTTGTTAATTTATTTTCAAACAGGTTTACAGAAGTTTTCTTTATCTTTTAGTCTTTTATTCTTCTTTTTCTCCAGAATCCTTTTTATATTTGTTGTTCTTTCCTTTTTTAATGTGTTTTCATAGCCTCAATGATTGTGTTACTCAAGAAAAGGATTAAAAATGTTTGTTTGTTTAGTTTGTGTGTTTGAGAGTTGTTTTTGTGGTATTGTTATTGGGTGAGGTTGAACAATTATTTGCTTGATATGATTTTATTTTTATTCTTCTATTTGCTATTATTTGTGTATGTTCCCATACTTATTCCCATTTGAATTATTTGTTTTTATTGCACATTCTTACATGATATTAAAATTCAGAGAAATGGGAATGGAATTTTGCAGTAATTTTGTATGATTTTTGAGAGACATTTCAAATGATTTTACTAATTACATTATCCAACATTAATTAATAATGCAGCACTCCATTATTTTCACCTACATACATTTTTTTAAGTTTCAGGACAGAAATACGGAGGATGGAAAAAGAAAAGTCTTCGTTTTGTTTTGAATTAAAATAATTATTACTGATTTCAATAGAGAAACTAAACAACAATGAATCGATAATCAATTTCCGTTTCTCACACTTAATAAATCTTCTTTACTTTTACTTTTCTCGCTTCTTCTCTTTCTTCTTTGTATCTGTATAGATCCATATATATTTAAATAAATATTCATTTGAGTATTTTTTCGAAAATACATAAATACATAAATTTGTAAAAAATACATAAATTTAAATTTTCAATACATTTCGAGTCATCACAATACAACCCGCATTAAATTACAAAGTATGGAAAAAGATTTTCCACGACGGGTCGATACCCACAACACAAGACGATCGTCTCCGATCGATCACTTAAAACATCTTGCTATCCAACACAACTCTCCTTCAGTTGAGATTTCTCAAGTGACGGTCAGTGGAAAGCATGAATACGGAGAAGAAGGCATGAGAACTAATTTTCAATCAGCGAAAAATAAATGAAATTTGAGAATCTTTACAAAACAACTGATCACTGGCGATCGTAGCAAAATCGGGTCTGAAATTCACTCAATCGTATGCTTTATACAGAGTCTAAAATAAAAAAGAAACAACAACAACAAGTAGAATATCAACAGGTAGGATTCTGGACTCGATTCTCGCCTGACGAAGGCGCCTTTCTAATGGAATTTCAGGTTTTCAGTTTTTACTCTGCTTTATTTACTCTACAGTTAAAAAGCGTGTTAAATTGTAACAAAAGCCATTTAAGGATCATCGAGAGATCAGTGAATATTTGATGAAAACTCCTTAAATTATCATGGAAATATTATCTACCAACAGAGCAACATTCAAAGGGATGTGGTGTTAATTGGATTCAATTTTCGGCTGTGGCGAATTTTAAACTTCGTCGGGTTTTCTTTCGGCTTTGATGATAAGAAAACCCTGTTGCTTTGTTGTTGATCAACGTGGATCCACCTATTCGAATTATATACCCACATATATACATCCTGTAACTCATTATTATGAAAGCAAAAGGAAGCAAGGACCTCACAAAAAGATCCCGGCTAGTTTATTGTAGAACGAAAATAATGTATTGTAAATGATGAAGGAAACCCTCTTGATTTTTAATTTTGTTCAGGATTTCCAAACAACCACCTGTAATCCTCTTCTTGTATGAAAGACGGTTTATTTGAGTGCTTGTTCCGGTCTCTTGACCTGTATTTTGGGTAGATAATTATTGTGATTGCTCTTGACGGCGAGTATCTGGTTGATGAGGGAGGGAAGAAGCTCAATATTTCGTTGTTTAGAGCTCACCAAATTTGTTAAAGGACACAGGGGACAGGTAACTCAGTCAGTTTGACCTTCTTGACTCGCCCTCCGCTTGGATTCGCTCCGATGATCGCTTCAAATCGTTTGTTAAGCAAGCAGCACGTCAGAAACATGCAAATGTTAAATTTGAATCAAAAGTTCACTCACCTGCACCTGTTTTTTCATAAAATTCAAACCAATTTCTTCATAATATAATGCGTAACGTTCATTTTTCTTTTTTAGGTTGCAGTTAGATTTTGAAAATGCTTTACACTTTTTACTGTAGTTTTTTTCAGTTTTTCTGTCGTTCGCTGTAACAATTTCATTTCACCTTTCATTTTCTAAATATTTTTATCATTTATTCTTTAGTGACAATTATGTTTAGTTTTTATAAAATATAAAAATACTAAATTCAAACTTTTTTATAAATGTTGCTTATTGTTTTATTATTTTTTGTGGAAATCTGGAAATCTGAAATTTTTGCATTTCGCCATCTCGTGCACACTAGCGGCGAAATAGTTAACTACGAGAACGAACTAATTCACAATAAACGATAACAGTACTTCTCAAACTGAGCCACAAACTTTGTTTCACTTCGGAACAGCCGAATGAATGATTTTACTGGCCAAGCGGCTTGGCCAGTAACTTGCCAAGCTTGGCCGGCCAGTAAATTCCTATACAAATCGTATGGGAGACTGGTTGGTGATGGTGTCTCACTTGTCCTTATACAGAAATATTCCTCGGCAGATCACGAGTAGAAACGAATGCAGCCGAAGAGCAACATTTCCCCTTTACGTTTAAGGGAACCCGGGTATTCCAATTTGACGCAACGCAACGACGCACTGACTTCGTGCAACCCTTCGGGTAAATTCTCTCAGAGAGAAAATGTTCAGAATGTTCAGTGGAAGACTGGAAAGTGCTCTCAATTTCATAAGCGAGATGAAGAAAATAGGCCTGACTAGACGCACTGCGTAACAGGCACTATTGAAACCGTTTCACTCAGTGAAAGAGTTTCTATCCCACTGGGATACCCTCCCAGAAGGGTATCAAGAAACGAATGAAGAGCAACGTAGTTTGCCGAACGTGTGTCCATATTTTCTCTCACTCTGACCAACATTTGAATATTCAATGCATTTCATACACACTGGGTGTGTAGCCACCGATGGTATCAACATACCAGTAGTGAAACCGCTCGAAAGATACTACGTGTAGCCAGGCCTAATGTTCGTCATCAGAACCAAGAAGAAGACCACGTCTTCAGTCACAGTGTGTGTGTGAAAGAAAGGAATATAAGTGATGCCATTTCTAACGGAAAACCATTGTGGTTTTTTTCCAACATCGCCACAAAATTATGGCGTGACTACGTGACAGGGATACCAACGACACAACTTTATTATTTATTATTCCTTTGGTTTTTAAGTAAGCATTACTAGAAAACCTACTTTGCATGCAAGAGTTGTGATTTCTTAGCGGTTTGCATATACTTAAAAGTAATGTAAACTTATTTGTATTTGTCATTTTTCATTTCTCGTTTGTTTAAATTGAAATGAGTTAACAAAAATAATTTTACAATTTATTTATTTCAATTAAAATTAGACAAACACAAATAAATTAACCTCATAACCATCATAACCTCATTAACCTCATAACCCTCATCAACTGAACACAGATACTCGGAGTCAAGAGCAATCACAATAATTATCTACCCAAAATACCGTTTTTCATACAAGAAAAGGATTACAGGTGGTTGTTTGGAAATCCTCAACAAAATTAAAAATCAAGAGGGTTTCCTTCATCATTTACAATAGTTCATTTTCGTTGTACAATAAACTAGCCGGGATCTTTTTTGAGGTCCTTGCTTCCTTTTGCTTTCATAATAATGAGTTACAGGATGTATATATGTGGGTATATAATTCGAATAGGTGGATCCACGTTGATCAACAACAAAGCAACAGGGTTTTCTTATCATCAAAGCCGAAAGAAAACCCGACGAAGTTTAAAATTCGCCACAGCCGAAAATTGAATCCAATTAACACCACATCCCTGTGAATGGTAGCTCTGTTGGTAGATAATATTTCCATGATAATTCAAGGAGTTTTCATCAAATATTCACTGATCTCCCGATGATCTTTAAATGGCTTTTGTTACAATTTAACACGCATTTTTAACTGCAGAGTAAATAAAGCAGAGTAAAAACTGAAATTCCATGAGAAAGGCGCCTTCGTCAGGCGAGGATCGAGTCCAGAATCCTACCTGTTGATATTCTACTTGTTGTTTCTTTTTTATTTTAGACTCTGTTTAAAGCATACGATTGAGTGGATTTCAGACCCGATTTTGCTACGATCGCCAGTGATCAGTTGTTTTGTACAAATTCTCAAATTTCATTTATTTTTCGCTGATTGAAAATTAGTTCTCATGCCTTCTTCTCCGTCTTCATGCTTTCCACTGACCGTCACTTGGGAAATCTCAACTGAAAGAGTGTTAAGTTAGATAGCAAGATTTTTTAAGTGATCGATCGGAGACGATCGTCTTGTGTTGTGGATCGTTACTTTGAAAATCTCTTTTCTATATTTTGTAATTTAATGCGGGTTGCTTTATGATGACTCGAGAAGTGTGGAAGATTTAAATTTATGTATTTTTTTGTTCTAATTGAAAGAGATTCTAATGATTATTTAATTTTTCATTATTCATTTCAAGGCATCTGTAAATACAGAGAGAGAGAGAGAGAGAGAGAGAGAAACAGAGAGAGGGAGTTGAAGAAGAGAACGAGAGAGTAGAAATGTAAGAAAATGAATTAAGTGTGAGAACGGAAACTTTTAAAATAAAAATTTAAGTGAAAATGAAGATTAATTTCACATTCATTCGTTCTTTTGTCCCTTCATCTTTCCTTCGTATAGTGTGTATACTATTGTATATATATACAAATATAGGACTCAATAGGTATGATATAAAAATATAAAAGGATAGGTATGTAAACATAATATATAAAAATGTACAATCATGTAATTAAAAAGATTTGAAAACGTTTCCTTTTCAAGTCCTTTTGAATGCTTTTTCATTTAAAATTGTTACAGCTCTCTACAATATATTAAAACAACAATTGTTGAGTTTAAAAAAAGGATATTTTTTGCTTTGGAAGGACATTAATTTGGCCATATTTTAAAACTAGTCTTCGTGGTGCTCTCCTTCTGCCATCGCGATGTGTTTGTTTTTTTAATTGCATGTCTCTAAAGCAGACTCACAGAAACTCATGCATGGTCGCGCGAAACAAAAATTTAACTCTTTTCATCTCTTTTTAATTTTTATTACATTTTCGTTTATTAGCCTCGACTTTTTAGTGAATCCACTTTGAATTATTTTCACTCACTCCAGAGTAACGAATGTGTTACTCTTCCACCATCCGCCAAGCCCCCTACACCCCTTCCCCCTCCACAACCCCGTCCGCTGTTCCTATTTTCCTCATTTTTCCCATTTTTCCAGGTTTTCTATGCTTTTTTTCTGGTTTTCTTCTTCTTTGGATGTCGCGCTCGATGTCGCCATTTGACCAGCATGACGTCGTACGTCGGCCGCTCGGGCACTGAGCCGCCTGGTCCAGAGGAGGCATCCTACGCCGATGGACGCCAGGATAATGTTAGTTATTTGGCTTTGGTGACTATTTACGGCAAACAGTCGGAGCAGGAAGCCGTCCGAGTAGGAAATTAAAAATGGCGAAATAAAGTTAATTTTTTTCTCTTTCATTTTTGTGCTTTTTTTTCATTTTTTTTTTGAGTAGCCAACCGGGGCTGAAGTGGTACAGAACAAGACACGGCTGCTGCAAGAATAAAAACTTACATGCGATCCAATTAAACAAAAAATTCATGATGAGGGGAAGAGTTGTTGTTTTTTTTTTATTATATTTGTTTTTCCTTTTTGTTAAGTTTTTTATATTTTAAGGTTTGTTTTTGTTTTTTGGCCTTTTTTTTTGTCTTTGGTAGAGTTTTTTAAGATTTGTTTGTTTGGAAGCAAGTTTTATTTATGGGACGAAAAAAATTTCACAAAAATAAATATGCTAGAAAAACCAATTGTATGTTATTTCGGACACCCGGAAGGGGAAGAAGAGGGAGGGGGAGGGATTGAATTAAAGAGACAATCGTTGATAGAATATTATTGGTATATATTATATAATATTGGTAAATATTAAAATAATATTTACCACTGATGACTTTTGTTTGACCAAAAGTAATACTAAAAGAAAATCTGAATACCCTACTTTTTCATTTCTTTTCTTCTTCCCGAAAAAGTCGAAAATTTCCCGAAATTTACAATTATTTTTACAGAAATTCTTTCTGTTTTTCGTAGTTTTTTTAGTTTTTTCTTATTATTTTTATCAAGAGACGGCTAGCATTTTTTTCATTCAATTTTTTTCAATATTTCCTTGTTACTTTTTGCTGTTTTCTAAAGGAAAACAAAATTTCGTTTGTTTGTTTCTCGGACAAAGAAATCAAAAATCGAAATAAGGAAACAAAAAAAAAAAAAAAAAATACGAAAAACGAAAAAAGAACGCATCTGAAAACCACGCGTTATCTGCGAATACGAAGCAAATGCAGAAATTATTGCGAAAATATTTGCGCAAGGGTGGACTTTAGTTTTTGTCGCTGGTTTCTTTCTTTTGTGACTGTTCAGAATCTGACCAGAACCAGGATGAGAACGAGGACCAGGACCAGGACGCGATCGACGCTTTAGCAAGTCAAACGCAGGCGATGGGGACAAACACCAATACAAAGGCACACACACACACACACACACACAAGCACCATACAGAGTACAGTTAAGCGTCGGGTACAAGTGGTCAGTAACACTCACGCTTAGTTTCTTTTATAGGGGATGTCAGGAGCAGAGGGTGGATGGGGAAGGAGGGGGAGGACAGCAGGATGGTTGCCAAGCAAGGCTCAAGCATTAAAAAAAAAATAAGTACCCTGGCGGCAGCAGCTGAAACTGAAAAATTCACGTTATTAATGCCTCCAAACGATGCGCATTACGTAAAACAGGCTGGGAGCCTTCCACTTCCACCCTCTACCAGCAGAAAAAATTTCGCCCCCCCCTACCACTGCTTCAACATGGCGCTTGCCATAGAGAAAAACCAACAAAGAAGAAGAAAAAGAAGCAGCAGCAGCAGAAGAACAGAAAACGTCAAGAAAAAATCTGCCGCTTGTTTAAATTTTAGATTTTTCACGCTGGACACATGGATATAAAACAACAAAAAGAACAAAAAACAAACAACAACAACAACAACAAAAACAAGAAACAACAACAACAAACAACAACAACAAGAACAATAAGAACAGTCGAACAACAAAAGCGCATAAAAAACTAGCGAATGCTCTTGCAGCATTTTTGCTCATCAGTGATTTTTTTCTAGTGTTTTTTTTTGCTGCAAGAGGGATAAAAAAATCGCGTGGCCGAAGCTTTATTCGCGACATTCATAAATGTAAATTTGTATGCATGGACGGGTGAAACTTGCACGCTTTGCATTTGATAAATTGCTAGCGGGGTCGGAGGAGAGTGGAGCGTGATGCTAGGTGGATGGCGAGAGGGAGGAAGGGCAGGGAGAGCGGTGGCGAAACAGCAACTGCAACTCTTCGGCGGATCGTTGCTGGTAGGGGGTTCAAGGGAAGGCGGAGAAAAGATAACAAGTGTGTAGCTTTTGACTTCGAGGGGAGAACAAATTTTGTTTTAGTTTTTATTGTTGTCGTTGTTGTTGTGGATGCTTATTGTTGTTCTTCTTGTGTTGCTTGTTGTTTTTGTAATTTTGTTGTTTGTGTTCTCTTGCCGTTGTTGTTGTTGTTGTTTAATGGTGTCCATCTATAAATTGATATGATTATCGTTCCGTTTTACCCGTGCTCTGGACGCAAATTCGAACCAAAGCGAACAGAACCACACCAGAAACGTGTTGGTAACACGAGAAACTCTTTAAAATTGTCACAAATAAAACTAAAAATGTTTGGAAAAATGAAGATTTTTTCTTTTAACCTGAAATGACGTGTGTAACGTGTGTTTCACTCCCACGTGGGTGTAACTTTTTGTAAGAAAAAAAAAATGTAAAATCAAATGATACAAAAACAAAGCTTAAAAGTTGACTGAATTTGAAGACATTCGAAGTTTTCATTTCTTGTGTTGTTTTTGTGTCTGTTTCTCTGTAAAAAAGTGAGGCTCTTGAACACAGACGGAGACAACAACAAGAACAACAACAACAACAAAAACAACAACCACAACAACAAGAACAACAAAAACAATAATCACAACAATCGATAAAGCCGATGATTTGAACTCATTTCAAATGATGATGTATTTTTTTTTGCCCGGGTTGCGTGGGCAGTCAAAACAAAACCAAGTCATTTACATAAATTTTGGTTTATTTGCTTATTTAAATTATAGTTTCGTTGACTTTCGATTTCATTTGTTTATCGGCCGTTGAAGCGTCTGGAGCTCGTCGTGTAACCGGACAGAAAAACGATCGCACGGGACGTCGATCTGAACTGAGGATTAGAAAGTGAAAAGAAGAAGAAAGTGAAAAGAAGAAGAAAGTGGAAAGAGGAAGAAAGTGAAAAGAAGAAGAAAGTGAAAAGAAGAAGAAAGAGAAAAGAAAAACGAGAAAAACTTAAAATAGAGAGTGAAAAGTGTGTCATTTAGTAAAATCACTCTAATTAAATCAATAAACTGTGATATCGTTTTGGGCTCATTACGGCTCATATAAAAATAGGCCTCTGGTCTTTGTTTTTGTACCCAGTAATGTCATTGATGTGGTTGTGGTTGTTGTTGTTGAATGGTTGCTCTTTCGCTGGCGCCCTCTTCGAGGAATGCGATCATGAGTTGGAACTTGTAGCTAATCAAAAATTCTATATAAATTCACCACGATATCCGGACGGATATCCGTCGGGCAGCTCCTGTCGCTTTGTCATAAACGCACCACGTGATCATACGATGAAGTTTACTTGCGATATTGAAATGACTTCGGTAAGTTTTCGGGTCTTAAAAGAATGAGTTTGAAGATTTAAAGATTTCAATATTTAAACGGGTTTTGTTTTCAAATTAAAACAAATAAAAACAATTTTTTTTTGGATCGAAAACGAAGAATATATTGTATTTTTTTTTATTTTCGGGGGGATTATTTTAAATCTTTTCACCTTCTTCAGTTTTGTGGTTTGTCACCTGTTTCTATACAGCAATAAAGCTGCAAGCTGCTTAGCTTCACAGCTGCTTTTCATTTAACAAAAAAGAGTACAAAGTAAAAAAACAAAATTCTGTGGTATTCCTCCTTTTTTTCCCATTTCATTCTCTTCTCCTTCGAGTGTGGATTAAAAAATGAGGAGGGACACATTTTTTAATACTTAAAAGAAACTGAAAAGATTCCTTATTTCATTATTTGTTGCAACACTGATGATCAAAACGGGATATTAAATTGTTAAAAGTGGGTAGAGAAAGTTTCTCCATTTCTTTAAAAAGATCCCAGAATCGATGGTGGATTTTTTAACAATAAATTTTTCCCCCTTCCTTTTTTACTCTAAATGATGTGTATTTGTTCTGAGTTTTTTCTAAGCTCGTCCCCGTTATTCTTGTTATTATCCTCATAGCAATCCGCATCACGATGCACTGATGACGTTTTCTACTTCAACAGCGAGGGAAGCAAACTGATGCAGAATTCCGATTTTTTCTGTGGGTCAGGAAGCGTGGAAAAGAAAAGCCACCTCAACCGTGCAGTGATTTCCTACGTCTCCAAACCATCCTCCATCTACAGCAGAAATACGGAGAACTTCAACCCGTTTCTGCGATTGAAGGGGACGACGACGACGAAGACTTCAAGTTCATCAACAACAACAAGAAAACCTAAAAAACTGCAAGAAACAACAGAAGAAGTAGGAAAAGAAGAAGGAAAAAACAACACAGTGAACTCACGACGTAGTATGATGCATCCTGCACCTGCACCTCTGGAATACTTGATGGCTTCAGACCTACAACAGAGCAACAGCTCTTCACGAGTGCGCTGGAGCCGTCGCCGCTCCACATCACGCTCCACATCACCCTCCACGCGTTTAACAGCCGAATATGATTCTAATTCTAGTTCTGGTCTTGGAAACGCCATTGTTTTTGCTCGTATTGTTTCGGGACTCAACCCCGCATCCCAAGTGACTTTGGGTGGCTCCTTTTCTTGTCTGGTTGAGGTGCAGGAGCCGCCGTGTGAGTGCGGTTGGAGTGTATCACCCAAGGTAGCTGGTCAAGCGTCTGAGGCTGCTATTGATGAGTTCCCGCCGATGGTCGGTCTGTTTGCATTGCTGAATAATAAAGTTTTTTGCGGTGCTACTATCAGTGAGTAAAAATAAACAAAAAAAAAAAGGAAAGAAAAAAGAACAAAAATGCATTTAAACCGTGTATGAGTGAGCAGAAGAAAGAAGTTAGAAGACGAAGAAATAAAAAGAGAGTAGATATTAGAAAGTGTTGTTTGAGAAAAGAAAAATTGATAAAATAGTGATTTCAAGGAAAAATAGGTCAATTCTGTATGAGAGGTCAAGGTCTGGAAGAGAGGTTAAGGTTCCGGAAGAAAGGTCGAGGTTCTGGAAGAGATTGATTTGGGAGCTCAATAAATTAAGTAAGAGATCAATAAAAAAGATGATAATACAAGGTTTTGCTTCATTTATAAACTAGAAAAAATTACAAAAACCTACAGATTTGTTTCATAATCAGTCTTTGCTAACAGATAATTTTTCCAGTCCATCATCGTTATTTAATCTCTGCTGCTCACTGCTTCCAAATCCCGGGTACGGAACATCCGCATCTCATACGTGCTGTGGTCGGTGAACATGATGTAACAACAGGTATATTTAAAGATCTTCCATTTCTAAATCCGTATCCTGCATTTCTTCACATATCTCTTCCCATATTCTAATCTAATCATCTCATGATTTATTTCTAAATAAGTTTAACTCTATGTATTATTTTTGTCCTCTTCAATTCGGCATCAGTTGCGGATTCGGTGCACATGCGCAGCTATGAAATAGAGTCCATAATACGGCATGAAGAATTCATCTCTTCAGCGGATGCGTTGACCAATGATATAGCATTGCTTCGCACTCGATATCAGATGGAATGGAGTCGCAGTGTGGGTCCCGCTTGTCTTCCATTTCCTCCAGTGACGGGTCCTCGGAAACACTTACCCCTGGCCGGGCAACGTTTGGACACCGCCGGTTGGGGTACCACATCTTTTGGTGGTCGACAATCGTTGCGTCTGTTGAAAACTACCTTGGATGTGATTCCCAGTGAAAGCTGTAGGCGTGCATTGTTTAAGTTATCGCCATGGACCTTCTGCACCTACACGCCGGGCAGCGATACCTGTCAGTATGACTCTGGCGGGGCGTTGTACTTGCGCGGCAGTCGCTTGTATGCCGTCGGTATCATCAGCTACGGCTTCGCTTGTGCTACCCATCAGCCGTCGGTGAACACGCGGTTGTCAGCGTTTCTAAAGTGGATTCAGCGGAAGACACCAGAAGTGAAATATTGTAGGAAGTGATATGGGGCACTTGGGGAACGGAAGGGGTTGGTTATTAATTAATTTTAGATATACAATAAATAAAAAAAATATTTATTAATGAAAATCATTAGTTTTGGTTTTCTTTCCTTCGAAGAATTCTTTGGAAGAATTATAAAATACCGGCCTAAATACCGGCCTAATAAAGATGGCCTAAAAGTATGCCATACAATCATGTGTACCCAAGCAATTAATAAGTATACATTTGAGCCTAAAAGTATGCAATGATATTTGAAATGCAAGTTTAAAATAGAAGATTTTTAAAACTTTCAAGTAATAAAAGTTCTGTAGATCAGAATCTAGATTACTTTCATGGAATCTTCTCCGATTTTGTGCAAAATATTTTTTTATAGTTTGAAGAGTTTTAACGAATTTTTTGTTCTGTTTTTAATTACACTTTTGAAATTGAAAACTTTTCAGTGGCCGTTTTTCTAAATATATACATAAGTGTAGATAAAAAGTGCAATTAGCTGGCACTGTACCGTTAGCTACACTTGTCCTTATTGCACTCACACAAGCACAAACACGCACACGTACGTTGCGTTCAAACTATTGAGGCCACTCACCACCCTCTCACCACCCTCACACACTCATCAAAACCGACACATTTACGTATGCATCTGCAATTTCGAACTAAACATGAAACTGGAGAAAATGAAAGAGATAAACAAACTGGAAAAAAGGGCGAAATCTAAAGCCTACACTTAGGCGCAGTTAGTCAAGAAAAGTAAAAAGTACGGAGTCAAACCGCGCCGCACTCTTTTTGCACATTTTAATTAGAAATTGCGAAGCGCGCATGAAGGTGTGGATGCAATTGGTCGATAGACGAGCCTATGCTGGGCGGAAGGGGGTCGGAGGTTGTGGGGGAACATTGCTAGTTGTGGTTGGAAGGATAAAGAGATGGTGGCTTTTCCTATATTGTTGTTGGTAGCTGATGATGATGAAAGGACTGAATTTCATGTGCCGCAAACGAAACGAAGTGGAAGGATGGACGGATGGAAGGATTGAGGGACGGATGGTTGGACGGACGGGCGGATGAACGAGCGGACAGCGAAGAGATGAGTTCAAAATCCACAAGAAACGAGCTGATGGAGGAGGAGCAAACTATGGAGGTGGAGAGAATGAAATTGCAATTTGAGTGCACATTTTGTCCAATTTTCTTTTAATACTTGTTCTTATTTCTTCCCTTTTTGAGGCTTTTCTAATTTCGAAAAAGTTTTGAGAAAAAAAGTAGGAGAAAAGAAAAAGCAAGGGTAAATTTTGTACCTAATGCAGGTTTTATAGCGAGTTTAAGCCTGAGATTATACCACAAAAAAGCACACATAAAATGGCACTCAGTGCAGCGTGCTGTGAAAAGCAGGGCCTAGTGACATTTTAGTGTCGTAGGGGGGGAGGAGGGAGTGGAAAGGGTTAGGAGATGAAGAAAGTATTCGATTACTTTATCCACTCGTTCAATTCACTCCTTCAGCTCATCCCATTTCTTATCATCTGCCGCACAACTGCATCACTCTGATCCCCCTCTTGCATCCTCTTCCTTCCCTTCCTCTTCGTTGTCTTCCTCTTCTTTCTCTTCCTCATCTTTCACTTCATATTCTCATTGATTTTGAGTTGTGTGGTTGTTGCGCGTTTCTTTAATTATTTATTGAAAGCCAAAAAAATAATAAAAAAGCACCAACGAATGCAAAAGTTGAGAGCTTTTCAATTTTGTCAACAGTGTAGGCGAGTGACAGTGGCGTGGGTGGGGGAGGGGGTTTGGGGGGATAAGTGAATGCACCAGAGTTCGTTCGCTAGGTGCGAAAATGCTTAATTGGTTAGGTTAGCAAGAGAGCAACGGCCGCCGCCTCGCTGCTGTTTTACGCCTCAACAAATACGTTGATTACTTTCATAGATGTGTGTGTTAATTAGTTGAGATTCCAATTAATTGCGTCCATAAGAAGGCGTGACAAAATGTAACGAGCCCCCGAAGTGGGCTGAAAGTACGAATGATTGATTTAATGATTGAAGCTGAAGTGTTAAAATTTACACCTCGTTGAAAGGCGAGAAAACCTGAAGGATACTTAATTGAAAAAGGAGCCAAGCGCGAATAACTGAGTATGTATTGAGAGGGTATCTCCATAAAAAGGGATGCTAATGAAGAGGATGTACGACGTGTAGATGTATGCTTTTATAAAGTAACCAAAAGAAGAGGGCGAATAAAATTTAAAATGATAAAATAATGCTTAATAAAGCTCTAAAACCATGCTTCTAATTCTTAAAAATTCTTGAGCAGATTTTAAATAAATTTTAAGGTATTTTTTTACCATCAAGCAACCCAACGAAAATTTGTTGCCCTCCAAAAAATGTTGTATACGACTAAAAATCACGCCACCGAAATCAACTTCATTTAAAAGCTTTTCTGCAGCATAGAAAAAGCAGCATTTATAGCGCCTAAAATGGTGCCAGTAATTTGTTTTTTTTTTGGTTTTTTTGTAAATACTTTTCAATGTTTCAATGCATTTTTCTCACTCCTAATTTTTCTACGCTGTACAAACAAAACGCATTCAATGGGCAATTTAAGCAAACAAAAACAACAATAAGCAAAAAAATACACTACAGCGCTCGTTTTACGCTTTCGTGTGCGTCGAGAGTTCATGCAGTAGAAACTCGGATATGTTCTGTGTTGTTGTTGTTGGTTATTCATTAGCAAAATAATAAAAAATAAAGAGAAGCTAGAAAAAGGTATGTGTAACGAAGGAGAAAAGGAGAAAGAAAGGAACACAAATTAAAATAGTTCCCATTTTTTTTTCTTAAATTTTAGTTAATTTTTATCTATGTATATATTTTTTTTATTTTAATGAATATTTTTTCAAAGACTATCGTGTACAAGATGCATGCATTGATTATCTCTTTCATCAAACAACTTTTTTGATTACTTAACCCTCTTTGCTAACATTTTTTTTTATTCTCTTTGAACTCCTTGATATTTCGTCACTAGATTTTGTGTATATTCGAGTACAATCCTATTCAGTTGGCTCATTTCTCAATCAATTATTATTGTTTATAGTTTTAGTTTGAATTTTCATTTTAAATTATGTATAAAATAATGTTTCATTCTATTTATTCTGATTTTAATTATAATATTCCATCTCGTATTCTCTGTATTCTTTTTTTTTGCTCTCGCTGCCGCTTTATTAACCCTTTGAAGCGACTCTTGACATGCCTGCCACTTGCCGCGTTCCCTTTTCACAAGTAGTTCAACTGCAAAGATCTGAAGAATACTTTATTATGAACTCAAGTAGCGTTGCGTTGAATCCGGTTCTTCTTGTGTTAGTTGTTGTTTTCCGCCTTTTCCCCTGTTCCCCCCTCTTGTGAAGTCTTCTCTATTGGTACCCCACTTATTTTTCATTGTTTTTCTATTTCTTTGCTTTACACTTTACACTTTTCACCGGCACCGGATCGACCCGAATGGCGAATACGGAAGTTGGTTTGTGGTACTCGCTTGTAAATCTTTTAGATTTCGTTACACGTTGTTTTTTCTGTTCGAGGATGAAAAATACGAGGTAAGAATAGGGCAAAGAAAAGAAAGAAAGAAAACTGAAAATAGAAGGATGTTTCAGTAAAAAAGCATTCTTTAGCATTTGTTTTTTCGTTTGCTTCTTTTTCTCTGTCCTTTTAATGTTGTTATTATTATGAAAATGCAGCTAAGTGCACTTAAGTAATTCTTTTTAATTTTTATTGTTGTCTTTGTCATCGCTGCGGAAGCGGTGACAAACGGCTTCATGCAGTGACGGGAGTAACTCGTGAGCCACCCACCGAGCACTCAGCCTTAAAATGTGGATGACTTCATTTGTTATTGTGTCATGGAAAATGGCACTTGACGTTGCCGTTGTTGTTGTTACTGTTATTGTCTATTGTTGTTGTTGCCTGTCGATATTGTGTTGTTTTTGCTGTTGTTGTTGTTATTGTTACAGAATCATTCTGTGCAGCCAACGTAGAAAAATTACAGCAACCGAACAAAAAACTGTTGTATTTTATAATAAAATCAGCTTTTATAAAGCAAACAGGACAACAAGAATAACAACAACAATAAAAACAACAGAAATAAGAGCAACAACAACTGAAATTCATGCTACAGCTTAAAAAAGTGGTAACCAAAAAGAGAGAGAATGAGAAACAAAAGCAATAAAAAAACAAATCCGAACACTAAAACAATTACAGGGAAGAAAGGGTTAATTCAAGTGCAGTCATGGGACGAAGTGCAGCAGCGGCAGAATTCGCCGAGTGGTCCTGAATTTGGCCCTGTTTTTGTTTTTTCTTTAGTATTCTTTTGCAACAGTTGTGATGTTTGTCTAGCTGTGATGTGTGTCTGTCCATTCGTCTGTCTGTCTGTCTGTCTGTCTGAGTAACCATCTCTGTCTGTCGCGGCACTAATTTGTCTGCAATTAAGTAAAAAATAAAATCTCAAGTTTTTTAGAACGAGTATCTTTTTTTTTGTCGTTCTGACTCTCTTTTGGATTCTTCGTTCTTTGAGTTAATTTTAAATATTTTAATTATGCAAGAATCGTTATGTTGTTTTTGTTCTTGTAGTTGGCTGCTCTGATTTTCCTCCGTCGTCATTGTTGTTGTTGCTTTTAGCCATCACAGTACCTAATTTTTTGCAGGTTTCTTTTTTCCGCATAAATAATTTTTTCTACACTGTTCGGAGAGGAGTATCAAGTGGATTATTTTATTGTTGCTATTGTTGTTGTAGTTGTTGTTAATTATTGCATGTTTAATTTAGAGCTATTGCACTCTACTACCTTTGTTGTTGTTGTTGTTGTTGTGCACTGTTTGCTCACGTCATTATTCAGCTTTTTATTCTCATTAAATATTTCATTCTTTCTGATGCTTTGATGTTTTCTCTGACTGCAACACTGAGTACTTAAAATTCACATTTAATAATTTAATTGTTTAATTAACACTTCTTATGGACTCTACTAACGGTTGTAGACGACTGTCAGATACACTGTCAGACACGATGTACTCTTATGTCCATTTTTAAGGTGTACGATCCATGAGTGTATAATTTCTGAGACTGAGAATTACTATCCTCGTTTTCTCAAGTTATTAGTTCTTAATAGTCTCTTCATAGACACTAGTTTTCAAAAGTCCAGTTTATATTTGCAGCCTATATTATAAGATCCTTTTTCATATATTGTAAAATACCCTTGATTTCTTAAATGAATTCTCAAATGACTTAGCTTAAGACTAAGACTTCTTTGTTACCTGTCTTCCTTCCTATTGTAGTGCACTAAAGTTACCATATGGTCTCTCACGGTCGTATTGACCGCTTAGACTGTACTCTCTATTGTACTGTAAAGTTTTAACTTTTTGTTTAGTGACTAGACTTTGAAATTTTCAACCAGGTTCAAGTTCAACAATGTTGAGGGTCATTTAATTTTTCCTTCTCTTCAAGCGTCAATTAATCCTTTTGATTTTGTTTTTCCTTTTGAAATCCGCAGGTGGTTAATAATCTACTTCCTGCTTGTGGTGGGAATCAAAGTGGGGGGAAAATATGAGTATCTACCAGCTAACATTCAGATCTTTCAAAGCTGCGTAAGAATATTTCTTTGATGACAAACTTATCATGTGAGTAATGGTTAAGTTGTCCACAAATTTTTCCTTTGAAATTTTTTATTGTATTCGAATATAATTTGCAAAACGTGTAAACGAATATAAGTTATTTTTAATCAAAAAAGTCTTTCGAATTAGAGGAAAAAATAATATGAAAAGGATATTACGAATTATAAAGAATAAAGAAGAGAAAAAAAGGGTTAAATCCCTCATTGAGTGTTAAATTCTTGATATTACTCTCCGAGTTCCTCTGTGATTTGTTGAGATCGAAACACTAGAATGATATGTTTACTGTTTTTTAATTTTGCTTCAGGAATTCTTCCCATATAATTCACAATAACGCATTCGTGAAAGTTGAAGGGCGCTTTTTAACCTCCTTTAACGAATTTTCTTAGTCATTTAAGCGGAAAAAGTTTTGACTTGATTCAAACATGAAATAATATTAATTAATTCATATTTGGACTATGATTCTACGAGCCTAAAAGTCCTTTACTAGGAAATCCTTGAAATTTCTGAAGATTTTATTAAAATGTTATGATTTACATAATAATATTTATGTATTATTGATGCAAACAATAAAATAATCATTCATTATTCTGTTCGGAAAACACTTTGTTATAAGTTTAAAATTAATATTTCGACGCAGGAAATTCAATTAAAATATGTATGTCTCTATCTTTCTCTCTCTCCGTCTATCTGCATTTCATCCTGTTACTTTTTACTCTCTCTCTCTCTCTCTCTGTCTTTCAAGTACGAGTGCGTACATCAAATCGTGTCTCAAACTCAAGTCATTCCTTCACTTCTTCTTTACTTCTTACATAATAATTTTAGAATATGTCGACGGATATCAGAAAATTTTGTGCAATTATGAGATGTCGCTGGAAAACTTTGAGATACTCGTGTTCAAGCGAGAAGAAGCACAGACAGAACTGGAACAAGAATAAGTATGAATACACCAGAAATAGGAAGAAAAACAAGACAGAATAGAAGAAGTAGGCGACTGACAAGAAGAAGCATCACAAGGATAACACGAAGGAACAAGGAGCTATGCATGCATTTTACAAGCAGGCTAAAATGTCAAAAAGACGAAGTATTTTTAATTTAAATGCAAATTAAGTATGCTTTGTTGGTTAAAATAGTTGCCCCAACTAGTGGAGGGGCTCCAACTATTAGTAATGAAAAGAGAGAAGAAGAAGAGAGAAAGAGGAAGAATAAGCGGGCGGAAAGCAAGGGAAAGAAGCAGTAGAACCCTACCATGTAGGAAGAAGAAGACAACATGACAGAGAGTGTGAGAAACAATAAATTGTACAGAAATTTAGTTTGTAGCATCGGATAACAAAGCAATCATGGGTTTTTAATTAAGTTTTCATTAAATCTCTGATGTTATTATTAAATATCAGAAATGATTTTTGGCTCTCCTCCCCTTCTCTCTGCTCACTCTCCTCGTCTTTCACATTAACACAGCGCTCTTTCCTCAGCTAGGAACTCAGTTTCACTTGTTTTTATGAATACTGGTATAAATACATTTGTCCTATCCTAGATGGATCTGCGATCTAGAGGTTTTATAATTGTCATGCTTGAGTTTATGGTGGGTACATCAGACGGACACAATATATTGTTGTGTTATATAATATATTCCTTAGCGTATCAACGAAATCGCAACCGTATAGTAAGTAGTCTTTCAGCTGTGGATCAACCGAGGCCATTTCAGAGAGAGAGAGAGAGAGAGACAGTTATTGGAGGCTAGCTTATTTTACTGAAGAGCTTACACAGCTTACACTTTGGAGGATAAGAGAGAGAGAGAGAGAGAGCTATATACATATACACTATGATACCAGTTGGTGAGTGAATCTAAATTTAATTTTTGTTTATCGAAAACAATCGCTCTTTTGAAAAAAAAATTTAAAAAGTAAATTTATTAAGAACAATAAAGATACGAAAACAAAATAAACAGTTGTGTAAATAAACTTTTACTTTTTCTTAATTTTAAATAACTTCCTGTGCTGAATGTGACAGCTTCATACGTTTTTTTTTAAACGACGATTAAAATAACTGGCATAGCGACAGACGGAGGCAACTAACTCGGTAATAGAAAAAGGCAAGAAAACAGAAAACGACTGGGAAATATTTGTCAATTTAAAGTGCAGCTGATAAGACTCGGTATCAATTAGGAGGGAGAGAAAAGAGAAAGACTCAGGGAGAGAAAGATAGAGAGAGATACAAAGAGGGAGTCTGTTGTTATTAGCTGAAAAGTTAACAAATGTGTAAAGCGCAGAGTGTAAAAATTGTTTACGAAATTGAAATTAGTTATTGTATTTAAATATTATATCGGAATGAATGATGTACCAAGTATATATGTAGATACAGTGGGTCGAGTTAGTAGTTTTACTGCCACTTTGAGGTCACACCACGCACACCGCGCCCCCTACGTAGCTGCGTATCCAGTTTAGATGCGAGGTGATCCTGGTGTTAATGCCAATGGCATAACGTGTACCACAGGCGCGTCCAAAGCTAATGATGCCGACCAGAAACATGCGTTGCCGTTGCTTGTAGATCACCGGTCCACCGGAATCATACTGACACGAGTCCTGACCACGCCCCATATAGTCGTAGGTACAGAGGTGTGATGGAAGAATTGTCGCAGTAGTGTTGTATTGCACCTGACATGGTTGGTTCTCCATCGTGAGCAGTTCGACTTTCTGTAGGGTGTTCGACTTGGGGCCGCCAAAGGAGAGGGTTCCCCACCCGGTAACGTCAACGTTGAGATAGGAAAAAGATTCAGTGCTGAAAGAGAGGAAAAAATGGAAAAGAAATTAGAGCTTTAGAAAATATATATATAAAAAAAGATACGGACAAAACAGGAACTTAAGGGTTATAAGATAGTTTTTATTGCTTCTCACGCTTGTCGCCAGGGCAGACAGATCGGGCCCACACCACGTGTCCATTCAATGTTCCGTTGAGTGACCAAGAGAGCGATGTCATTGTCCATCGTAGTTGCGGAATAGCCGGGATGACTTATGATGCGCTGAATAACGTGCTGAATAGAAAAACGCGACTCGATTGCTTAAAAGCCAGAGGAAAACGAAAACTTGTAAAACTAGAGACTGAAACAGCATTTCATTCACTTACAACTGCTCAAATCATGATCGCCAACAAGTGCTCTCACTCGCCTGGCATCCGGTTGGGTGCGCATGCAGTGAGCTGCTGTCAAAATCATGCGATGACTGACTGACAGGTGAGAGAAAGATTGAAAAATATTAAAGAAATTAAGGAACTTTTCTTGAATTTGGGATAAAGGTTGCATCGAAACCTACCTATACTGCCGCCGCAGAAAATCCGCTGACTGGAAGTCACATCGCTCAGCGCTACCATCGACGGATACTCGTGCATGACAGCCTCTTGACCGTTGCTGATCCTCGTGATGTGCCGCCAGCCGCAATCGCAACGTTGTTGACGCGCTGCAGCTTGGCAAAAAAATCGTCCATTTTGCTGTGATGCGGCAGCCGATTGATAGCCGAAGGAGAGCGCCCGAAAGTGAGAGGTACTGCGTATGTTTGATGAGCTACAGTAGGAGACACCGTCTCGGAAGTCGATGTCGCCGTCGCGGGAGAGAAAAAATATTTCAGCACCGCTGCACATGTTCGGATACTAAAAAGTGATGAAAGAGATAAAGGAAGTCGATGGGAGGGGGATGGGATGGGATGGTGAATACGGAGAGCTCTTATATTGGTTATATTTTCAGTGAATTATTGAACGTAATATAATCTATCGCGAGGTTGGGGAGTTCTCCATAGCTTTTCTAAGATTCCTCCAGTTGTTCTTGTCTTCACAACTCTTACTTACCACTTCATAGATGCAATTAAGTACCACTTCATGGTCCGAGGGCGCAACGACGCGATAACGACAACTGCTTCCCCTCGCATAGGCATTGGGATAGTTTGGAGAGCTGATGTTGAGTACTCGACCATCAGCTGAGAGTTGGTACTCCTGAAGACGGCACTGCTGTTGCGCCCAACCGTCTGGAGGATTACCAAGCAATATAAAAAATGCCAACAGAATCCGCACTAGAAGAATATTGAAGACGTTCCGAAGCAGAACAGAAGGAGGACAAAAACAGTTAAAAACCTGTGATTGCTACGTCCAGACCCATCTGAAGACGAAGAACTCTGCTGATTAACTAGCCGACTGTCATCTGTTTTTACGTCCATGATACTTTTAAGCTTCTGGTTCAAATTATTTGACATCTCTGCACGCATCTCTTCTCAGATAAAGTGAAACATTTTAAGGTTTTTAACCGATAAGCGTATTGAAACCAAGTAAATAAAAACGAACGCAATATTTAACAGTTACTCGTAATATTTTTCAGTTTATATTTATTTACACTTTTATTTATTTACATTGGCTTTAAATTGACGTGTCTTCATTTTAACTAAGAGTGACGTTACATGTTGTGCGCTGTGTTACTTGTTGTATCCAATTCAGGAACGAAGTGATGCGCGTGTTGATGCCGGTGGAATAGCCGTCCAGGCCGCATGCGTTGCCGAAGCTAATTATTCCCACTTGGAACTGACGTGTTTTGCGCAATATAACGGGACCACCCGAGTCGAGTCGGCAGGCGTCGCGGTGTTGACCCAAAGAGTCGTAGGTGCAAATCTGCGATGGCAGGATGGGCGAGATGTCCGAATAGTACCGCGCACAGGTCGGATTGTCGGTGACCAGGAGCGTGACTTTCTGCAAAGTGTCTGCTTTGACCCCACCAGTTTTAGTGTCGCCCCAACCGATGACGTCAACGTCCAGGTATGCAAATTGATTGCTGCTGGAATTGAAATAAGACATTTGCACTCTTAAGTCTCAGGTGAAAATGGATTGATTGAGAACATGAGGTCTTCCTTCAACTTACCTTGAGGTAACAGGTGGCAAACAAATGGGTCCGACGCCACGAGACCATTGAATGGCGGTGGTAGTTTTCAAAATTGCGATATCGTTCGTTGGCGGGTCAATGGCGGAGTTGTACCAAGGATGTCGAATGATCCGCTCGATGTCATACTGTGCAGCATAACGTGATTCGTTCTCTGAGTACGGCAAAGATTTATTGATTACTGATCTCATCATGAAGGCGAAACTTTATGAAATTCTTACGCTGGAGGAGGTTATGGTCGCCCACCAAAGCTACGATATACTGGGGACCCAGAATGTGATCCGTACAATGCGCCGCCGTTAGCAGATAGTAATGAGATACTAAATTAAAATTAAAATATAACCGGCAAGGAAGAAAATAAAATAGATATCAGGTCGCACGTCAAACTTTCTCAATTTTAAAACGAATGTACGTACTTATTGAGGCACCACAAAAGGACGTCTCTAACGGGTTAGTGCGATCCTTGAGAGCAACAGCGCTTGGGTACTCGTTGGGGACGGCATCTTTGCCATTACTAATTCTTGTGTTGACGGACCAGCCACAGTCGCAAGGACGAGGTTGCGCATTCAGCTTGCACTGCCATCTACCCGTGAGACCTCCCGAGACGTAAGCAATCGCTAGGCTGTTGAACATCGAGCTGCGGTTAAACGTTCCAATGCCGCAGAAGGATTCGGCTTCAAACATGTTGATGTCACCATCGCGCGCTAAGTAAAAGTTTTCGGTGGAACATCTTGTTGGATCCTGGATTCGGTATGGGGGAAAAGGAAAAATGAGAACATACAGCGCGAGTATTGATGTTGTTGTGCCAAACCTTAGGAATATTTATCTTACACTCCGCTTCAATTCCATAGTCGAGTGGTGCCACAAACTTATAGCGGCAGGAAGTGCTCGGTGGGTATGATCCCGGGTAGTAAGGCGACTCCACATATGATTCGCCTTGGTTGATGTTGTATACGTAATCGCAGCCTTCGAAAAGTTTCCCTTGAGTTGCCGTTTGACTCACGACGAATTCCAACAGAATGCTAAGGATAAACAGTCCTGAGGAAGGAGAAGGAGGAGGGCAAAAGGAGTGTTAGCAAGGCGAATTATAAAGGAATGAATATAAGTAATCACCATGAAGCTATTGAATAAGTTTAGGGCTGGTTTAATGTGATCTCTACATATCTTTGAAATTTACAGATCTTTAGACTTTATACATATATCTTTAGGTTTTTAAACATCTTTACATTGCTTTTCTTTATTTTTATCCATTTAATTATATTATTTAGTGATTTGTTACATTTGTCAGGTGGTTATTGAAATAACTATCTACTGTTATAGTAATTGTTTATGGATTGATTTTATTAAATAGAAAAAACACAACTTATTACTAAAGTAACCTTACAATTAAGGTAAAGATATAATTTATATTTTTATTTCTTTTACAGATAACATATTGCTAACTATTAAAGCTAAATAATTTTTTCGAAAATAATCGGTCAATAATTTATACCATTTCCATTGAATAGGAATTCTAAGGTAATAAAAAGTGGCAACCATTTATTATCAGCTGAATACTTGTTCTTAATATTAATCTGTTCTTCTTTTATAGTCTTAAATCTTATCAAATCTTATCTTAAATCTTATCAATAATTTTTTAGTAGCATCGAAAATATTGAAAATTTGTTCATAGATTTTTTTTTGTATTTTATAGAAATTTACGAAGTAATAAATTATCACAGAAATATTTTTTGTAGGCAGTACAATCAAAACTACAGTATTAACTAAAGAGTACCAACTAAAGGCCCTCGGATGATTAAATATGTAGATAGCTAGAAAAAGAAAGATTAAACATCCACAGAAAATTAAACAGTCAAGCGCAGGGGGATTCGAACTCAAATCCTCGATCCTAACAGTCAATCATAATAAAATAAATTTAATGATTGTTAAAGTTTTATATTATTTATATTAAAAGCATTTAAAATTAATCATAGAGGCAAACCAGCGGATTAATAAAGTTCAAATTCAAATTCATAAAGTTCAAAACAAATTTATTTGTTATTTGGTTAACTTGATTAACTCGATGCACGATTAACGCCATGCACGAGATTGACGATTACACATAGAAAAGTTCATCTTGATCTTGATAATCACAGTCCAGATTATGATTTAATATATATTTATATTTGCTTCTGTATAATTTTATATTATTTTATATCTTTTTCCTATAATCTCACTAAACTTCGTTTCACCGTTAGGAGGTTTGTGTATTTGATGAATTTGGTGAACTTGGTGAATACGAAATCAGTTCAAAATGTCACAAAAGTCATAATAATTAAAAATAATAACAGTAATAATAATAATTAAGACTTTACCGGCAAAAATTACGATTTTCATATTTAATTTTTATATTTAATTTTCATTAATCTATTAAAAAAAATTAGATTAATTTATTTAAACCCAAATTTTAGAAAATAAGTACACATAAGTAAAAAGCATTACATATATTATAAAATATGTAGTTTTACAAAATTTAGAATAAATTTCACCATGAATCAATACACAACAGTTTTTGTTAATTTAAATTATTATTTGAACTCCATGCGTTAATATTTAAAAATATTATTATTTAAAATTATTGTTACTAGATATTTATTTATTAGAAAATATGTAAATTCGCAAAATGTAGAATAAATTTCACCATGAATCAATACACAACAGTTTTTGTTCATTTAAAATATTAATTGAATTAATATTGAAAATTATTATTATTAAAAATTAATTACATTATTAATATTGAGAATTTAAATAATTTTTAAAAAATAATTCGTTAATTTAATTTTGTTGATAAATCGTTTCGAATATAATATAGTAAATTTGGACTAACCGCAGATTATCCGCTTTTCTCCGCGACGTTTTAGTTGAGACATTTTTCCACCTGCGTCTTTTCGGGCACAACTAAGCACTGTTAATAATGTCTAAAACCGTGGATTTAAGTACACGAATCGGGATATAGATATACTAAAATAATCTATGTTTATCGCACAAATAAACATACGCGTCGAAAAAATATAAAACACGTTGAATTCTTAGAATGCCAGAAAAAGTTTACACATGTTAAAATTGTTAAATAATAAAGAATATTTATTTAGTAGTTTTTTAATAACTTTTTTATAACATATTTTCAAGTTCTTTTTTTTTATAACATATTTTTAAGTTCTTTATTTTAGTTTTTCTTTTATCGAATTTATTTAATCCAGCTTCGCTTTTTTGAAGATCGTTTTTGATCGAAATTTAAAACTTTAAACAGAAAGTATTTGAAATTTTGTTTGTTTTAATTGTTTAGTTGTTTAAATATAATACATATTTTAAAATTTAATGCAAACACTTGGCTGGGCTTCTGGTAAAATATCTAGAGCAAGTAATTTCCGCTTTCAAATGTTGTCGCCTTTTATTTCTTCGAGCGATCAAAGAATAGTACCCCGTAATAATTTCTAGTAATAAATATATTAAAAACAACAACAACAACAACAACCATGACGACGACGGCTATAACAATAAAAAAAAAAACACTTCTATGTATTAACAATTGTGCAAATAGATTTTTTTTTTGTTTTCAATTTTAACTGCCTTCAAATGCTGCAGGCTTTTTAATTTTTTTTGTTATTATTTGTTTTTGTTTTTTTGAACTTGAATGACGAAATGATTGGCAAAGCGACCTCGTAAAGGCCATCAGCTCAGCTCATTAGTAGAGTTGGTAATAGAAAATCGAAGGAAAACAGAGACAGAAGAAAAATCTGAAATATTTGTCAATTGAAAGTGCAGCTGATAAAACGGGGTATCGTTTAGTGAGTGAGGTTGAGTGATAAGCATTTTTTTTAATTAGCCATTAGCCCTTATTAAGGCTAATAAATTAGAATACACGATGACAGATAACCTAGACGTAGCGTATTGTTTTGATAAAATTTTTAAATATAAATATTTTATTTATATACGTTTAGATATTTTCTGTCTATAACCAAACCTAAGAGAAATGTTCGGAGCGATTTCCGAAGAAACTGCTAAAGCTAGCACCCCTAAACTTGTTGCATTTTTACATAAATCAAAATGTAGGCAATTGTTAAATAATGTCAACCTTATATCACTTTGCCAAAGATTTATTGCGATTTCTTAAAACTGGTCCTTCGGTTGAGTCAAGTGGATCATGTCCGACTTACATATTTATCGTTGGAGAAAATGCCAAGAAGGTTTACTTTTTTCAATTGGATTTTTGGGGGAAATCCTCCATTAGTTATTTTAAAAAGTGGTAATGAAAAATGACAGCTGTCCAGTTACAAAAACGGTGCTGCTTCTTGTTTTGATATCTACTTATTGATGGCGCATAATGATATACGGCTTTTAGTATTTATTTCCATAATTTTCTCTTTATTCCTTTGTATTTTTAATTAAAACTTTTCTAAACTACTATAGTGAATTCAAACTTTCGACAATCTAATTATTTTTTGTATATTGTGTTGCTATTTAATTGTTTTATTAAGTACATAGGCTGCTAACAATTCCCATAAAGCTGCGTCAAGTCAACTTGTCGAGTGGTGATGGATTTGGATATAAAATGGCAAAACTATAATTTTTTCTCCACGAAGTTTGGTTTAGAAAAACGAAGGTTGGTTTGGTTTGGAAACTTGTATGGAAAACTTTATGGAAAACGTAGCAATCGTCAATGTAGAATGCAAAATATACGAGGGTCTGGGCAAACCAACGTTTTGAAAAAAGGTAGAAATAATTTCTGATGTAACAAAAGGGGTAAATATTTCGTAATTGAAACTTTGTTGAATTGTGATAAATATTTCAATTTGTACATTTTCTATTGACACTTTTTTAATACAATTAAATTCAATATTTAAATACAGTTTTATTCAACCTCAGCAATACAGATATCACTTTCTGTAACTCTATAAATCCAGTGTAATTGAGGAATGATGCTTGTGGCGATATCCACCTGTTCACAATCTGTGTTGCTCCTAATAGCGACCAACATGTCGTTGTATAAAATCGGGCCACCCAATTGACACACTTTCTGCTGATCCGTTTTGATCTCCTTGATGCAGATCTGCGTTATGCTGCTATTGTGACAATCGTCATAGGGAATGACTTCGACATTCTGTCTCCATAATTTGCTTGCATCAGCTTCATAGCCGATGATTTCGAAGGTTGATACATCGTGCAAAGCAAACCTGCAAGAATGAAGGAACCAGTAAAGGTTAAAAATAAATGAAGATCATATAGTGTAGGTTAAATACTGAACTTACTCGTACTCGTAGCTGAAATCCGGTATACAAATTGGTCCAGTACGAAGCGACCATTCAAGAGGTTTAGCAGTTCTCAAAAGCGATATATCATTCAATTTGGTATACGGGTTGTAGTCAGGATGTATGATGATCTCATCGATCCAATGCGAACGGTCGTTTATAGTAAATTTCTTTTCTACCGTTATATTCTCATGTTATAAATATGTGGGATATACAAAAGAGGAATGTCTTACCGTATGTATTATGATCAGAAAAAGCTGCGAGATTCTTAGGTGAGGGAACACCACTTACGCAAGTCGCCGAAGTCAGCAAGTAAGAATGGGAAACTATAGGAAAATTCAAAAATGGATTCAGTTCATGCTTGAAGAATTCGGCTGTTATTGTTATTGTTACTTATTGACGCAGTGCAAATCAGTTCGCTGGTATTATGACTCATCTCACGGCTATCAAACTTGATGATAGCCATAACACTCGCATCCTGCAAACTTTCATTACTTCTGTCCGTGGACAATCCGCAGCTGCAGGTGTTGTTGAGCGGTACAACACCCAGAGTGCACATAAAGCTGGCTGTGCTGTTCGACTTCACCATCAATGCAATGGTGTTGAATTCGGAAGTTCTTTCGAAATAGTTTGCAGACCCTGGGCAGAATTTCTCCCAATCTGCAAATGGCAAATGTGTGTCATTGGCGAAATAAAACGAATTTGTCTCGCAATCCTTTAGTGAAGAAAGAAGAATGTAGTAGAAGAATGTAGAATGTAGTATTCGTAAAAAACAGAAAAACTAGATTTTATTAATAAATGTACAAACCTTATCTAAAGTGAAAGCGCAACTAGCTTTAATTTCGTGGTCCATGGGCGCCTTAAAGGTTGTGATACACGAGTTTTCCACATGCGAGCGGTGCGATTCACCTTTAACGGTAAACACTTTTTCTTCTTCCAGATGGATCATCTCATCAGGGCATTCATCGTATTTAATCGCCCCGACCTCCGGATGTAGGCATGAACCAATTATTAGCAGAACTGCAATAAATTCTATAAAAGAGTAAAATTCCGGAGGTCAAAGTTAAGATGATTGTAGAGATTATAATAATCAAAGTGAGGACTACAATAAAGATCACATCTTAGTTAGCAGCAGTGGTCATAGTAGTAAAACTGACAAAAATTTAATTCAACAAATAAAAATAAATATATAATTAATAATAAATTCTAAATTTTAAAATTTATAGAAACTATAAAACTCTAAATTCAACGAACACGTTCCTAAACTAAAGTTACAACTTTTTTATAGTAATATTTGCTATTTTGGATAAGGATAATATGTAAGGATAATTATTTTATAGTATTAAATTAGCCACTCACCGGTTATCTTCACTTGTTTCTGCGCCATTCTTTCCACTTCTAGTTCTCAAGTACAACAGCCGATGTTGCCTTCAGTGCGAAGACCCTTTATATAGTTAACACCAGATAAATTATACCGAACTATATAGCTATTTGCTGACAGCAGGTCTAGTAAATTTCCGCTCTAAATCCACGATATCACCTGCGCCGCACAGTGGCCGGTTTTTCAATTTAGCGGTCAAAAATCCATATCTTTTGACTCTCTTGGAATTTTTTATTCCGGTTTTTTTGTTGGATTCTTCTAATCTTAAGCTTTAATGTGAGACTAAAATCATAAAAATCGATCGTTGAAAACCAGAGATATGAGAGTTTCAATCAGGGTACCTATTAAAATTTTCTTAAAAGCCTAAAAAAGAGATTATAAAAATAATACATTTCTTTTTATTTAATGATTAAAGACTTTTTATTATCAATAACGAACATATTAATAAAATACATTAATAAAAATTAGGTAATAAGTAAGGAACTAATGCAAATTAAACAATTTTTTCAAAACATTCATTGATAGAATTCTGCTCATCTAGTAGTAATTTTTGTGCATCACTACCTAACTCGATTGAGCTGGATTTCCATTTTTGGCGGATATTTGAAATATATGGAGCCGATGTGCACAGCAAAACTGCAAGCAGATCCTCATTGGTACAATATCTTGAAATCTTCCTTGTATTGTGTTCAAGAAAGAATCTGTAATCCTTGTTTCTTTTTTCTTGTGCTTCTTCAGAAAGATCACCAAATGGTAGTATACTATTTTCAATAATTTGCTCGCCATGATAAAGAATTTTATGAATGGTTGATGGCATATTCCTCCAGGGATATATTTCGTTGTAACTTTTTTGGCATCAATCATCCTGCTGCATGTTATAACTTTTATTATTATTTTGAATCGCTTAATTAATTTACGTCCACTCCTGTATTGAAAGCTGCCGTCTCAGGATCTGAGAAAAATCTTCTAGCGGTGTTTCCATCATTCGTATTTCCCTCCTTGTTTTGGCTGGTAATTATTAGCCCTATTTCACGATATTGTTCCTGTATTTGGCTTTTTTTCAGTTTCCGTTTCTCCTTATTCACTGTATTTTCTCTAACCGTTCCTGTTGCTCCAAATTCTAAATCATAGACAATTTCAGTATATGTTCCAAGAAACGAATTCTATTGTGAAGAGGCGACAATCTGAATTCGTATGCCTCCTCAGAATAATTGGCATCTGCTGGTGCTGGAGCTAGAGGATGCCTTAGTATCAGTTAAGGCTTGTCCGACTTTTCCATCAATCATGGTCAGCAGAAGTTTGAAATCTATTTGAATAATATGGCCATGATACTCAAATAGCCGCGGCTGAAGTTCATCAATTTGCCTCCTAATTTTATTAACTTTTTCGGTTATCACATCTTTTATCACATCACTTACAAAAGCCAAGACTTTTCACATAATTCTCTTCCAATGAAAGCAATAATCTATTCACATTTACAGTAAGAGCTAATTACATGATAATTAAAAGAACCTAATTACTGCACACTATCCCAGTACCTTTCCATACTTTGAAATATACATATAATTTGAAAGAAAAGTATAACACTAACGAAGAAAAAATAACGGAAAACATGTTAAAAACGTTTGCAGTGTGCGACTTTGACTCATATAATGGGCTCTAGCGCCCGGTGGGGCAAACCGATGCAAAAAAAATTGATATGGGCTTTTAGAGGAAACTTTCAGCTTTACAATGGTGTAAAATTTGTTTTGGAGCATTTTGGAGCGCAAAAGTCCTGCTCCAAAATACGACGAAATTTAACCAAATTTGGAGCATTTCTGGAATTCCTGTTACGTAATAACTATACCACAGTTTTACTCAATTGTAACAACATTTGACAACGAATATATCCAAGAATTTAATAAAAAAAACCGGAACTTAATATCTCACAATAAAGAGTTGGACTAATGTCCAACCAGCTTTTTAAAAGCTAAAATAAACTTTAAAAAGTTTGATTGGCGCCCGAACAGGGACAGGGCGAAATAAATTTAGTGTCGCAACAAGCCCTCAAGTAGTGCAGCGCAATTAGCCTGGTTCTAAGGTTAAAGGACCCCAAGTGGCTCCACAACAAAAGTTAAAAGGACCCCAAGTGGCTCCAAAACAAAAGTGAAAGGGACCCCAGGTGGCTCCAAAGTAAAGCGGAAAAAAGCCAAGGTTCAAACACCCAAAGCAACCAATTTTAAAGGATCCCAAGTGGCTCCAAAAATTATATTGAACAACTACCTGAAGCAACGAATCTTATAGTAAAGGAGTCGCAATTATGACACTGCTGAAACTTAGTATGTAAGTCAATATTATTGTTATAAGGAAATAGTTAAGAAATTATAAAATAAAAAGAAAGAAGTGTAATCATATGCCCAAAGTTAATAAGTAAAAGAAAACTGAACCAGTATAAAAATTAAGTAAATTCATAATTTAAAAATAAAAATTAACCAGAGCACTGCGATTCCCACGAGACCCTCCTGTGTATAACGAAAAAAAAAAGAATATACGAGTATCTAGTATAACAATCAGAATAAATGTACAATTATAAATATAACGCTGCGATTCCCACGGGACCCTCTAGCGTATAAAAAGGAAAACCAAGAAACATTTTTACAACATATCCAACCCTCAGAATTTAATCCGACCTCCTCTATTAAATAACCCCAGCACATCCAGATTTTAGCAAGGCTTTCGATACGTTACCTCATGAAAAGTTACTGACAAAACTGTACAATATTGGAATAAGAGGTGATTACCATAAATGGTTCAAAAGCTATCTGGAATCGTGAACGTATAGAGTAAAGATAAAGAATACCTTCGGCGAAGAAGTACATGTAATGCATGATGTTCCACAAGGTTCAAAACTTGGACCACTTCTATACATAGTATATACAAACGACTTACTGAAACGGATTGAAAGTTCCTTAACTTTTGCTTACGCAGATGATACCGCTGTTGTAGCAACGCATAGAGATATAGAGATGGCAACGCAACATATGCAAAAGGAAATCGAAAATATAAAGAAGTGGTCAAATGATAATGGTCTCATTATGAATGCTAGCAAAACTAAAGTGATGCATGTCAAGCCCATCACATATTCCATTTCATGATATTGCTCTTAGATTCCACAATAATGATTGTTTACATTCAAATAACTTAACAGAGACTATTAGCAAAGAAAACGACAGATGTACCACGGTTATCGATCAGGTTACAAAACACAAATATCTTGGTGTTATAGTGGACCAAAATCCGAAATGGAAAGAACATGTAGATTATGTTAAAAGACTGCATACAGAGCATGTATGCAAAGGTTGATACGTTCTTCAAAGCAAACCTGCAAGAAAAAAGGAACCAGTAAAGCTTGACAAAAGGAAGAAATTAATATAGACACTGAAGATGGTACACTGTCGAAATCGAGTTGTCTACAGACCAAATTCGATAGGAGATGATCAGGGATATAACCGTAATAAAGAAATGGAAATCTGTGCTTCCCAGAACAGTACAGTAAACAAGATCATATAGGATAGGTTAAATACTGAACTTACTCATACTCGTGTCTGAAATCCGGTAAACAAATTGGTGCAGTACGAAGCGACCATTCGATAGGTTTAGCAGTTCTCAAAAGCGATATATCATTCAATTTGGTATACGGGTTGTAGTCAGGATGTATGATGATCTCATCGATCCAATGCGAACGGTCGTTTATAGTAAATTTCTTTTCTACCGTTATATTCTCATGTTATAAATATGTGGGATATACAAAACAGGAGTGTCTTACCGTATGTATTATGATCAGAAAAAGCTGCGAGATTCTTAGGTGAGGGAACACCACTTACGCAAGTCGCCGAAGTCAGCAAGTAAGAATGGGAAACTGTAAGAAAATGAAGAAAAGGATTCAGTTCTTGCTTGAAGAATTCGGCTGTTATTGTTATTGTTACTTATTGACGCAGTGCAAATCAGTTCGCTAGTATTATGACTCATCTCACGGCTATCAAACTTGACGATAGCCATAAGACTCGAATTCTGCAAACTTTCATTACTTCTGCTCGTGGACAATCCGCAGCTGCATGGGTTGACCGGTACAGCATTCAGAGTGCACAGATATCTGGCTGTGCTCTTCGACTTCAGCATCAATGCAATGGTGCTGAATTCGGAAGTTCCTTCGAAATAGTTTTCATTCCCTGGGCAGAATTTTTCCCAATCTGCAAATGGCAAGTGTATGTCATTGGCGAAAAAAAACGAATTTGTCTCGCAATCCTTTAGTGAAGAAAGAAGAATATAGAAGAAGAAAAGAAAGAAATGAAAAATATAGTACAATTCGTAAAAAATAAAAAAAAAGTTTTTTTTAATAAATGTACAGACCTTATCCAGAGACAAAAAGCATTTAGCTTGAATCCCGTTGTTCTTGGGCGCCTTAAAGGTCACGACACACGGCTGTTCACCATGTGAGGGGTAGGATTCACTTGAAATGATACGCTCTTCTCCTTCTTCAAGATGGATCATCGCATCAGGGCATTCATCGTGTTTAATCGCCTCGACCGCCGGACGTAGGCATGAACCAATTATTAGCAGAAACTGCAGACTGACTGCAATAAATTCTTTAAAGTATTCTTTGATTAGAAAAGAAACTGTCATCTCTAAACTCTATAAAGAAGATGTTACAGTAGAGTTAATCCTTCGGAGAAAATTACAAATTACAACAGCAAAGATCGTTGTAGAGATCGCACTTCATATCAAAGTAGAGAAAACACCAGAGGTCAAAGTAAACATCATTTTAGTGATTATAATAGAAATCAAAGCGAGAACTACAATAAAGATCACATCATAGTTCACAGCAGTGTTCACAGTAATAAAACCGACAAAAATTTAACAACAAATAAAAATAAATAAATAAATAATAATTAATAATAAATTATAAATTTTAAAATTTATGGAAACTGTAACTATAAAACTCTAAACTCTATGAACACTTTCCAAAAGTAAAGTTAAAACATTTTTATAGTAATATTTACTATTTTGGTAAGCATAATAAGTAAGGATAATTATTTTATAGTATTAAATTAGCCACTCACTGGTTATCTTCACTTGTTTCTGCGCCATTTATTCCACTTCTAGTTCTTAAGTACAACAGTCGATGTTGCCTTCAGTGCGAAGACCCTTTATATATCCGAAGAAGTTCCCATAACCAGGAACAGCTTTTAAAAAGCTAAATATTTTTCATAATTAAATATTGAACTAACTAAAACTACAAAAAGGTTTCAGTCAAAACTATAAAAGTTCTGTGTTTTTGAAATTTATTTGAACAACTGTATTTTTCTTATGGGTTCAGGATTGTGATATACCGGTTATATATGTACAATGTACATACATACATGGGTTGGATAATTTTTTTGAAATTCCAGTAAGTGTTAAAAATCCCCAACCATCTATAAGTACTATACGGGGCACTATATCGGAAAATAATGAAAAACTTATTTTTTTATATTGCTTTTTATTTATTTAATATTTTGACGTTACTGCAAGAGCGCGCACTTTTATGGCGAACGAATTCATATAAGACATTACTTAAAGACAAATCTTGCAAAAGTTGTAGATTTCAGAATAAACGACAGGGGAGAACAAGATTTAGGTGTTAGGTATATAGTGGACCTGTATTTGCCGGGCATAAAATATGAAAATTGATAAAAAATACCAGAAGATGCGATAAAATCTTTTATGAAATTTAAGAAATCTGTACATATAGTAATAGGTTTTGGATAGATTTTGAGATTAATTTCAGCCATCCGTCATGTCAATCTTAGCAATACAGATTTCAGTAAGACTAAAAATAAAGTGTAGTTGAGTAATGATTCTTGTGCCGATATGCAATCGTTCGGATTTCACATCTGGTTGGTAGGATTCACAATCTGTGTTGCACATAATACCCACCAATATATGGTTGTATAAAATCGGGCCACCGTGACACACTCTGCTGATTCGAGTCGTCCTTTATGCAGATCTGCGTTAAGGTGCTATCTGGACAATACCTATAAGGAATGGTATGGAATTTCTGTTTCCATAAATGCGCTTTCTGTGGTTGCATTTCATGGCCGATGATTTCGACAGTTGATACATTATGCACTGCAAAGCTGACGAAAATAAGAGAACAAGTAAAAGGTAACAAAATAAGAAAATTACTATCCACACTGAAGATTGTACATTGTCGAAATCGATTTGTCTACAGACCGAATTCGATGGGAGATGATCAGGGATCACTACTTTTAAGTGGTAAGTGTATGTCATTGGCGAAGTAAAAAGACTCCTTATCGCAGTCCTTCAGTGAGGAAGAATAATATAGTACACATATATTGTAGTTATGAAAAACACTAAAAGCAGATTTGACTAAAAAATGTTCAAACCTGGTCCAGATACAAAGAGCATCTGACGTCGACTTGGTTCTACATGGGCGTCTTAAAGGTCACTGCACACGGCTGTTCACCATGCGAGGGGTAGGATTCACTTGAAATGATACGCTCTTCTTCTTCTTCAAGAAGGATCATCGCATCAGGGCATTCATCGTAGTCATACGCCTCGACCGCCGGATGTAAGCATGAACCAATTATTAGCAGAAACTGCAGACTGACTGCAATAAATTCTATAAAAGAGAAAATTACAATTTATCTGCTCCTCTGATTTCTTCACAGGTGTCAAAGTATAGATCATTATAGAGATTATAATAGAAATCAAAGCGAGAACTACAATAAAGATCACATCATAGTTCACAGCAGTGGTCACAGTAGTAAAACCGACAAAAATTTAACAACAACAAACAATAAATAAATAAATAATAATTAATAATAAATTATAAATTTTAAAATTTATAGAAACTATAAAACTCTAAATTCTATGAACACTTTCCTAAACAGTTTTATAGTAATCTTTACTATTTTGGATAAGGATAATAAGTATGGATAATTATTTTATAATATGAAATTAGCCACTTACCGTTTATCTTCACTGGTTTCTGCGTCATTCTTTCCACCGCCGTCAGTGCGAAGACCCTTTATATATCCGAAGAAGTTCTCCAATAACCAGAGGAATGATTTGAAAATTACAAGGTTTCATAAGGAACAGCTTTCAAAGAGTGTAAATATTTTTCATAATCAAATAATGAACTAACTGAAATTACAGGTTTACTAAGGTTTCAGTAAAAACTCTAAAATTTCTGTGCTTTTGTTCTTTTGGAATTTATTTGAACAACTGTATTTTTGTAGTGAGTCAGGAATGTGATTTTTTCATAATGTAATTTTACAGTAGGGTGTCGAGTATGTACAATATATGTACATGGGTACACACACAGGCAACAGCGACAATAACGTATATATTCAGAAATATAGAAAAATTATTGTCTACTAAGAATTATATTAAATTTAAGAAGAAATAATGTAATCATAATAAGGAGAAAAGATAGTTATACAACTGAGCAGAAATGTTTTTACCCTGTAATATATAAAAAAAAAATAATATACGTACATACATATACAGGGTGTTTCGCATAAGAGGGTATAGAAGACTAGGGAAAGAAGAAGACTTTTCCTCAACGAAGTTTGGTTTAGAGACACTACAAGCATAGATGGCGGAAATTCGTTTCAAAAGCTATCATCTGCCAAAACTGTAGGAAAACTTAGCAATCGTCAAGAAAGAATATGTTTTTCTTTCGTTGTGGGTTGCTACTTTTTTTGTAGAATGCAAAATATACGATGGTCAGCGCAGACCAACTTGTTGACGAAAATTGGAAATAATTTCTAATGTAACAGGAGGGTTAAATATTCTGTAATTGAAACTTTGTTGAATTGTGATAAATTTTCAATTTTATTCAATCAATTCAATCAATCACGCAATAATACAGACATCAGCTTCTGTAACTCTATAAATCCAGTGTACTTGAGGAATGATGCTTGTGGCGATATCCACCTGTTCATCTGGTTGATAGGATTTACAGTATGTGCTGCCTGTAATAGCGACCAACAAGTAGTTGTATAAAATCGGGCCACCCAATTGACACACTTTCTGCTGATCCGTGTTGATCTGCTTGATGCAGATCTGCGTTATGCTGCTATCGTGACAATCGTCATAAGGAATGACTTCGACATTCTGTCTCCATAATTTTCTTGCATCAGCTTCATAGCCGATGATTTCGAAGGTTGATACATCGTGGAAAGCAAACCTGCAAGAATGAAGGAAAGAGTAAAGCTTGACAAAAGGAAAAAATTAATATAGACACTGAAGATGGTATACTGTTGAAATCGATTTGTCTACAAACGAAATTCGATGAAGGATGATCAGGGATTTAACCCTAATAAAGAAACGGAAATCTGTGCTTCCCGGAACAGTAGAATAAATGAAGATCATATAGAATAGGTTAAATACTGAACTTACTCATACTCGTATCTGAAATTCGGTAAACAAATTGGTGCAAGTCGAAGCGACCATTCGATAGGTTTAGCAGTTCTCAAAAGCGATATATCATTCAATTTGGTATTCGGGTTGTAGTCAGGATGTGTGATGATCTCATCGATCCAATGGAAAGGGTCGTTTATAGTCAATTTCTTTTCTACCGTTATATTCTCATGTTATAAATATGTGGGATATAAAAAAGAGGAGTGTCTTACCGTATGTATTTTGGTCAGAAAAAGCTGCGAGATTCTTAGGTGAGGGAACACCACTAACGCAAGTCGCCGAAGTCAGCAAGTAAGAATGGGAAACTGTAAGAAAATGAAGAAAAGGATTCAGTTCTTGCTTGAAGAATTCGGCTGTTACTCCTACTTATTGACGCAGTGCAAATCAGTTCGCTAGTATTCTGAATCATCTCACGGCTATCAAACTTGAAGATAGCCATAACACTCGGATTCTGCAAATTTTCATCACCATCCGTGGACAAACCGCAGCTGCATGTGTCGAGCGGTACAGCTTCCATAGTGCACATATAGCTGGCAGTTTTGTTCGTTTTCAGCATCAATGCAATGGTGCTGAATTCGGAAGTTCCTTCGAAATAGTTTTCAGACCCTGGGCAGAATTTTTCCCAATCTGCAAATGGCAAGTGTATGTCATTGGCGAAGAAAAACGAATTTGTCTCGCAATCCTTTAGTGAAGAAAGAAGAATGTAGTACAATATATTCGTAAAAAACAGAAAAATTAGATTTTATTAAAAAATGTACAAACCTCATCCAGAAAGAAAGCGCATTTAGCTTGAATTTTGTGGTCCATGGGCGCCTTATAGGTCATGAAACACACCTGATCAGCATGCGAGTGGTGTACTTGACTTGAAATGAAATGCTCTTTTCCTGCTTTAAGATGTGTCATGTCACCACTGCATTCACGGTATTCAATCGCCTCGACCGCCGGACGTAGGCATAAAGCAATTATTAGCAGAAACTGCAGACTGAGTGCAATAAATTCTATAAAAGAGTATTTAGAAGTAGAAAAGAAAATGTCATTTCTAATCTCTATAAAGAAGATGTCACAGTAGAGTTAATCCTTCGGAGAATATTACAATTTATCCGCTCCGCTGATCTCTACACAGATCTCAACCGTTTCTGTTTTCTAGAGAAAACACCGGAGGTCAAAGTAAAGATCATAGTAGAGATTTTAATAGAAATCAAAGTGAGGACTATCATAAATCACAATAAGGATCTTACATAATGACTAATGATTTATGACTATCATAAAGCAAACTTAAAAGAGTTTTATAGTAATCTTTACTATTTTGGATAAGGATAATAAGTAAGGATAAAATAATTATCCTGTTTATAGTATTAAATTAGCCACTCACCGGTTATCTTCACTTGTTTCTGCGCCATTCTTTCCACTTCTAGTTCTCAAGTACAACAGCCGATGTTGCCTTCAGTGCAAAGACCCTTTATATATCCGAAGAAGTTCTCCAATAACCAGAGGAATGATTTGAAAATTACAAGGTTTCACAAGGAACAGCTTTCAAAGAGTGTAAATATTTTTCATAATCAAATATTGAACTAACTGAAATTACAGGTTTACTAAGGTTTCAGTAAAAACTCTAAAATTTCTATGCTTTTGTTCTTTTGGAATTTATTTGAACAACTGTATTTTTCTAGTGAGTCAGGAATGTGATTTCGTCAGAATGTAATTTTACAGTAGGGTATATCGAGTATATACATACATGGGTTGGAAAAACACCCGGCAACAGCCACAGTATTGCATGTATTCAGAAATATAGAAAAATTATTGTGTACTAAGAATTATATTATATTTGAGAAGAAATAATGTAATCATAATAAGATCAAATATGAATACAATTTTATTTAATTCATACATCTTTTAGTAACACACACACACAGATTATCATACACACACATACTTAAATACATACATACCTGTTTAGTAAAATATCGTACGTGTAAGCAATTCGATTTTGCTTTCTCCTGAGTCAAAGCTTTGAATGATGATTAAATGGTGCTGCCTAAAAGTAGGCTGCATAAAATGTGTGTTTGTTTGATAGTTTTTATTCTTGTTATAAACTAAATTTACTGCTGTTGTGTTACTCATTGTTATTTTCTTTCCATTATATCTTCATCGATGAGGATTCTAGTTTTGGTTTTTGATGGTTTGCTGAGGGATTGTAAGTGAGAATGATTAGGTTTGTACACACTCTCCTGGTAGTGACTCTGTATATAATGATGAATGCTTGTGTACAAGTGGATGCGGTTGTTTTTGAAGGGGGGAGGAGAAGCTGATAGTAGGATAAACATATGCTTTCCACCAACCAGTTAAATGCATAAATAGCTTGTGCTTTTCGTTTGTTTTTAAGAGAGAGATAAAGAGTAGGAGTGGGCAAAGAGATTTGCTCGTATGGGATTTTATTGTGGTTTGTATATATTTACATATTCTCAGATCCTCCTTTTTTTACGTGAGATGATTCAAATAAAAGCCGATCTCTAGCGGTCCTTCAGTTAGAGGAAATCTTGGGTACTCGCATATTAATCAATGTTCCTTACGTGGAATTATAAATGACATAACATTATGTAAGGAAACCAGCCGATGGACCACCCCTTATTTAGTCTCTTCAAAACTAAACTTCTTGTTTTTTAAAAAATTTTATTTAGTTATAAATTTCAATTAAAATTATTTAAATTTTACTTTTTGAAAGAAAAGTAATTTTAAAAGGAAACCATCCGATGGCCCACCCAATACTATATCAGAGAGTAAAAAATTGTCGCATGAGAGTTTTTTATTATTATTTAAAATTTTTTAATATTTGTGGTAACAAAATTTTCTCTAAAATGTACATTTTTACTATTAAACAATCTTATAGAAGTTCTCGCCATGGGATAATTTTTTTGAAATTCCAGTAAGTATTAAAATTCCAATCAAGTGCACTATGTCACTAAGTAAGTAGTGCACTATGTCAGAAAACAATGAGGTTAAGGGTACTTATTTTCCAATAAAACATTATAACAGCAAAAATGGGCGCGATCCGCCCACTTTTGCACTACTTATACAGTATAGCTTACGAAAACAAATTTACCATGGAAATAAAGTTTAAATTTGAACACAATAAAAACTAAACTACTAAGCTAGCACCGCCGCCCAACCCTAGCTACGCCACTGTATTTATACCCGTCTGTGATTAAATACTATTATAAGGTAGCTTTTCTTATAACCACATATTTTCTCTAGTTTCAGTTTGTATTTCAGTCCATAATGTTATTTTTCTGCTGAGAAAATACGCCATATTTTACAGTTTTTCTTCTGTGAGTAGTGTTTATGGTCTTGATACTGTAACAGGCAATCATGCGCAGTTTTCGTTTCATCGATTCCGTTCCGGTAATTTCGGTGTCAAAGTTGCACCACGCTCTGGAAGACCAATTGTCGAAAATGTCGATAAAATCATGGAAATCGTCGCGTCCGATCGTCATGTGAGTTTCGATTGTCCAGGAGCTAAACATTGCACTAAAAACCATATGGAATCACTTGAATAAGGTTGGATACAAAAAGAAGCTCGATGTGTGGGTACCACACGAGGCTCACTTACGACAACGTAAAGCGAAAACGGTCGTGGTCGAATCGCGGTGAGCCGGCGCAAACGGTAGCCAAGGCCCGATTGACGGCCAGGAAGTTTTTGCTGTGTGTTTGGAGGGGAGGGGTTTGGCAGGGAGTCATCTACTATGAGCTGCTCTCCTACGGCCAAACTCTTAATTCGGACCTGTACTGTCAACAATTGGACCGTCTGAAGGAAGCAGTCGCCCAGAAGCGGCCAATAGGAGAGGAATTGTGTTCCAAGAGGAGAACTCCAGGCCAACCACATCGATAGTGACACGCCAGAAGCTAAGGAAGCTTGGTTGGGAGGTACTTATGCATGGTGAGATTATAGTCCGGACCTGGCACCATGTGATTACCCCCTGTTCCTGTCTATGGCGAATAATTTTGCTGGTGAGAACTTCGCCTCAAGGAAAGGGAGCATGTGAACTCTCCTAGTTCTTTGCGAATAGGGTCGAGGGTTTTATGAGAGAGGTATAATGAAATTAACTTCAAAATGGCAACAAGTTGTCGATCAAAACAGTACATATTTAAACTAAATCGGATCATTTTAATTATGATACCCAAAGCCTTCAATTTCATGCAAAAATAATGGATTGCTTTTTACTACACCTAAAACACGCTTCCGCAAGAGCACTCACTTTTATGGCGTACAAATTCTTATAAAACATTACTTAATGACATAACCAGGCATAAAAAATAACAGAAGGTACGATAAAATCTTTTATAAATTTTAACAAATTTAACAATTTTGATAGATTTTAAGATTAAATTCAGCCATCCGTCATGTTAAGTTTCGCCTGATGGCGGAAATTCATCCCAAAAGCCTATCATCTCGAAAAACTGGCGAAAAGGTATCATCAAGAATATTTAATAAATGGGTTACTTATTGCATAAATGAAACTTTATTGAATTGTAATAAATTTTTCAATTTGAACATTTTATAAAGTTTATAAACTTTTTACAACACAATCTTATTCAATCTCAGCAACACAGACATCCCAGTCTGCAACTCTATCAATCCAGTGTAGTTGCGGAATGATGCTTGTGGAGATATCCACCTGTTCATCTGGTGCATAGGACTCACAATCTGTGCTTCCCGTAATAGCGACCAACCTTCCGTTGTATACAACCGGGCCACCCAATTGACACACTTTCTGCTGATCCGTGTTGATCTGCTTGATGCACATCTGCGTTATGCTGCTATCTTGACAATCGTCATAGGGAATGACTTCGACATTCTGTTTCCATAATTTGCCTCCAGTAGCTTCATAGCCGATGACTTCGAAGGTTGATACCTCGGAAAACCTGCAAGAATGAAGGAACCATTAAAGATTGACAAAATAAATGAAGATCATATAGAGTAGGTTAAATACTGAACTTACTCGTATTCGTAGCTGAAATCCGGTAAACAAATTGGTCCAGTACGAAGCGACCATTCAAGAGGTTTAGCAGTTCTCAAAAGTGATATATCATTCAATTTGGTATACGGGTTGTATTCAGGATGTACGATTATCTCATCGATCCAATGCAAAGGGTCGTTAATAGTAAATTTGTTATCTACCATTATATTCTCATGTTATAAAGATATAGGATTTAGAAAAGAGGAGTGTGTCTTACCGTCTGTATAATGGTATGAAAAGGCTGCGATATTCTCAAGTGAGGGAACATCATTTACACAAGTCGCCGAAGTCAGCAAGTAAGAATGGGAAACTGTAAGAAAATGAAGAAAAGGATTCAGTTCTTGCTTGAAGAATTCGGCTGTTACTCCTACTTATTGACGCAGTGCAAATCACTTCGCTGGTATTCTGAATCATCTCACGGCTAGCAAACTTGATGATAGCCAAAACACTCGGATTCTGCAAATTTTCATCACTGCCGTCCGTGGAAACTCCGCAGTTGCATGTGTCGAGCGGTACAACATCCAGAGTGCACATAAAGCTGGCTGTGCTGTTCGACTTCAGCATCAATGCAATGGTGCTGAATTCGGAAGTTCCTTCGATATAGTTTTCAGGCCCTGCGCAGTATTCGTCCCAATCCACAAATGGCATGTGTATGTCATTGGCGAAATAAAACGAATTTGTCTCGCAATCCTTTAGTGAAGAAAGAAGAATATAGTGCAATATATTCATAAAAAACAGAACAAGTGGATTTTATTAATAAATGTACAAACGTTATCTAGAGTGAAAGAGCATTTAGCTTGAATTTCATGGTCCATGGGCGCCTTAAAGGTCATGATACACGGATTTACCCCATGCGAATCACTTGTATAGGTAAGCTCTGTTCTTTTTTCAAGATGGATCATCTCTGTAGGGCATTCATTGTACTCATACGCCTCGACCGCCGGACGTAGGCATGAACCAATTATTAGCAGAAACTGCAGACTGACTGCAATAAATTCTATAAGAGAGTAAAATTCCGGAGGTTAAAGTAAAGATCATTATAGAGATAGAAATCAAATTGAGGACTAGAATAAAGATCGCATTTTAGTTCGCAGTCATAGTAGTAAAACTGACAAAAAAAGTAAATATATAATAAAAAAATAAAATTTTAAAAGTTTATGGAAACCATAAACTATAAAACTCTAAACTCTATGAACACTTTCCAAAAGTAAAGTTAAAACATTTTTATGGTAATAATTTACTTTTTTGGATAAGGATAATAAGTAAGGATAATTATTTTGTAGTATTAAATTAGCCACTCACCGGTTATCTTCACTTGTTTCTGCGCCATTCTTTCCACTTCTAGTTCTCAAGTAAAACCGTTGATGTTGTCTTCAGTGCGTAGACCCTTTATATATCCGAAGAAGTTCCAATAACCAGAGGAATGATTTGAAAATTACAAGGTTTCATAAGGAACAGCTTTCAAATAGTGTAAATATTTTTCATAATCAAATATTGAACTAACTAAAACTACAAAAAGTTTCAGTCAAAACTCTAAAACTTCTATGCTTTTGTTCTTTTGAAATTTATTTGAACAACTGTATTTTTCTTGTGAGTTTAGGAATGTGATTTCATCAGAGTCTAATTTTATAGTAGGGTATGTCGAGTATATAGTATATATAAGTAAATCGATTTTACTATTCTGATTTGTCCAAGACTTTGAATGATGATTAAATGGTGCTGCCTAAAAGTAGGCTGCATAAAATGTGTGTTTGTTTGATAGTTTTTATTCTTGTTATAAACTAAATTTACTGCTGTTGTGTTACTCATTGTTATTTTCTGTCCATGATATCTTCGTCGATGAGGTCTCTAGTTTTGGGTTTTAATGGTTTGCTGAGGGATTGTAAGTGAGAGTGAGGAGTTTTGTACACACTCTCCTGGTAGTGACTCTGTATATAATGATTAATGCTTGTGTACAGGCAGGAGGGCAGGTTGTTGTTGAAGGGGGGGAGGAGAAGCTGATAGTAGAAATGGTATGAAACATTAACTTATTTTAATTATTATTTGACATTTTTTAATATTTGTGAAAAGAAAATCTTCTGTAAAATATACGTTTTCATAAGAAATAAATTCAAATAATTTAATTTCGATATTAAAAATGAAGCAGTTTTTTAAAAAAATAACTATTTAATTAGCATAATTATCTAGTATTACATAATCGGAAGTTTTGAAGAGCAAACAGAAAACCGAACCGAAAAACGATTGATTTTAGATTAGAAATACGAAGACTAGAACGTGGACCTCCATCTACTTCCCTTCCTCCTGCCCTTCGCCAGTTCATCCGGGGTTCAGACAAAAATTATTAGCGAACCACACTCACACCTCGAACGCGTACATACATAGCACAAGAGAGGGAGCGAGATAAGAATACTATTCTGTACATACATACGTATTTTCATTGTGAAATCTGCAACACCAACAACAATAACAAAAAGAAAAACTACAGTAAAAATAGAGAGGAAAACAAGAGGGTGAAGAAAGAAGTTTTTCGCATTTTTAAGGTCAAAAAATAATGCGAAAAACGCACCGCTTTAATTAGTTGTGGGAGGAGAGAAGAAGCAGCAGCAGCAGCAGCAGAATCGTACAGAAGCATACATGTTAGTAGGAGGGATACTCACACCCACATCCACACAGTCACACTCACAGTCACCAACACACACACGCACATTTATACACATACACAGCGTGTGCCAGCCAACCAGCGCAGCAGCCAATCAAAAAATTTGTTTACGAATAGTTAAGAAAAAGCCCACAAAAGTAATGTAAAACTTTGTTGGAGTGAAGTCGTGGGTGGAGGGGGGGGGGGGGGAGGGGGAGGGTTTAAGGAAGAGACAAGTGAGAGTAGTTGGGTGCTTGAGTGTCTAGCGAGAGAGTGAAAAAACTGTGTGACTCTTTACGCGGTGTTGTTTGTTTGCTTTTCCTTCGATGCTCTTCTCTGTTTTTCTTTTTCCACGCTCTGTGGGTGTGCATTTTTCTGTGCTCTTTTTTCATTTTGTTTTGCTCGCTTTTTCGTTCTCTCGATTTTTACGATGGCAGGAAAAACTTTGTTGCGACGCATGAAAAACAAGAGCGTAGTAAACAAAAAACACGTGCTTGGAAAATAGAGAATGTAAACAAATGAAAGAAACTACAAATGAAAACAACAAAACAAAACAAAACAGAGCAGAGAATTAAAAATAGAGCGAAAAAATAGAGCGCAAAAAGTAGAAAGAAACGCAGCTCTACAACAACAACACTGAGCAGAGAGCAGTATGTACAAACATTTTCCGCAATCGTTTATCAGCGACGGTTCTCGGCGAGTGAGGAGAGCAGACCGCGCGCTCTTTTTTCGCGTTTCTCTGTCGAAGAGAGCGCGAGCGAGTTTTTGGTAAAACAAGAAAAGAGTTTGGTTGTTCCTGGTGTTGTTGTTGCTGTTGTTGGATTGTTACTTTTGATTTCTAACTTGTTTTTGGACTTGGTTGGGTTTTTTGCACTGAAGTTGGGAAAATTTTCTTGCTTTATTTCTGTCTAATATTTATTTATTGAAAAATATTTACAGTTTAGTGGAATCTTTTAAAAACCGTACTGTCTTTTATCTCTTTTTTGGGTAAATTATAAATCTCTTGAATGGCCACTTAAAAATGTAAATGCATTAAGATTCCTTTCTTAACCTAACCTATATTTAATTTTATATCCATTACAATAAAATAAAATTTCATTAAAAACTAACCTTAAGACAGATCGTATACTCTAGAAGTTTTATCATGTATACAGAGCCAAAAATACCACACAAACCAGAACAAAAATAAAAAGATTTTTCTATGAATTTTAGTCAAGAAGAAAGACTTATAAAATCAATAAAAACCATTATTAAAACCATTATTAACGCCATTATTAAAACCATTCTTAAAATCATTCTTAAAACTATTTTTAAAACTATTCTTAAAACCATTATTAAAACCATTATTAAAACCATTATCAAAACCATTCTTAAAACCATTTTTAAAACCAATATTAAAACCATTATTAAAACCATTATTAAAACTAATATTAACCATTATTAAAGCCATTATTAAAACCATTATTAACGCCATTATTAAAACCATTTTTAAATCCAATATTAAAACCATTCTTAAAACTATTTTTAAAACTATTCTTAAAACCATTATTAAAACCATTATTAAAACCATTATCAAAACCATTCTTAAAACCATTATTAAAACCATTATTAACGCCATTATTAAAACCATTCTTAAAACCATTTTTAAATCCAATATTAGAACCATTCTTAAAACTATTTTTAAAACCATTCTTAAAACCATTTTTAAAACCAATATTAAAACCATTATTAAAACCATCATTAAAACTAATATTAACCATTATTAAAGCCATTATTAAAACCATTTTTAAAAACATGCTTAAAACCATTTTTAAAACCATTCTTAAAACTATTTTTAAAACCATTCTTAAAAGCGTTTTTAAAACCATACTTAAAACCATTATTAAATAAATCTATTTGATATTAATTATTTTAATTGGTGTTAAAGGATCTTTAATTTTGGTTGAAGACTTCTCTATAGTAAAAAAATCTATCAGCCTTTCAAGGATGCTTTAAATAATTTCAACACCGGAATGAAAGCCCCAAAACTCGATATCGTCACTCGGTATTGATTATTTATGACTGCTTTTATTAATTACCAGTTCATTATAGCCACATTAGAGGCAGTAATTTAGAGCCACGAAGTTTTGGCTAAATCAATGCTAAAAATAGCAGAATATTGAAATTTACACCTTGACCACTGAGCAAGCGAGCGAGAAATAGATAGAAATAGAAAGGGAGAATGAGAGAGAAAGAGAGAGAAAGGAGTGGGGGAAACCTCACTTTATTTATCTGCAACATAATAATTTACAAGTTATCAACAATTGTGCAGCAGCAACAGCATCATTTATCAGTCTAGCATCTGCTTTTGTGGCAATGTTAAGCCACAGGGGAAAGGGAGGGCTGGAGAGAGAGGGAGAGGGAGGGAGGGAGGAAGGAAGGAAGGAAGGAAGGAAGGAAGGGAGAGTGAAAAGTTGTGGCGAGGGAGAGAGTAAGAGGGGTGAGGGAAGGGTATCCTCAGTCGAATTGCATCCGAAATTGAAATAAAGTGATTGCAAGGTGTATAAATTTTAATTGGCTTATTTAAGCATTCAATTAGTAATGGAAAAAGAAGCAGCAGCAGTAGTAATAATAACAACAACAACAACAGCAGTCGCCGCTGCTGGCACCGCAGTAGCAGCATCAGCTTGTTATTCGGTTGTGTTAACGCTTTGAATGAGGTGTGAAACTGTTGCAAATATTTGCAAATCAAACACTAACAGTGACACACACACACACACACACACACCTCATCGGTTGTTTGTTTGTTTGTTTGCTTGTGTGAGTACAGAGTGCATCTGCAGTGCCATGAAATTGTTTTATTTGCAATTTAAACAATTTTGCGGCTACGCTGCGTATACGTAATTTCGAATTAATTAACGCATCGAATAGTGTGCGACAGTGTGTGTGTGTGTGTGTGTGTGTGTGTATGTGTGTCGATGTATACAAGTGTGCGTACCGCGAAATTGACCACAAATTGGTTGCTGGATTTCGTCCGTGTAGTTTTTTATGCTTGGTTCCTTTCAACTGATTTAAAATTGCTAAAAAATAACTCTAAATTATGATCTTTAGTTGCATATTCTATGTTATTATTATAGTCTGCTTATTTATTTAGTTTTATTCTTCACTTTTATTATTTAGTTTCATTCTTTAGTTTTATTCTTCAGCTTTATTCTTCAGTTTTATTCTTTAGTTTTATTCTTCAGCTTTATTCTTCAGTTTTATTCTTCAGTTTTATTCTTTAGTTTTATTCTTTAGTTTTATAGTAACTTCAATCAATTCATTTCTTTTATTGTATTTTTTAACTTATAAAAGCTCAAGAAACGAAGACATTTTCTTATAGAGTACAAGGATATTTTATAAAGTTTAAGGACGGCCTTTTTTAATACTTTTTTGAATTCTTGAATTATTCTTTTAAGTCTTTTGAGACTTATTTCTCAATAACTAAATAATGACGCTTGGCCGAAACGATTGTAGTTTTCTTCATTATTTATCAATTGATTGCTGTACTACAAAATGTTAAATAAATTATTAGATATGGATAAATGTATTCTTTATCATTTGCGCTCTCGAAATTAATTCTTTTAAATTAATTCTTTATTAAAAGCACTCTGTAAAAGATGGAAATTGAAGACATCGCTTTTGCTGAGGACATGCAGAGTGGGTTTAAGAATGTCCGATTTAAGGAGTGAACGATGGGCAATAAAACAACAACAACAACAACAAAAACAAGCACAGAAACCACCACAAACCACAACAATAACATCATGAACAACAGCAACAACTATTTTATTGTTCATAGAGTTTTTAGTGAACAAACTTAATTAGTATTCAATCAATAAACAAGTGATTGTATGTATGTACATACATAAATATATGTGTTTTTTTTTTTAGTGTTTGTGTGTGTTTTAGTGTTTATGTGTTGGGAAAATGAAGTGTGTCAGTTCCTGGGTGTGGGTGCGTGTGTCTGTGTGTGTGTTTGATGACCTGACTTTGTTTATGATAAACTTTAATAAATGATTGCTTTTCTATTGAGAAGTTTTTCTCTTTCAGTTTTTCATTCATTCTTCGTTTTTCCTTCTTCCGTTTTTTGTTCGGTCCTTCGTTCGTCCATCCTGTATTTTCTTTTGCTAGTCTCGTTGCTTCCTTGGAAGCGTTGGAAGCTTTTTTGCTTCAGGATGCTTGCAAAGTTTTTCAACAATTCAACAAACAAACCGGGTTTCCAGAGTAATCGTTGTTGTTCTTGTTTAATTGTTATTCTTGTAATTTTATTAAGAAAACTATTCGTCTATAATTGCATATAAAATGTGAATAATAAGAGTGAATAATTGATTTAAAATTGAAAATTATTTGGATGAAATTCATTTTAAATGAATTTTTTTATATTTTTATGAAGTTTCCGGTTTAAAGTTTTGTTCCTTATGTTGACTTTTATTTTTATTAAGTTTATTTATTAATCGCCCTTCCTCTGACCCTTTCCCTTCTTCTCTTTCTCTGTTTCTCTGTTTTTCTTTTATAAAGCTTCATAATCACTTTGAACGCCAAAAATTCAAAAAAAAAATCATAAAAACTGACAAACTGACGACGTGCTTCTAAAAATCCTCTTCTAAATTAATTAAAACCACTGATTTTTCTGGTGTGGCTTTTTTTATTTCCTTCCCTTTTTCTCATTCGCCCCCCCCCCCTCTTCATCCTTCTTGTAGGATGACCAGCTTGGCAACTGGTCCATGAAAGATCCATAAAAAAATACAAAACTAAACGCTGTTTAAATGATTTTAAGTAATAAAAAACCAAAAATAGAACAACAACAATGAACAACCAACACCTCAGTACAGTTTTTCTGTCTTTTTGTGAATTTAAACTTTCGTATTTTCCATCCCTTTCTTATCCTGCGCTTACGTTTTACTTTCACGCTTTTATAATAAATCATAAAAAGGTTAAAAATGGCTTGTATTTTAATATTTTCAATATTTTTTTAAACTTTTCCAAGACTTTTTAATAATTTTTCACGTGATTGTTTGTTGTTTATCTTTCATTATTCATTTCTTTAACTTTTTTGATTAATTTTGTAGCTTTCTTATATATTTGTTCATCCTTGTTTTATTTATTTGTTTATCCTTTTTTTATTTATTTATTTACTCTTTTTCCTCTTCATGTCAACTTAACTTCAAAGTTTCATTTCGTGTTTCTCACGAAAATTAAAATTTGCTTAGCTGTTGAGTCAAATTTCGTGGTGTGCTCAGGATTGTTGGGTGGTGAGGAAGAGGGGGGTGGTAGGGGTACCGCCCACGCCCACCGTAGAGCACCGGGTTTTTATCCCTTCATGCTTCACGTGGTACTCAAACTGATGCGCAGCTGAGCTGAGACTACTTCTCACTCGGTCTCTGAAGTTATTCGGTGTTGATTTTCATTGCTGTGAGTATGAGTATGAGTAGTAGTGGGTTTCTATGTTTCTATGTACAGATCTCTATGACGTATTTGATGGTTTATTTATTTATTTCTTATTTCCTTTCTCTCCTTTTCTTTTAATAAGTTTTTCTTTCTGTTGATTCAAGTTTTTGATATTCGTATCAAAAAAGAATCTCAAATATTTTGACGGTATTCTTCAAGTGTTAATCTTTTCAAGAGTGTTGCTAACTTTTTAAAAATATTTTAAAAAGTCCATCTTTTTTCTCCTGGGACTTCTGTTCCTTCCTTCTTTTTTCAAGTAATTTTGGGGATTTTATACCTATATTCTTAAGAGTTCTCTTTTAAGGTTCTGTTTTAACAGAGTCTTGAAGCGATTTCAAAACCTCTTCATTTATCTGGATATTTTGCCCAAACTTTATCCTTGTATTTATTTTCGCTTCAGTTATTCAATCAATCAGTCTATCAATCAATCAGTGAATCAATCAGTGACGCAATCAACCAATCAATCGAACCAATTATCAGCTGCAGTTTTGTTAAAACATTTGTTATCATGCGGTCGTCGTTTTGATTTCATACCGAAGACCAAAGTAATCAAAGCAGAGCAGCGACGCGATGTTGATTGTTGACAGGCGGAAAATGACAAACAAATACACACACACACATACACACACACACACACACACACACTCATACATACCACTCCTAATTTCTTGTGTTTGAGTTTCTTGTGAAAATTAATTTAATGGTTGAATTTTAATTTGATTTCGATTTTGAGAATTCATCGCATAGAATCGCAGGTTTGAAATGTGGTGAAAATGGCGTCGACAGCGACGTCATTCAACGTTTCTTTGAATTGTCGGAAATCAGAAAGTTTTGCACGTGTGTGTATGAGTGTTTGTATGTGTGTCTGTGTGTGTGTGCATTTGTGTGGACAAAATTTCATTGTGTTGAAGAAAGTTTGGTCGCTTGGCCTCAAACGTGCTTCAATGAATACGAAATTCAATTAAGACATTTAAAAGGAAGCCGAAGAAGAGCGAGAAGAGTAGAACGAACGATAAAGTAGACGACGAAGAGGAGGAAGGGGAAGAATAACCAGAATTCTAAGGAGAAAAAGAAGTAAACTAAGTAAAATCGTTTCAATCACAGATTTTATAGAAATTCACAAAAGACAACATTTAATTTCATTGATTATATTTAAAAAATATTACTTATTATTATTACAGTTAAAAATTTAAATAATTATACTCGAACCGTCGTCCTTTATTTGATTTTCTTGATTTGGTTTTTATTCTTTGTTGATTGTTGACTTTCATTGCGTTTTTATTTGTATTTCTATTAATTTTTTTTGATTGAATTAAACACTTTTTTTTGGACTTCGCTTCTACGAATCCATTCATCATTAATCACTTGTTTTTTCGTTTTATTTCGTTGCGTATCATTTACTTTTTATTTAATAGTAATTCTTAACTTTTTACGTCTTCACTCACCGATTCCGCACTCATTCATTCGTTCATTCATTCGTTCATTCATTCACTCATAAATTGGGGTTTTTTTACTGAAACTTTAGCTTCAAAAGTACAGAGATTTCCTAGAAATGGATCGTCCAAAATTACCTTTGTTAACTTTTGTTTCATCAATTTTCATTAAACTCATACGTTTACAACAAAAAGAAAAAAAACACAAAACAAAAAAAAAAAAGAAAATACATAAAAAACATGTAAAAAATGCCAGTGATATTGAAAAAAATTATGAAAAAAAAATATAATGAAACGTAGAAATCAACTTCATCTGACTTTTTTACTCATTTAATCCCTGGCAAGCAACCAGAAAGACAAATATTCATAGATATATACATGTGTATATATGTATATGAGTATGTCCACAAGTATATATAAAAAATAGATATAAAAAAACCCCAAAATAATGAAAATCAAAAAACCAAATCAAACGAAGCCAAACGAGACCAGTTTCGATGCGACCAAACGTGCTTCTTTCTCCTTCTCCACCCTTTTCTCAAGTTAAACTTATTTCACGCGAAAATCGAAAATAGAAAAAAAAACAAAGAAGGAAACTCGCAACAAAAAAAAAACGTACGCGAAAAAACACACGAATGAACAAATTTACGCGAAAATAGGAAACAGAAAAACGGAAATGAATCCCATGTGTAAAAATACAAATAAAGGCAGAAATAAATTGAATTAAAAATAGACAGCAAACAAGGAAGCAGAACATGAAGAAGAAGGAGAAGAAGAAGAAGCAGAAGAAGAGGAGTCGTAAAGCGAAATAAACCAGAGAACTAAAAAAATAATCGACGATGGTCATAAAGGAGAAGAAGTAGAAGAAGGAGACGAAGGAGACGAAGGAGAAGAAGGAGAAGAAGGAGAAGCAGTTGGACTGAGAGAAGAGAGAGAGAGAGAGAGAGAGAGAGAGAGAGAGAGAGAGAGAGAGACTGATAGCGCGGCATGGGAACAAAACATTGGCACAAAAACCAAACCTGGCGAGGAACCGGAAGTCGGAGTGTAATAAATTCAGGCATCAGACGACGCTGGCCAGCCGCCGTGAGTGTGGCTGCAAAAAATCGCGTTATTCTTGTTATCCCCCCACCCCACCCGCACCTGTTCTTTGCTGATTTTTCTACATTTCTGTTTTTTATTCACATATTGGTGAAGTTTGATTATTTTTTTAATTCTATCACTTTTGGAATATTTTTTTAAACATGAATTTGCTTGGTTTTTGTATGAAATGAAAATGAAAAATTATAATCAATTTCATTTAAAATTATATAAAAAACTTATCCAATACAGTCCATAAACTATAGTTCATAGTACAAAGGAATTGATCGTTTGTTATAGTTTGTAATCTATAATAGTCTATGTAATCTATAATATCTAACTTATTATAATATTCCATATAATATTCCTAATATTCCATAGAAGTTTCTAGTTAGAAATAGTCTATAGCACATTATGTTCTATAGTCAATAATAATGTATACTCCAAATCAATCTATAGTCCATAGTAGTCTATAGTCCTTAACAGTCTATACTCTATAGCAGTATATAGTCAATAATAGTCTATACCTCATAGAAGTATATAGTCCATAATAGTCTATAATCCATAATAGTCTATATAATAACAGACTATACCCCATAGCAGTATATAGTCCATAATAGTCTATAGTTCGTAATAATCCACAGTCCATTCCAGTATCTAATAAAATCTGTGGTCAAGCTACAACTGAACAGCGCACAGTGGCCGGTTTTTCAACTTAGCGGCCAAAAGTAATTTTTTTCAATGTCACCGATTTCAAAATGGGTTAGGTCATATGGAAGTAGAAACCTGAGAACCTATGGAGCCAAAAAATTACAGCTTTATCTTGATTATTTCATTAGTAACTATGCAATAAAAGACAGCACTTTTTATTTTCAACTAAAATAAACACATTTTTTCAACTTTTCACAGATTTAGATATCCATATCTCTGTCAATATTTCAGATATTAAGTTCCGGTTTTTTTTATTAAATTCTTGGATATATTCGTTGTCAAATGTTGTTACAATTGAGTAAAACTGTGGTATAGTTATTACGTAACAAGAATTCCAGAAATGCTCCAAATTTGGTTAAATTTCGTCGTATTTTGGAGCAGGACTTTTGCGCTCCAAAATGCTCCAAAACAAATTTTACACCATTGTAAAGCTGAAAGTTTCCTCTAAAAGCCCATACCAATTTTTTTTGCATCGGTTTGCCCCACCGGGCGCTAGAGCCCATTATATGAGTCCAAGTCACACACTGCAAACGTTTTTAACATGTTTTCCGTTATTTTTTTTTTGTTAGTGTTATACTTTTCTTTCAAATTATATGTATATTTGCACTAATTAGGTTTTTTTAATTATCAGGTAATTAGCTCTTATTACATACGTACTGTAAAAGTAGCTGTCCTAATATATTTTACCTGTAAAATGAAAAATTTAGCCACATAAAAATATCTCATAAATGGGTAACAGGTAAGTATTACATGTGCATAGGTAAAAAATCCGTGACGGAAAGAGTATTTAAAGAGTTGCGTTCCTCGAGTTTCCATATTCTTGGCAAAAACATGGCTAAGTTCACTTATAAAAATTTGGCAGATATTTACTTCTTACGAAAAGACGACGAAGATGTTACTTAGCATATACTAAGTAATTCCTTTTTTGACTCATGCAATCAAGGAGAGACATATAAAAAGAAAATATGTAACTTTTTATCGCATTTAAAAAAACGTTATATAGATGTGAATCGAAATAAGGAAAAACTGTACCAACCAAACACAAAATGGATGAAAACTGAGCTCGTTTTTGAAGAAGAAACCATGACTGATAATGGCGGTGAAGGAAAGGGTAGACCAAGGAAATCGATGGACGAATGCAGTGAACGATCTAGAAGGCGTAAACTTGGCGACATCAATGACGAAATATCTCATGAGAATATACAAAATGCATTCCTTCATCAAGTAGGTCCATCAAGAAATAAAAAGGACAAGATAGAAGTAATTGAGAAAATAATGAAAGCGAGCCCCAGACGCGTCAAAAGGGTACTGAGCAGTGTTCCAACTCCGACTGATGAAAAGAAGTTTACTCCTGAGGAAGCATTTGCACTATTTTTGGATTTGAAATTAACAAAAAACCAATACAAAGAATTACGCAAAAGAACTAATGCAAAGAAATGCAACGTGTTTCCATGTTATGACGAGAAATAAAATTCCTTATCATGGCCAGCAAATGATTGAAAATAGTCTACTTCCACTTGGTGATCTTTCTGAAGAAGCACAAGAAAAAAGAAACAAGGATTACAGATTCTTTCGTGAACACAACACAAGGAAAGTTTCAAGATATTGTACCAATGAGGATCTGCTTGCAGTTTTGCTGTGCACATCGGATCCATATATTTCAAATATCCGGCAAAAATGGAAATCTAGCTCAATTGAGTTAGATAGTGAACAAAATTTACTACTAGATGAGCGGATATGAGCATTGATAGAATTATCAATGAATGTTTTGAAAAAATTGTTTAATTTGCATTAGTTCCTTACTTATTACCTTATTTTTATTAATCTATTTTATTAGTATGTTCGTTATTGACAATAAAAAGTCTTTAATCATTAAATAAAAAGAAATGTATTATTTTTATAATCTCTTTTTTAGGCTTTTAAGAAAATTTTAATAGGTAACCTGATTGAAACTCTCATATCTCTGGTTTTCAACGATCGATTTATGATTTTAGTCTCACATTAAAGCTTAAGATTAGAAGAATCCAACAAAAAAAAACCGAAATAAAAAATTCCAAGAGAGTCAAAAGATATGGATTTTTGACCGCTAAGTTGAAAAATCGGCCACTGTGCAGCGGTCCTGATTTAATACCGAGTTTGGACTGAGAAAATTTACTGGTCGCAGAGATTTTGTTTTTATGCCATTTAAAAACCTTCTCACAGGAATAAATTTCGTACCACTTCCTTTAAAAGACTTCACTTTCGGGTGTACGGTATAAAAACAAATTCAGTTCTAAGTAAATGACGAATTTGCAAAAGATGACAAATGACAGTGATTTTTAATGAGTTGAATAAACGTGGAAAAGTATTTTATAATTTCAATTTTTTTCCTATACTTTTTCACACTTTTTTCACTCCATAGGAAGGTCCTTAAAAATTATCCGATTTCGTTGAGCGTAAAAAAGGACCGAATGATGATGTGTTTGACATACGATTGTGATTATTATCGGTGGCTTTGTAAATTATGAATGAAAATATTTACATGTTTAGCTGAAATAATTTGTGGCCTCAGACCAAAAAAAAAGGAACGACCTTCATTAAAAGGAGACTCAGGAAAGTTGACATTGTTTTCTTTATTAATTGAGGAGTGCGAGTGCTGTGTACAGTAAACGTCACAAACTTTGGAATTCGCTTTCCAACCCTTTATTATGGGTACTTCCTCCTTCTTCGATTCAACCCCCCCTCCACCCCTAAAATGTGCGTGAAACGTGAGTGAAATTATTTTTAATGTCTGTGACTCTTTTCTTTGTACTAACAACGACTTAGTTTCTGTGTCATTTGAATGACAGCGAGAAAGTTCAAATATAGTTATTTAAATAATGTTAACAAAAACAACAACAATGTTGACAAAAAGAATAATAATCGGATAATAATAACACACGAATAGCTTAATTTACCTTAATTCAGCTTAATTTATAATTAATTTAATTGCGATGGCTCATTTATTTCATTAGTGGGCCTGGGATATGCGTGTGCATTGTGTTGTATAGTGTATGTATGTGTGTGTGACTGAGTGTATGTAAGTGTGTGTCTGATTGTGTCTGTGTGTGTTTGTCGGAGTGTGTGTATATTTTGTTTGCCTACTTAGTATTCGTCCTTGCTTTCATTATCCTTCTTCTCTGGCTGCTTGTTTAGTAATAATTTCATTTACGTTTAGTTCATTCATGGTTTTTACTCCTGGGTCTATAATAATATCAAAGGTCACTTTAATGAGAGCAATTAAATAATATTAACCATTATTTTTGGGGCGGAGTTGTTCTTTTGTACTCCTTTTCTATATGATTACTATTTCAATCACACAATTAAATGTTTGAAAGGATATCCAGTTGATCAATAAATCAGTTAATCAGTTAAATGAATCAATCACACAAACAAACAATAAATAAGTGAATGATTGAGTAAATAAATAAATAAATAAATACATTATTATATTATTTTATAATAAATACAAGTAAATAAACAAATGGAAAACAAAAGGAAAGAAACTAATAAAATTATTATTATTATTGTATATATTATTACTATGAGTTTTATATAATGAGTTTTAGATTGAATTCTAAAAATATAAATACTCGTAAGAATAAAATTAAATTCAAATACAATATTTTCTTCCCTTCAACCTGAAATTTCGTTAAATTAAGAATAATTTAAACTAAAAGTTAAACTAAACTAAACTAAACTTCCTCTTCTTCTTCCTTTTCCTATTCTTCTTCTTCTTCCTCTTCTTCTTCGTCTTTCTTCTGCCTGTTTAATTTAATCTCCGTTGTAATCTTTTTATATCCTTTATTATTATTATTTTATTCGTTTTTCTCTCGCTCAAGACAATTAAACTGGCAAAATATTTATTTTAAAATCATTTTTATTTTGTTGGTTACGTTTTTCTATCGTATATACAACTATATTTTGTTTGCTTAATTTTTTTAGATCGGTTCACTCTCTCTCTCTCACTCTCTCTCTCACTCTCTCTTTTGCTATCCTCTGGCTCGACTGGCACGACTAACTTTACGACATCTTTTGCAACACCTGATCCTTTACTCCCCTTCAGCGCTTTCCTCTCCTCTTTGACCCTCTTTTTCGCTCTTCTCCCGGTCACTCTTTCTCCGTCTTTCTCACTCTTCCTCTTCACACATCCTTGGCTTGAGTTTACATGAATCCTGTCACTAATTAAAACATCATCTAAAATTTCATCATAACGTGGAATATTTTTTCTATGGCATTAAAATTAATTTTCATATTTTGTAGTCACGTTTTTGTTTTTTGTCTTATATTCTGTATGGTTTTTTCTCTCGTTGGCTCTCTGGTTCAACTCAACTACTGAAATAACAGCAGTGATGCCAGCAACAAGAACTACAACAACAATAGCGCTTTTACACTGCTTTCTGTGTGTGTTTTTTGGTGATTTTTCTTTATTTTTTTTAAAGTTTTTTAAACGAGCACATTTTTTATATCAACTGTTATTCTTCTTCTTCTTGTTTTTTATTGTAATTTGTTTCTATATCCTTGTTTTAAATAAAATAATATTTTTTCTGACTCGTGGCAAAAAACAATAGCAGGAGCGAGCAACAACAACAACAGTGAATTCCCTCAAGCATGTCATGAAGACGAAGCGAGTCAGCGAGTTGGCTCAAATATCCGTTATTCGTGTATGCTTGTTTCTTTCAACACATGCACACATTTACACACATACACACACGCACACATACAAACACACTCTCTTGTTCTCACTCATACTCACTCCAGAATTCATACAGAGTAGTTAAAAGTTAATGAGACAAAATAACTTTTGCGGTCTGTAAAATGAGTCCTGAAGGATCGTGGAAGGTGGTGGACACCGCAGGAGGAGGAGCGGCGGGGAGGGGGGGGGGGGGGGGGGGGTGAAATAAAAAAATCAAATTTGCAACAATTTTTCTTTCTTCTTTCGTTCATTTCAACTCAATAAATTGTGGCAAAAGTGTTGGCAGAATAAATGTTGTACACATGGGACATGACAGAGTAACGCCAGAGTAGCAGCGGAGGAGGAGGGGGGGGGGGGGGGGAAAGGAGGGAAATAAGAAGTGAGAAAGAACCCGAGAAGGAGGAAAAGAAGGAGTGCCAGGTGGAATGAACACAACCGCCCCAGTAATTAATCTGAACTCAAGTTTCTAAAAAAGACCAACTAAAATTTCAGTTTAACAAAAAAACCAAAAAAAAAAAAACGGAATAAAAAATATAATAATAATAAATAAAAAATGTTACTGACAAGGAGACAGAGACGGCTGTGTGTAGTGGAAACTGGCAACACTAACAAAGTGGCAACTCATTTTTTTAGCACTGCTTTGATTGGAAGACCGGCAAATAATATAAAAAAAATATAAACATAAAACGTGTGAAAAATCATTCATTTTAGTGTTAAACTACCAGCGAACATGGTGAAAAAACGCTTCCGGTTTCGAGAGAAAAATCTGAAAAATATGCTGGACATAAAATAAGTTTATTTCTATACTCTACACACGAAGGTGAAAGGTTAAAGTTTGTCCTTTTATTATATTCAATATTATATTATATTATAGTAAGTTTGTTCTTTTTTGTAACCGACAGAAGGAGGCGTGGCACTTTTGATCAGCATCAACTTCTGAGTGGATTCAGGTCTGGATGTTATCCGTCTGTCTGTGGGTCTGTCCGTCTTTCGCCTATTTTTTCATTAAAATCACGATTAAACTGAACAGTTTGTTGGACCGAGATATCTATTAAACCAACAGAGATATCTGATTAAAATTTAGCATACACATTCTCGGTTCTGGAAGCAAGTTCGTGTTGCAAATACGCAAAGTCGGTCAAGATCCACGCCTACTTCTAATACAAAGACGAAGTAGCATGATTTTAAAGCCATGTTACAGAGAAACCCTTTAAAACCGAGTATTAAATTGAATTATGTTGACCAAATTCAGTTTCCGAACATCCTGTATTAAGGTTATCCACTCTTGAAAAAATGGGCGTGATCCACCCACTTGCACGTTATCTGTCTTTCTTTCATTAAGAGTTTATTAGAGAATTAGTCCATTAAAGGTGTTTATTAGAATAACCAAATATAATATTGAATTTTCTGATGATTAAATTGATGTTAATTCATTTATTATTGATTTAAATTATTTTAATGTGGATTTCATTTAATTTATTCTGCTTTAATAGTGTTTGTTGTAATAATATTTGAATCAATTCTGTTTTAATGTTGATTTTATAAAATTTAATTTAATTTTTTAGCTGATAAAAGGTTTTTGTTTTGAATTTATTTACTTTACACTGTATTATTATTGTTTTATGGTCCTTTATTATTTAATTATTTTTCAATTTGTTGTATATTGCATTTTATTATTTCTGCCTTGCGGAGAAAACTAAACATTTTGTTTCTACAAACTTGATCTTTTGTTCTTTTTTTCTTTCTCACGTCATGCTTTTTCGTTTTCTTTTTTTTCTTCTCTTTCGTTTTTCGTTTTTTCTCCTTCTTCTTTTTCTTTTTTCTCCTTCTTCTTTCTTCTGGTTGTTATTAGTTATTTTCTTTAATTATTATTAGTTATTTTCTTTAAATTTAGTTTCATTTATTGTTTTTTATTGCTTTATCACATATTTAAAAGGTTTTTTTTGTTGCTGAGTTGATTTTCACTTGAAAAACTAAACTTTATAAATTGATTTGCTTTTATGCAATTGAAGCACACACACACACACACATATAAATACACACAAACACAGACACACGTTAATAATCTCTGGGAAGCACCTAGTCGATGAAATCGTTGGCCAGAAGTGTTTGTTGTTGGTTTTTAATAGATTCTCTTCTTGTTGTTGTGGTGATTGTTGTTGTATTTGTTGTTAGTGTTGCTGTTGTTGTAGCTGGTCAAACGTTGTTGAAGAAAATTAAAAGAAAATCTTCATCAAATGCACAAAACTATGTAAGAAGTTATTAAGTGCATATAAACAGGCACACACTAAAGAACATGAATAAATATGTATATACATATACATATACATATAGACGTAAATGTGTGTACACTTAATATATATGTATATAAAGAAACGTCGAAGTAAATTTTGCAAGGAAAACTTTTTAATCACGTGTTTTGACCGCACACAGAATCAACTATACACGTAAACACACATACACGCACTTGTGTGGTCAGTCCCATATACTAACACATACATATACACACACACATGCATGTGTATGTATGGTATGTATGTATAGCTAAACATTCGCTTCGACTTTGGCAAAAGTTTGAAACTAAGGAAAATTTTCTAAAGTTTTCTATTAAAAATATACATTATATTCATTTACTATACTCAGACAAGAGTGTGTATGGTTGTGTATGTGTGTATATGGAAGTGTATGTGTGTGTGTATAAAATTCGAAGGAAATATTTTGCTAGAAACCGTAGAAATATTGAAAAATTATTAGATTCTGATTGCTTTGAAGAGGCAGTCGTTGTTGTTGTTGTTGTATTGGATGTTTTTCCTTCTCTTCCTGTTGTTTTATTAATTTTCTTCTCATTTTATTGCACTAAATATATGAAGAAGTTTTAATTGCATCAACAACAAAGAAAATAAGAAGTTTTTCTACTTTCTAGAAGAAAAGCCAATTTTAATTGGCGAATCGTTTCGACGATTCGATCGATGGTGGGGTTTCAGGTCCACCTCCTACCTAAAATGGGTGTGTTCAGTATACTTTAAATTTTATTACCACTTTTAAGATTATTTTGAAAAAAACCAACACTAATTTTTATTCATTTTTTCATCATCAACCGATTTTTGCCTGGATTTAAGTATCTCATGGAGCCACCTCTAGCGCCCTCCTTCTCCGCAACTTGACTCGGCCCATGTTACACCCCCTTCACTCCCCATCGTACACCATCGTCTAAAGTCTCGAATATAAAAAAGTGTTTTTTTCGCCAATTATTCTTTATTTTTGGCCGCTTTATTCAACTGCCCAACGCTAAAAGCGTTAAAAGCGTAGGCAGAAAAAAAAAGAATAAAACCAAAAATAAACCATTCAATGCAGTTGTTATTCCCGCTAAAATGATGCCACTTTTATGTGTATTTTTTCGCGGGAAAAAAAATACAAAACAAAACTAAATACAGCAAAAAAAATTAGAAACAAAATTTTAAAAATTCTGCCCAAAAAAAGGGGGAACTGTTGGTCCTTTTTCAGTGACGCCTTCGGTAAATTAATGTGAATTGCAAATGAAAAGCACATGAGTACAGGAACAACAACAACAAGCAGTACAACAACAACATTGAGTACCACTCTTTGCATTATTTTTTAAAATTTCTACAACTGATCAGCGGCTGGTTTTACTGAAGTTTCTCCATGCACTCAACCCTAACAGACCCTCTCTCTCACTCTCGTTCCTTCTCTTTCTCACTCTCTCTTTTTGCTAACAAAGTCCTGTGGCTGTTGTTGTTGTTGTTGCCTGTATATCCACCTGTCTATACGACGTGATGGATGGCTTTAATGCGTCCTCGTCGTCGTCGTCGTCGTCGCTGTTGTCGGTGGTTCTCTGGTCTAAAATAATTTAAAATTTCTTTTGCTTGCTGTTGTTGTTGTTGTTGTGTTTCTTCTCGTTGTTGTTGGTTGGTTCCCAGAATGTTGGCCCCACTGCTTATGTTGTGTATTTTTTCCAGAGTTCCGTGCAATATTTGAACAGAATCGTTCGCTGTTCATTTTGTGACTTCTTTCTGTGTTGCTGCCGCCTACAAGCATGCTTCTGCTCCTGCTCCTGCTCCTGCTACTGATGGTCACTAAGATGGCGCCACTGGTCATCAGTTGGCGGCAAAAAAAAAAAAAAAACAGAATTAAATTCTAAATGATGTGTTTTTGCATTCACCCCGAAATTTTTTCGTTCATCATAGAATTTTCATTTTTTGTCTTCTGCTGGTTCGCAAAAAATTTGCGCATTTTATTTGCGATTGCAATAGCCACAGGATATAAGCATAAATTGCTGAAGGATAATGAAAGAAAAAAGGATAATGAAAGAAAAAAGGAAAAAAGGCAGGAAGACGAAAGGAAAAACTATCCAGCCACATAAATAACAAAGATTCGATGATTTTAAGATTGAAAGATTGATAAAATTTAAGATTTTCCATATTTTTATAATATTTTCTATATATTTATGATACTTTATATATTTTAATGATATATTTTTATATATTTATATAATATTAGAGACTTTGTACGATTTTCCTTTGCGATTTGTTTTGTTTTTAATTAGAATTGATTTCGATTTAAATGGAAAACTCGCTAAAATTGGAATCGGTTAATTTTTTAGTTTTCTCTCTAGGTTTTTGCCTCTTTTTTGTTGTTATTATTGTTGTTGTTGTTGTTCTAGGACGAATCGTTCTACCGTATCAGTTACGTTTAGTTTTTTACAAGGATGTTCTTTTAGTTTGTCTCTTTTTTTTTGTTTTTTTTAGCTGTCCATCGTTTAATTTGAGAGCAATTGAAAAGCAAAACAGTTTACATAAAAAAAGTTGTCAATTTGCAAGAAGTTTGATGGCAACAAATTAAGAATTGATTGAGTGGCCCGAACGGCTTCAGATTTTTTTTTATTTTCTCTCTTCTCTCTCATTTTTAAGCAGAATCGCAGGATGAAACGAATAAAAAAAGTTGCGAAAAACTTTCTTCATTCTTTGGATGCAAAAAGAAAAACTATTTCGCTTTTGGAATAGAAATAAATTATACAGAATAATAGATCCAACCTTTAAACAAATTGTGATGTAGTATAAAAAGGATATTCGTGTTCCTTCTTTTTCTGTCTTCTTCTTCTTCTTTTTCGTTCTTCCTCTTCTTCTCCTTTTCTTCAAATTCTGTTGTCCATTCAAGGACAAACATTATTAAAAAAATCACTTCTTTTTTTGGTATTTATTTTTACTAAATAAAAGAAGCCAACAAAATTTCTAAAGACACTAAAAAATGCTGCAGTTAAACTTTTGACGCTTATTTGAAAATTCGAGAGAATTGACAGAGAGAGAGAGAGAGAGAGAGAGAGCGAGGGAGGGGAGAAAGAAAACCGAACTCGTTCATTTACGAGGCTGTCAATTTGAGTTCCGTGCTCGGCGCTCTCATTGAACGAATGTCTTTCAATTAAAACGCTTTCAATTACGGCTCGCAAAATATTTATCTCTACAGACACACAGACTGACATACAGACTAACATACACACATACACACACATACATACACACAAACATACATAAACACGTTTATACAGGATGTCATTCAAATGCTAGGCTGTCTATTTTTCAGCTTTGGCAGGCTCCATTGCTGGACTCGTGATCTCTTCTCCTCACACTCCTCTCTCTCTCTCTCCCTCCCTTGTCACTCTCTCCCTCCCTTGTCACTCTCTCTCTCTCTCTCTATCCTTTCGCCATTTAGTTCTTTGATTAGTTTTGTTTTTTTGTCTGTTTTCTTTTTTCCCCAAAGAAAACTTGAAAAAACGAGAAACTTCAAAAAATTGTGCGCATTTCTAACAACAACTTATCTGGCTGAATGCAAACATGAATGACTGAATGTATGGATGGATGTATGTGAGCTCCGTCAGGGTGCGATATGAGTGTGTGTGTGTGTGCTGGTGTGCGTATGTAAGGCTGTATAATGAAAAATTCTACAACAACAACGATTCTAGCAGGTTGGCATGATGGGAACAAAACACCAACAACAACAACAATTACGACAACAAATCGCACTAAAAAGAAGAACTTAAAAAATGAATAATGCGTTCAGAGCTCACTGCTGTTCATGTTGTTGCTGTTGTTGCTGTTGCTGTTGTTACCGTTGTTGCTGTTGTTGCTGTTATGTAAACTACACACAGAGATAGAGAAACACTCACACACACATACACACGCACACACATAAACTCAACCCCTCTTTATTCAGTTAACCCGACACTAGCTCCGCCCAACGTGTAAATGATTTTTACCTCTTTGCTGCCATTGTTGTTGTTGTTGTTGTTGGTGCTCTTTATCACGCGTTAGGCTGCTCCTGCTCCCGATGCCCGTGTTTTTGTTGTTACTTTTGCCTGTGGTTGCCTAGTTTTAGGGGCAGCAACAGCAGCATCCGCATCAGCAGCATCCTCTCGCTGTTCAGCTTGGTACGCAATTAAAATGCAATCAGAAAAAACTAAGCACAGCAAATTTGCTGCATTCAAAAATAATGCAAAAAAGGAAAAGGAAATAAAAGAAAATAGAACCCAAAAGAACAACAAATAAACGAAAAAACTAAAACGAAATTACTGAAACGTTGCACATGAAGATATACAAAAATTGTGGTGTCGAAAAATGAATGCATGGTTTATTTTACGGAAGGCTTTAAAACTGCTGAAAAGATTAAAAATTCTACAAATTTCTTCATTAAAAGGATGTATTATTGAATAATCTAATATAAAATAGATAGAATGTATTTTAAATAATGCCTATAATGAGATTATTAACGTTGAAAAATTGCAAAATATCGTTAAAGTTCGGTCGTTGGTCAGTAGGTCCTTCCTTTAATTCGTTAGTTCCTTTATTTTCTCAGTTCCTTTAGCTCGTTAGTTCCTTCAGTTCGTTAGTTCCTTCAGTTCGTTAGTTCCTTCAGTTCGTTAGTTCCTTTAGTTGGTTAGTTCCTTCAGTTCGTTAGTTCCCTTAGCTCGTTAGTTCCTTCAGTTCGTTAGTTCCTTTAGTTCGTTAGTTCCTTCAGTTCGTTAGTTCCTTCAGTTCGTTAGTTCCTTCAGTTCGTTAGTTCCTTTAGTTCGTTAGTTCCTTCAGTTCGTTAGTTCCTTCAGTTCGTTAGTTCCTTCAGTTCGTTAGTTCCTTCAGTTCGTTAGTTCCGTTAGCTCGTTAGTTCCTTCAGTTCGTTAGTTCCTTCAGTTCGTTAGTTCCCTTAGCTCGTTAGTTCCTTCAGTTCGTTAGTTCCTTTAGTTCGTTAGTTCCTTCAGTTCGTTAGTTCCTTCAGTTCGTTAGTTCCTTTAGTTGGTTAGTTCCTTCAGTTCGTTAGTTCCTTCAGATCGTTACTTCCTTCAGTTCGTTACTTCCTTCAGTTCGCTAGTTCCTCTCGTTCGTTAGTTCTTTAAGTTAACAAGTTGATTGTGAAATGAGCCACAAGGATCACATGTCTATCTCTACACTCTTCTATATCCCTATCACTCTGTCCCCCCTCTGGTCCACTTTTCCTACTTGTTTTGTGGGATGCGTTTCTGTGTTCTGTGTCCGTTTTTGCTGTATTTCGTTCGGCTCGACTTGAGGCTTTCAAAATGTTCTCACTTGCTGTCTGTCAGAATGTCAGCGACCAAGGATTTGAGAAATGCACTTAAAATGCTCACACATGTTTTCGAAACAATCCTGCATCGAGTTCGAAGTAGAAGACGAAACCAGAGAGAATAACTTTAATGAATTAGAAATGGAAATTTCAGTTATTTCGCATTCGATTTGTGGCTTTTGAAAAATTCATTGGCACCAGTCAATGTGAATTAAATAACCAATCGATATTTAGTCGCAAAATATTTCTAAATACTTACGAGAATTCTTCGGAAAATTCCGGTTAATTTAAAGCAAAAACTATTCACAGAAAATGTGTACTTTAAATATTTTGTATTTGAAGTCATTCGAAATGTTGTATAGTAATTTGTTATGTTTAGAAAGTGACAAGATCCCAGTAAGGATAAAATTTGTAGAAGAAAAGGACACAAGAGTCTGAAGAATATTCTTTCTTTACATTCGAGTTACACAACAAAAAGATTTCAATACTAAAAGCGTCCTTTAAGAACATCGACAGGTATTTAAATACAATTCATAGATGAATCAGTGATGGTGGTGTATATAAAAGGCACCTTCTCCCCCTCCCCTCTCCTTCGCTCCATACTCCTTTCGTTAGTTTTTTCCTACCTGGTTTGTTTTTAGAACAACAATAAAACAACCACAAAAATACAAATAATTTTCAACAAAAGTATTGCAAACATTTTGTGAAAGTGAACAACAGTTTTTGTGGTAGTTGTTGTTGTTATTGTTATTGATAGAATGAAAAAAAAAAAACAAAGGGTACCAACAACAACAACAATAAAAAGGGCGAGTGTTAAATAAATTTCAATAGACTGTAAACTCAAACGCACCACACACAATACAAAAGCAACTAAAATAAATACGATACGCATTCACGCACTCACACTATAAACCTTTATACTCATAGACACAGATACACGCATACAAATACGATACATACATAAATTCAAATAGATATACGCTCCCGCCAATTCAAAGACTATTTTTGTACAACAAAATATTGTATTTGTGGGCAGTGAGCTGAAGAATCAATCCATTCAGCACGTTATTCATGTCAGTCAGCACGTCAATCAATGATTCAGCGCATCAATAAGTCATTCAGCTCGGCAATCAATGATTCAGCGCGTCAATAAGTCATTCAGCTCGTTAATCAATGATTGAGCGCGTCAATAAGTCATTCAGATGGTCAATCGAGAATTCAGCTCGTCAATAAGTCATTCAACTCATCACTCAATAATTCAGCTCGTCCATAAGTCATTCAGACCGTCAATGAACCATTCAGCTTACCATTCAGCCAGCCATCTGGCAGCTTTGTCGTCATCATTCATCGATTTTGAACTAGCCAATCCTTTTAACTTACCATTCAGCAATTCAGTCAGTCAACAATTCAGCCCTTCAAAAAGTGATTCAGCTCATCATTCCCCCAACCAACTTTCACGTTTGTCAGCCAGATTTTTAAATCATCTTTAAAGTTATTTAAAACGATTCTAAGATTTTTTTGTCCACTTTTTATAGACCCTTTATTGGGCCTAAAAGACAAGCACTGGAAAGCCTCTAATTTTAAGCTATTTTTTTGTACTCCCTTTTTTGGGCCTCTTTAGGGACTCTCTTTGAGAGTGTAAAGTTTTCAGAATTCATTTTTTTTAAAAGCTATTTTTTTAGGAACAATTTTTGGGGTCTAAATTTTTAAAGCCTATTTCGTATTTCCATTTTTCGACACTTGTTTTGACCTTCATTGCAGACTCCTTCCTTCTATGAAATTTCTTTTTTTTGTTTAATACCCTTTTTTTGATATTTTTTTTTTATTTAAAGCGTATCGTAAAAAAGCAAACTCTTTTTTTTTGTAGGCTCGGTTGTCGATAGTGTGTGAGTGTGTATGCGTGCGTGTGTTTGCTATGTGTATGTGTGTGTTTTTTTATATGCAGCCGAGTGTGAAAATAATATTTATTTATTTGTAGCGTCAGTTTTGAGTACTCGCATATATAAAAAAATAAAAAGTTGATGTATTTTGTTGGCAATTTTGTGAGAGGCTTTTCCGAGTTTATTTTTTTTTTTAGGAAGTCTTTCAAGGTCAGTGATGGAGCCAAAATTGGTTCAATGTCTGATTTATTGACACAACAATACCTACACATATAACGTGTTAGTTTTTTTTACTATTTTTTTAAAATATTGACCTTTAAAAGTATTCCCAAGTCACGAGGTGAATCACCGCTTATGAACAACCATTTAAACAATTTATCAAGCTATCAGTTTATTTATAGCTTTACAAAAATATAACAGAGAAATAAAGGAATCAATCTGTATTGCATTTTTAGATATTTTGTAGTGTTAAATAAAACAAGTAAAAGAAAAAACTATTACGAATTATAAACGGAGTAGTAAAAGGAAAGAAAACGAAAGTTCCAATGAATTATTTGAACTGTGAATGATATTCTATATAATAAGATGTCTATATTTCAAAAAAGATGATCATTTGATCCACCGACATTCGCAAATCTTTAGATTTAAGCCTTTTTTAATTGCACTTTAATCATACGTCGTGTATTACTTTTTCTCGAATGAACTTTAATACGGATTAAATTTGATTATAGTAAAACATTTGAATCAAAACAGTTTAATGGAAGAATATTTAATATATTATAAGAAAAAATACGAGAGAGGAAAATCAGAAAATAATAAGAATATAAGAAAAGAAGAGTAGAAATCCTTAAAATCAATTAAGAAGCATTCAGAACAATTTAGAGAAATATTGGAAACCATTAAAAAATCATCAGAGAGAGAGAGAAACTTATATATAAAGAGAAAGAGATAGAGAGAGAAAGAGATAGATAGAGGGAGAAAGAGATAGGAAGCTCCACACGTAGAAAGAGAAATCAAACGAACGCAAAACTAAAAAAATCGGTTCATTGTACTTCTGATTCTCTCCTGATTTTGCTGCTTTTTGATGATTTTGATTGCGTTTGATTTTTATTTGCAATTCGTTCATATCGTCGCTGACTTCGTTTTTTCGTAGACGACCAGAGTAACACATCAACACACACTCACACATGCAATGGTAACAACGAGTACAGCGCGAGCGACATTAAACCACACCAGAGACACCCTACAGCCCATGCTTTATGGTCTACACACGCACATACACATATGTACATATCCTGCACCCTACACTCTGCCCTCTTTATTCGTTTCATGGTACACCTCGGACTCAAACTCAGACCCTTCACATTAATTTTTTGAGTTCCTCATATCGGTTGTTATTGCTTCTTTTGCCTCGTCATCATCGCTCCCTGTTCTTCCTCCTCTTCCCCTTCCGTCACTTCTTCCTCTTCTTCTCTTTCCTCTTCGTCTCCTTCTTCATCGGTTCTCCACTGGTTCTCATCGAAGACCATCAAAACTGGTGGATTTTTATTTTTGTCTATGAATGCGTGACGAGGTTTTTATTTTTGGGTAACTCTTTTGGTCTATTTTTCTGTAATTTTTTTTTTTGGAAATTTTCGTTATTCTGATTCTTGTTGTTGCTATTTTTATTTTCATTCTTGTTGTTGTACTTTCGTTCTCTTCTGTTGGGAGAGAACAACATTTGAAATGGTCATCGACGATTCTGCAGATGATGCTTGGTGCCTGTTTTTTGTGGTTGTTGTTGTGACTTATGTTGTTCTTGATGTTGTTGCTGTTGTGCTTCTTGTTGTTGTTTTTGTTGTTGTAGATGTTATTGTTACTCATGTTGTTGTTAATGATGATTATAATGACAACAAAAAACTTCTGCTGATTCTGATGATGATGATTTTCATTCTGATGATCATGATAACGATTCTAATTCAAAGGATGTCATTGTTGTTGTTGTTATTGTTGTTGATGATGATTCCGATAATGAAAAATTGTGTTGTTTTTGTATTTAAAATGATGTATGATGTGGCTACGGTTCACGGTGCTCGATGCTCGATGCTGAGTATGAACGCTTGAGGTTTTTTATTAAAACATGATGAGAATGAGTGGAAGAAGTGTGAAAAGGAGGAGGGGCGATGGTGTGGGGGGGGGGGGGGGGTGCATTTTACGGTCGCAGTCATGCGGTCATCGAGTTCTATCGAGTTATAGCTCGAAGCTGTACACAACGCGAGCGATTTGGACCGGTCAAATTTATTATTGTTATTAAGGATAACAGCTACAGACCATCGAAGAGGTGGTGAGGGGACGGGTAGAGCTTCTGTTCGCTGGAAGGAAGACCAGGGAAAGAACAAGCAGGGGACGAAGAACGAAGAGTTGGGAATTCATACATTTTATTATAATATTCAGCTTCTTTAAGTAATTTTAATTGAATAATAAAATTTGTATAATTATAAAAATATTAGCAGAAATTCCTCTTAAGTGTTTATCATGTCACCTGTCATGTTCCTTTCTCTTTCTTTTATTTTTCTTTCCCTTTCTTAGTCAGTTTTTTTGTTCTTTTTAAAGTTTTACCCATATTTAGTGATTTCTTCAAAATTGTTCCTCTTTTTTTAAACTTTATCCTTTATTTTCTTACTTTATTTTATTTTCGCTTCTTTTTTGGTCTATGAAAAATTGCTGCGCCTTTAAGTATGCAATGAAATGTTTGACGCAGTCTGTAAAAAATTTAAAAAATGAATTGAAAAAGTGTACGAAAATTTAGAGGAATTCTTTTTCTGTTGCGTTTTCTTTTCATTTGTACAGAAAAACATACAGAAAAACGCACACAAACACACACGCTCAAATACACTCACACGCATTCACACACACAAGCACACGCACACACATACAAGCACACACATACAAGCACACACACACATAAGCACACACGTTATCATAATCAGGCAACGCAAATGCGAGGCGCACCGTTTTGCGATTGGCTTAGAAAATTTCACGACCAGAACGAAAGGCAGGCCTCCAGATGTTTGTTGTTGTTGCTGCTGTTGTTGTTGTTACTTGTTTTTAGATTTGTTGCTGGTTTTTCTGTCGTTGTTGTTGTGTTGTTACTGCTTTCTTTTCGTATTCTGTGTAAATTTTTTTTCATCTCATGTTTCTGCTTTCTCATGTTTTTTTCTAGCATAATTTTTTCAGGTCTTTTTTCTCATTTCTCATCATGAAATGAAAATGGAAAATTTGGAAAAACGGCAAGGAAATTAATTGCAAAGCGACGCGCTGTTGTTGTCTTAATTTCTGTTTTTGTTGTCTTTTTTTTTTGGTGTTTTCTGTAGTGTAGATGAAAAATCTAAGAACTGAATAAAGTTTTTTAAACGAATTACTTTATTAACATTTTCTAAAATTATATTTAACAATCACGTATTTGGATTTCTGAAATTTCACAATTTCTAAGATTTTACTACACTTTTTTAGTTAATTTAGTATATTAATGTTTAGGATTTATTGTATTTAATAATAATATATAATATATAGTATAATAATATATAATAAAAAAAATTGAATTTATAATATGTAATTATATATGTAATTTTTATATTATAATATGGGAATTATAAGCAATAACTTTTCCTTAAGCAAAATCTTATAAAAGATGGGCCATCAGCTGGTTTCTTTTTGTACTAAATAATTTAATTAAATATAATTAAATTTATCACACACTTCATTTAAATTGAATTAACGAATTTACTTAAGTATAACACAATTCTCTTTCCTACATATTCTTTTCTCTGCTTTGTTCACAACATCATAGGTTCTCCAGTTCTCTCGCTCTCTCTGTTCTCTGCCGCTCTTCAGTTTTTCCCCTCCGTTGTTTCCGTACTCTTCTTTTTTCCCAACCAACTCGTTTCCCCTGCAGCTTTATTTTTTTACGAAAAAAGATGTCGGTCCTTTTTTTCTCTTCTCTTCTGATTTTCTTCTCTCTCTAGTGAGTATATTTCTGTGTATCCTCTCTCATTTCCTGCTCTCGCCAAAGAGCGTGCGCACAAACACTCTCCCTCTCTCTCTCGCTCCCTCTCTCTCTCCCTCTCTCTCTTCCTCTCTCTCAATTCTTGCACTCTCTCTTAGCACAGCGTCGCCGCGTCGTAGCTCCTAAAAAAGTGTGTGTTTTTCCTCCGTTTTTTATCGCTACTATTTTTCACGACAACAAAATTCATGGAAAAATCAAGGTGGAGGATGAGAAAAATTGCGCTCGCGTTTTTCCAGCAGCTTCCGCCACTTTTTTAATGTGTAAACAAAATTTTTGATTGGTTGGCGCATCCTTTCGCGGTTCTTCGTTCCGTTCTTCTGGCCCCCTGAAAGCACTCTGCGAGTACTCTGGCGCAGCAGAAGAAGAACAAGAAACGAAGAATTTTCCGCGAACTTTTCCGCAGAATCGTAGAAAATGATGCTGCTGTCGTTGGTGTTGTTGTTCCTGTTGTTGCTGTCTCTGTTCTGCCCAAGCGTTTAAATTAATGAGTCCTTTCAAGGCGGTGCGGTGAGCTGGTAGTGTAACTGTATGTGTGTGTAGGTGTATAGATGTGTCTGTATGTGTGTGTGTGTTTCCTCTGTACGCGTTTTCTTATCCTTGCTGCTTTCTTTTTAATGAGCCGCAGAAACAGTGATTAACATGTAAGGATTTCGGTCCTTTTCGGGGTGGAGGAAAGTCTTAAAAGGAGACAAAATATAGGATTCGACTCGGAAACAAAACGTGGATCCGATTTTATCACATAATTTAAAATAAGTATTAAAATTCAATTAAAATAATTGGCTTGAAGGTAAAAAAGAAAGAAAAACGGTGTGGAATTTTTTGAGATTTTTATTTCACTTAATTTTTGTTAAAATTTTTTAATTTATTTTATGTATTTTATATTAAATACCTTTTTTTTTCAATTTAGCTTTATTCTAAATCCATTATTTTGAATTTTAGTTTAGTTTTGTTGTACTTATTATAAATTTATTTGATCGCATTTACTTTTCTTTCCTTTGAGCTTCCCTTCCCTTTCGCTGGGACTCTTCTCTTTCCTCTTCTTTTCTTCGTCCTTTGTTCAGAGTCGCTGCTCTGCTCAGCTCTTCGTCGGAACGAGTTGAACTCTTGTTGTCCTTGAAATCGGAGTCGTGTCCTTGAAAAAGTGCAGCGAGACGTTCGTTTGTCTGCTGCTGGCACTTTTTACAGCTTGTGTTTTCTTTGTTTCGCTCTGGATTTTTTTGCTTTCCTTTCCTTTCTCTACTCTACTCTACTCTACTCACTCATTGAGACATGTGTTTCTCGAATACGTATCTCGAATACGTATCCAAATCCGTCTCCTCCGCCAGGACGCCATCGATAGCGCCGAAGGAAGCGGAAGTGGAAGCGAAAGTCTCATGTTTTTGTTGAAGTTGTTTTAGAAAAACGAAGAAACGACAACAAAAATTCAAATGTTTTTCGGGTTGTGAAGGGCATAAAAGACCGGGTGACCGAAGACCGGCGGCCGGGTGAACGAACGACTTCGTTCCGGATGTGAGGATGTTCATGCGACGGTTCAAGGATGTGCATGCAGGATATGAAAAGGATTTCAGAAGTGGCTGCTGCTCTTTGACACACTTCTCAAGGAGGTGAAATGAAATCGAGTTCATTCGGAAAAATTCTATCCTCTGCATATTTTTGTTCAATCCTTCATTCAATTTTACACTGAAAAAACTGAACAAAAATATTGAAACTATAAAAAGTTACAGATTTTATAGAGTAAAAAAAGAGTAGCTGTAAATTTATAAAAAACCTTAAATAAAATTAATTTATGAAGAGTTTAAATCTGATGGCGTGATTTTCGTCCACTAAAAAAACACAAAAAATTGTTATCTGGCGCCGCTCGATGGCTTCCAGAAGGATGTCCAGGATAAAACAGGACACTTGCATGGTTTCTTTTGTGAATTTGTAAATTAAATTGTGTGTGAGGAAAAAACGCGGTTGGGCAAAAAAATGCTGTTGAAAAATCATTTCAAAATCAACCTCATAAATAAAAGCTTCTGATTTTTTCAATGAGTGATTTTTTTTAATGTAATCTTTTTCAGTGTACTTTTTTTTCACTGTGGCGCCAGGATTCGAGACGGATTCCAGTTGTTGTTATTGTCTTTGTTGCTGCTGCTGTTGTTGTTGTAGTTGTTGTTGCTGTTGTTGTTGCTGATGTTGCTTTTAGTTGCCGAAATCTGTGATATCGTATATTTTTAACTATCTCTGTGACTTCGTCCTAATTTATGTGTAAATACACTTTTTATTCAGTAGTCTTTTCCTCCCCTCTCTCTTCTCTCCTTTCTACTCTCCTTGCTTCTTCTTCGCTCTCCTCTTCACTCCTCATTCTCTGTACTGATTTTCTAAGTGAAACAACAGCGGATGCGATCGCAATCGACGACAGACATAATGACGAGGTTGATGATGGTTTCATCGTTAAACTCCACTTCCATTTCCGTTTCCGGTTAACTAGAGGGGTTTTAAACCCTTTTCGAAGTTCAAATATTGATGAATGTATCATCACTCATTCTAGAATCGTTGTCCAGAGAATTGACGCAGATGAGGACAAGATTCATTGGAAAAGAGTAAAGAATCTCTAACAATCTTTTAATGAGTTGTTGCTATTGATAATGTTAATGATAATATTAATGATGATGGTGATGATGATGGTGATGATGATGATGCTGATGATGGTGATGTTGATGATATTGATTTCGATGATGTTCCTGTTTTCAGTGTGCATATGCTAACTTTGTTAATTATTGGAAAGTATAGCAAAATAAATGGATATAAAATATGTTCCGACAAAAAACAATCGATGAAAGGTTTGCAAGGATAATAAATGCATTTATCTTTACAACAAACAATAGTAAAAGCTACAACAACAATAACAAAAGAGCAACAACTATTATTTAATATTGAGCTATTAAAAGCCATCAATATTTTAATCAAATTGAAAGTTTTACCCAAAGTGTAATGGCACTGAGACTGCTCTCTTCCTCTTGTATGCCTCTCTGTATGTGTCTCTCTCTCTCTCTCCTTGTATAGAGCTTGTAATTCCATTAAATATTATTAACTTAAAAAATTGCGATATAAAAACTTTGAAATAATTGTGACAAACTGAATAGTAAGCAAATTAAACAAAAACAAAACCAAAAAACAACTAATAAATAGTCTTCAACAATAAAATAAAAATAAAATAAAATTAAAAAATAACAAAATAAGTATATTAATAAATAAAAAACAAAAACAAACGAAGTTAACTTATTGTATAATATGTTTCTTAAAATTAGTTTTAATTAATTTAGGTCTTAAAATCTGCTTTTTTTAAATTAAAATTTTTGATTTAATCCTAAAATCTTGAATCTTAAAATCTTAAAAAGATTATAAATCTTAAACATTAATTAAAAAAATCACTTAAAATTGTATAGTATTCATATTTCTAGATAAACACGAATAAATCTTATTTCTGAGACTTTTAATCGTATTAATAAAAATTTTATTAAATTAATCCATTCTTTTAAAAGGTATTAAAAAGAAAATAATAACTAAAAGTAATAAAAATTTAATCCAAATTAATTCTTTTCCATTCAAAGTACATTCAATTCATGTGAGTTGTTCAGTTCTTTAATTCAACACTTCAACTGAAGTCTTAAACTTCTATACTGTCCTTTTCTCTCCTCTCCTCTACTCTCCTCTCCACTCCTCTTCTGTTCACTCCCTCCTCTACCCTTCTCTCCTTTACTCTCCTCTCTTCCATAAGAAAACAATAACATTTACAGTGTTTTTTTAACTTTTTTTGTTCTTTTCCACGTTGAATGATCAAATCTGGGTTGTGTTTTTCTTTTCTTCCGCTTCAACTTGAGCTGTTATCAAGCTGAGACTTTTTAACACCTTCCACCAGATGTTTATAGCCTCTCACCTCTTCAGCACCTCTTCCTCGCCCTCCCCTCCACCTCCCACCACCCATCGTGTCAACTCTCTTCACCCCGTGGGTTCTCCTCGCTCAACACTTCTTTCAGTCTTTCAAAACCACTTCAATTTAGAGCGCTGCCACTTTTTGTAGCGTGCTAAATTTCAGCTGTTGTGATGTTTGGTTGTTGTTGCTGTTGTTTTTGGTTGTTTAGTTTGTTGTTTGATTGTTGGTTTGTTGTTGTTGTTGTAATATTTACTATATGCTCCATTCGGTGATGGTCAACACCGAAGGTGGTCCAGAGCCATCAACCGCATTTCATAGGCTTTGTGAACAAAATCGTCCATTAAAGTGTAGAAGCAGTGAAAGAAGCGGAAGGAGCAGAAGCAACAGAACACCTAAACGAAGAAGCAGAAGTGGAAGAAGAAGCAGCAGTCGTAGAAGAAGAAGCATAAGTAGAAGAAGTACCAGAAGCAGTATCAGAAGCAGAAAAAGTAGCATCAACTATAGAGACACGCTTTCATTCTTCTCCTGAGCTACTTCTGAGTGACTTATATTCTCCATCGCTCTCTCTCTCTCTCTCCTTCTCTTTATCTCTCTCTCTCTCTCTCTTTCTCCCTCTCTCTCTCTCTCTCTCACTCTCTTAGTCACTCTCTTGCTCAGTCTTTCGGTCGCTTTATGAACGAGAACCGTTGCCAGTCGGCGAGTATCGAATTCCAAGTGACTGGCGATGGATGGAGTATCGGCGAAATGCATCTGAACGTCTATTTTTAGCCTCTAGAATTCGGATATGGATTTGCAATTAAATTTTGTACCCTTTTCTTATGTATCTCATCATGGTTGTTGTTATTGTTGTTGGTGGTGGTGTTGTAATGAAGACTGCCCGCTGCTGGTCGATGTTTCTGTGTGTCTACGCTTTCTATCAGCTCTGATTTTCTGCTCCGAGTGTCTGCCTGTCTGTCTGTCTTCTTTGTCCCTTCTCTTCGCTGGCTTCCTGTCTGTTTGTCTCTTTATCTCTCATGTCTGTCTGTCTGGCTGAATGTAAGTCACTTTTGTAAGCATGTAAGTCTGTTTGTGTGTCTATTTGCATGTTTTTCTATGTGTCTATGGTATTCGACTATATACTTCGTCTATTTGTTACTATAAATTAAATTATGTTTGAGAATTATGCATGCAACACCGCATTCGTCGCTTCCCACTCCTGTCGCCCTCCCGACCGCCACCAGAGCCCCCTCCCCGCACCACCCGCCACGCTGTCCACCAGCCACTAATTCACATTCGATGTTCGTCGAATGCATTTCGGTCATCGAGGTTATCCCGCAGATGCTGATGCTGCCGCTGACTCAAGCAGCAGCCTCAAAGACGCAGATGTTCGACATCGGCTCCAGCGTCAGCAACAGACGACGAGAGGGAAGGAGAAGGAGCATAGAGAAGAGCGAGAGGAGAGGAGAAGTTTTCTTCTATGCTGATAGCCAGGTGTGTTGAGTGGGTGAGCGGGATGGCGAACGGGTGACGCAGGCGGAGAGGTCGAGTGCATGCGTGATGTCCTCCGGTCGTGTGTTGATCTCGGCTCTTCGACTTTTGGTGGGTCTTCAAGCGTGCGTCACACAAGCGTGCTTCGCGTACATCGACTGCATTCCTACGCTTTTTTCTCTGAGTTTTGACATCGATGGACTGAAGGAATTCAGCAACAGTAAATAAAAAATATGCAAAACAAACATTTTATTAATATTGCATAAGTAATTCTTAAATATTCACTGAATGAAACGTTTAATATTTGAACATTTAAATAACATGAGTTAGAAAACCCCAAGAAATCCCAAAGAAAACCCCTAAAAATCACAATGAAAACCCCATTGAATTAAATTTAATAAAATATTTAAAAGATGCCAAAAATACAAATAAATCTAAAAGTTTTAGAAATGAGAAGAGCTATCATCCGGAATTTTTTGGGGACCTGTTTTTAATTTTTTCCTTTTTTTATAAGAAAATACTGCAAACAGTTCTACAGAACTCTTCGAATAGTTTTCCAAGTGTAACTAAATTAATTACAGCGTCATAATTAATTTAAATCAAGATAAGCTTTGGACCGATCCTACTTTTTATATCCAAGTCACGCTCTAGAAAACGCTTGTGTGTCTATTTTTCGGGACTCAACCGGTTCCGCAGCGGGCTCTCCGCCAGACTCTGCGACCGTCATGCATGACAAACATGACTCAACAGACCGAAAGACGGCGCAGAGGGACCTCAACTGCGAACCACTTCTTTGAAGCTATCCAAAGTTTTGCTGAGTCCGTTCTTCGCTTCTCTTCTCTTCTCTTCTTTTTTCTTCTCTTCTTTTATGGTCATTGAAACTCTTCGGAGAGAAGTTTTTCTTCGTTCAGTTTTCTTTTTTCCCCTTCTTATTCGATGCTCTTTTCATTTTCTCTTTTTTCCATCGCTCTCTCTGTCTTTTTTCTCTCTTATTTTCTCTTCTTCTACCTCTCATCATCTTTTCGTCACTTTTTCAGTTTTGAGTCTCCTTCGAGTGACGTCACAGTAACGTTTGTTCTCCTTTCTTGAGAATTTGTTCCTTTCCTGGTTTCATGCTCTTATGTATTGAGTTTGTTTCTTCGTGTTTTTAAACATTTTCTCTTTGTTATTCTTCTCCTTTCGTTTCTTCTTCTTCTTCTTTTGCATACGCTGTGGAATTTTATTCCTTTTTTCATGCTGCTAGCGATGAATTTTTGCACGTTTCATTCGTTCAGTTAATGAATGTTGTTGGTTCGGATCAAACGGTAAACGAAATGAGGTTCATGCGTTTTCAGCCGCAAATTGATCCAGTTTTGGATGAGTGGGGAAGGAGGAGGGGTAGGAAAGTAATAAAGGACTAAACTAGTATTTTTTTTTATTTATTACGATTATTATTAGATATTATAATTATTTTTATATTTATTATAATATCTTCTACGATTTAATAGCATAAACAGTCATTGTTGTTGTTCTCTCATGTTATTGCGATTGTTGTTGCCATTGTTGTTGCCATTGTTGGTGCGATTGTTGTTGTTATTGTAATTGCTGTTGCCTCCTCAGCTTTCTACTCAATCAATTTAACGTTCAATAAACTCGAAATTTACAGCAACAACAACAACAACAGCGTCCTTTCAACCTTCCACAACGTACATAGTTGTTCTTTGTTTCTTGTTGTTGTATAGCATTTGCATAGTCTGTCTCCCTCTAGCTGCCTCTTCACTGCCACTCAACCCATCAAAAAGCTTCTAATTAATTATGTTATTGTTTAGAAACCAGCTTTGCTGCTGCTTCATTGTTTCTCGTACTTCGTTTTGTTTGACAGCCGAACAAACGTCAAACGTTGCACAGCAAAAAGCAAAAACACGACGACAAGCCGAAGTCATCTGAAGACAGCGAGTGTTGCGTCAGAGTAGACGATGACGTCGACTGCAATAAATGTTGCTAATGAGGTGAGAATCAAAGAAAAACCAGCGAGTGTGAGCTGAGGAAGAATGAGGAAAAACGCTATGAAGGGGTTAAGAGAGAAAGAGAGACAGAAATACTGAGAGTTGGTAAAAAGAGAGGGTGATGGAGCGAGGGAGAGGTGGAGAGTGTGGTATATACGACAGTTTGCTTGACAAAATGTTGAAGCACAGGCTTACCACGTTAATGTTGTTGTTGTTGTAATAGTACCAACCGTTATTGTTGTTGTTGTTGTATTACCATCAATTTCTCATTTCTCAATAATAAATGCAATTAAGTTCAGTTTCTGTTTTTCACCACACAAAATTGATTATTGAAAATAGTGGATAGTGAAGAAGGGCTGAAGATGGTAACAGGGAGGGGTGGGTAAGGAGGGGGCGGGGTGATAAAATATGGAAGAAAACATCTCTACGAGTGAAGAGAAGGCTGCTTGTGTTGTGTTTCACTTGTGGCACTCTTGAGTCCTGAGTTTCAAAGGACTCTCTCTCCTCTCTTCCATTGAATCAGCCACAAGAACTGCATTTGTATGAGTTTATATAAGTGTGTGTTTTTCCATGTGTGTGTGTGTGTATGTCTGCGCTTTCTAATTTCTTCCTAATGAATGTAATTTAATGGAAAATTAAGACAAAACATTGGCAACGCGTTGATTTTCTGCTTCTTTGGCAGCACTCAAAGCCAACAAAGCAAAACGCGTTGCTTAGTTTATTCCGAAACTTTTCAATGGTGCATAAATAATAGAATCCCCTTCTATTCACCCCCCCCCCCCACTACTTCTCCTCTTTGTCCTCTTCGCCTATTGTTTCAACTTTAAGCTTACATTTTATATCATTTCTGTTTGCAATTTTAATGTCCTTCATTATATTTTTATTATATTAAACGTCATTAAAACCACAACGCATGCATTTTTAAGTACGTAATTCTTTACGTATCTATAATTTAATTAGTTGTAAATTAAAAATGAGGCCCACCAACGCTGCACATCGGCAACCCCACCGACGGCAGCACGGCCAACAACAACAACAGCTACAGCAACAACAACAACAGCAGCTACAACAACAACAACAGCTACAGCAACAACAACAGCAGCTACAACAACAGCGCAACGTGTGCACCGTCGATCGTGTTGAGTGACCTGCAGCTGCTTTGAAGGGAAACGCGTTGGGTTGGCAACATTGTTGTGAAGTGTGACACGCGAGTGCAAACAAAAGCAACGTTTAATGGTTATTTTGTGACGATTGAGGGGGCTGGTAAACCTCCTGAGAAGAACTGAGAGAGGGGAGGAGGCAGGAACAATTGCATGCTTACTTAACTTTTAGCCGGAGGGAGGGTGGGAGGGGGGGGGGGGATAAAAGAAGTCAAAACTGAGGTAAGAAACGCAATCCTTACAAAGTGTGTTTAAATTATAACAAAAAAAGAGTTAAAAGTTGGAAAAAATTCAAACAATAAAGAGATGTTTTATTTTCTGATGTATTTTAAATTTAAATTTAATTTACTTTTAATATAATTTAATATTCAGCCGGGATTTTTTCACCCTAACAAAAGTTATGTAATTTTTTTACATTTTTAATGTAAAAAAGCGTATTTAGCGGCTTCTTCTGTCGCTCCCTCTTCGTCTCGTTCGCTCACTCTCCTCTCCCGCTTTTCTGCTCCTTCCTCTCTGACTGCGGTTTTTATTTATTACGTCTGTCGTTTGATTTCTTCGTTTTTCGCTTTGGTTTTTGGCAATTCTATGAAATCTACGTTCAATTGTAACTTTGTAGATGTTACTCCACTCCACCGCCTCTTTTCGAACACAAACACATACATACACACGCATACACACAAACAGTTATCCTCACACACACACACACACACCACCTGAAATACTCACCACTTTGAAGCCACAGCAACTGAAGTTTTTCGCGAATTTCGCGTAATTTTTGCATTTTTATACAAAATCATTCAACGGCGACGATATCGAGTGGGTTTTTGTTGTTGTTGTTGTTGTTCTTATTTTGAAAAAGCGATTTTGTACACGAAAAGCAAAGCAAAACAGCGCTGAGCTCACAAACGGACGACGCGCTGTGCATTGTTTTTCCTTAATTAATGTTTAATCAGCAGGACTCAGTGGACATGAGCACCAGGACGAGACACGAGACACGAGGACGAGGGACACATGCACACACACATGCACACACACACACAAGCACTCTTGGAGTATAACTTGGTTTGGTTTTTGAGTTTGTGCGAAATTTGAAGGGTGCGAGTAACAAGTGTAGCAGCGGCTCCTTTTTTGTTGTTGTTGTTCTTGCTTTTGTTGTTGTTTTTTTGTTTTCGCCTTTGTTGTTGTTGTTTCTGTGCGACGTTCAGTTACGAAAAACAGTCGAATTCATTCGAGTTCAGTTGAAAGCACACACGAAGTAGAACACAAGCGAAAAATGGAAAAAAACACAAAACGGCTGCAGCTGAAAAGCGAGCGAAACAAAAAATAGAATAAGTTAATAAAAATGAGAGAAAAAATCTACATATATTTCTTGGTTGTTCGGGTGTTTTTTTTTGTTTTTTTTTTTTTTTTTGCAGAAATTTCGTTGAACCGAATGACAAACCGAATGAAAGAAGTGAAGCATGCGAAGTAAAGTTTCATTGTTGTTGTTGTTGATGTTGGATGCCGTTGTTGTTGTTGTTGGTTCCTGTTGTTATCAGCTGTTGTTGTTGTTGTTATTATTTCGCGACATCTGAACTCACTGCAAATAAAATCGCCTCAACAAAAGCAACAACAACAACAACCGAGAAAGAGAAAGAGAACAAAATACAATACAAACGTCAAGAGAGGACGTCAGCTGAGTTGGTTGGAAGAAAAATGAAAAAAAAGAAAACAAAAACAAAACAAAAACAAAAGCAACAACATAAGTCAAACAAATAAAAGCGAAATATTTTTGGTGCAGTACTCTTCAGTTACCTCAGCACCCAGGAGTCCCAACTTGCTTCTCTTCCCCTCCCTCCACCCAACCGTTCTCACGTATTATTATTATAATATTATTATTATATCATCACTATCAGCAAAATTATAATCATAATAATGCGATAATTGATAATCTTCACCTTCTTTATCGTTATTATCGTCATTAATTTCATCTTTAACATCATTATCACTACCATTAACATCATTAGCATTGCCACATCTACATGACCATAATGATCAAAGATAATGATCATTACTGTCAGCCACAGCGTCACTGGGAAACTCTTAAGTGGACGCTTTTGAGTGCAACCGAAAAACAAAAACAAAAACAAGAGCCGCCATCAAAACAAACGACAAATAAATGAAAAATCAAGACAACAAAATTGAAGAGAAAAAAAAATCAACAGTAAAATAACGATAATAATAGCAATAATAATAAAAATAATAAGAAAAAAATAATAATAATGAAAATAATAATAATAATAACAATAATAATAATAATATGAATAATGAAAGCGCAGTATTTTATTTTGGACATTTTTTAGCCCGTCCAAAATAAAAATGGGGAAAATCAGCTGCTACTGCCTCTATACCGGCCTCTGCATCTGCCCCTGCCTCTTCCCCTTCTGCCCCCCCTCCCCCCAGCCTCTTCAGCTTCTGAGTTCTGCCTCGTCAATTTTTATATTCCAACTGAATTTAAATTAAAAGTACAAGAATAGGAACAAAATAACAACAACAGACAAACAAGAATAACAAAAAACAAGAACAACAATCAGCAAACAAACAACAACTGTAATAACAACAACAACTACGGTAACAATGGTCAATCGTTGGACCGATTTTCATGAAGCACATGAGTTTCAATACTCACCGCCCAAAATTCACCCTACTCGCGCATTCCCACCACTCTACACACCTCATTCACAGAACACACTCTCTGGTGGTCGGTCTCCTGAGGGAGGGGTAGTGAAAAGAGGGTGCCTGGTAGCATCGTCCTCGTCGTCCTCGTCGTCCTTTTAATTTTTTGGCGATTTTTTAAAATTAGTTCGTTCGCGTTAACGGTTAACCTGAAGAGACAGTAGAGTGAAAAGCATGACAGAGGGAGGGGGAAAAGAGAAGGGAAAAAAAGGAAGAAGTGCTGCTGTTGGTGGTTTCTCTCAGATCTGAAGAGGGGTTTAAAGGGGGCTCCCGGCTAACGACATGTGGTCAATAGAGTGTGGAACTCGAAAGTCCGGCCGCAATTCGAATGATGGTGATGATGAGGATGATGATGACGATGAGGATGATGATGATGGTATGGATGAGGATGACAATGACGATGATGCAGATGATGATGACTATCTTCTGTTGTGTTAAAATGCGACTAAAATGATGAAGGATTTTATTATTTAATTTTAAGCTTCTTTAACTTAAGATCGATGTTCGGAATAATCTTCAAGTTTTGCAACCACGCCACTGAGTTGATTACAAGAAAACAACAACAACAACAACAAGAACAACAACCTGATTACTCACTAATATTATCTGCATGTTTTGAAGCTACACTCCGCTCGTCTGTAAACTCTGCCGAGTTTAACTTTTACACTTTTCCTGACCACCCAACATTCAGGAGTGACGGTCAATGGCAACAACAAGAACAACAACAAGAACAACAACAAGAACAACAACAGCAACTACAACACAGAGCAATAATAATAACAACAACAAGAACAGTCCAACACATTCCAAGAAGCTTATCGAAATGTGAAAAACAGATTTTGCAACATCTCTGCAGACACAACAACAACAACAACAACACTAACAGCAACAATAGCAATGGCAACATGGCAACAGCAGCAGCAGCAGCGGCAACACGCAGAGCAACAGCAACATCGAGAATATCGCATGAACTCCCTCTCTCCCCACTTCCCATCCCTCTTCACCTCTTCTTAGGCACTACGAATGGTTGTCGGGTCCCTAATTTAAATGCAAATGAGATGCATTTGGAGATGATGACGACGACGACGACGACGTCCACTGAAACTACGATGGTCCAGAAGCATCGAAGAACCGACCGACTGCTGGCTGAGTTCTCTTGAGTTTATTGTACGTTGTATATGAGAATATATAAACTTATACAACTATATATGTACTTGTAGATACTCGTATATTCGGAAGAATATATAAATATATACATTATATTAAAATAGTAACAATAAAAACAACAATAACAACAGCAGTACCATCAGCACCCAAAATTTCAATACTGAAAATAGAACAGTGACGGGTTTTCCTTTTGAAAATCAAGAGAGTATAGTAGAAGAAATCATAAAAGTCTTCGAAATCAAGAAAGAAAAAATATACTGACAATATTCTTCTCAGAAGAATATTGATCTTAAAGTTCTTGATCTTCAAATTAAAATTCGAGACATTTAAACGATTTCTGGTATAGTTTTTGATCAATTTTAGAACAACGCCTCTGTTTAATTAAACTTTTCTTCTTATTGCTTTTCGTAGTCTTATTCTTCTTCCTATTCTTCTTCTTCTTGCATACATTAAGTGCAACATTCAGCAAGATTCAGCTCATCAGCTCCTTTTTCTTGTTCTTCTTCTACTGCTGCTTCTTCCCAGCGGCATTTAAAGCCTACTGCAACTTATTCTCGAATGCCTCTCGAATGCCTCTCGGACTTCTCTCTGTTTTACTCTTTTCCCTCTTCATCGCTCACTCTACCCGACTACCGTCTTCCACATCCTGACCCCCTCTTTCCATCTCCATCTTCCCTTCCTTCTCCCCTCCTTCCATTCCAGTCAGCTATCATCACTCATCAGCACTCATTCTATCGCCAGGACGAATTCGAAGTCGATGCCATGCAGTCAAACATGCTTTTTCGGTGCACAATTAGGAAATCTGTGTCTGTGGTTCTCTGAGCCTGTGTGAGTGTGTGTGTGTGTGTAGGTGTATGTGTGTGTCTCTATAAGCAAGGAGGGGCGAAGGAGGGCGTTTGCACACTCAAGTGTGCGTGTGCGTGTTCATTTCCGTGCTTGCGATAGTGAAACTTAAGTTCTAGGCATCAGAGTTGTCCTGCAAACGACCGTCTCGCCACGGCCCTCCCCCGGCCTAGACCACCCCACCACCATCCCCCACCCTTCACCCCAAAATTAGCATGACGCAACGCACGAAATACATTCGATGCATTCTGCTCATTTCGTATTACGGTAAATTCAAAATGTACCCACTCTGTAACCGGGCTCCGATCGGGCGGCCGAATGTAAGGCATCAGGCGGGGGCTCTGAGGCTGACTTGAGGACCTGGACTTCGAGCAGGACGTCAGAAAAGGACGTCAGAGAGGGACAATTGTATTGGGAAAACTTGATGCTGTAGTTAATTCAGTTTAAACAAGCAGTGATGGGAGCAGGGATGGCGGGCGGAGAGCGATAGCAGGGTGTCTCTTTGGGTAGCTCGGGCAGGTGGTGGTTTGGTGGGTGATAGAAGTGGGAAGTTAGGAGAGAAGAAGGTGAAGGATTCCGGATCTCTCTCTGAAGAAGTTTTAAGTAAATGAACACGAGTGACAAGCAGATATTTAAATTATTAGAAATCTAATGCGATGCAGAAACGCATTCTGCAGGACGAAACTCGAACGAAACCGGAAGCCGCAAAATAGCATATTTTATTCGAATAAATTTTGTCATCGAGTACAGAAAATTCTATTCTATTCTATTCTAAAATCAGCTTCTGTTTCAGAGGGAATGAAAACCAACAGAAGATAATTATGTAGAATAAATTTAAGAAAATGCTATAAAATAAGATTTTAAAATGTCGAGAAAATTGCATTAGAAAATAAAGAAAAAGAAAAATCCATTTTCAGAAAAAATTCAAAATTTACTGAAATAAATTCAAGCAAAAAAAGAAAGAATAATATTTCAATATATCAATATATCAGATTTTATATCCATATATAAGTTTTCATATACAGTTTTTCTTTTTACAGATGTTTTTACTTGCTCAGTTCGCTGATTTTCTTGTCAAGAAAAATAAATAAAATTGATTTTTTTTAAACAAATCAAGTGTTCTTCGCTTTTTCGGTGTCAGTTTAATTTTCAATTTTATTTGAATATCATATTTTATTCAGTTATATAATCAACATCATTGGAAACAGAATCTCGTGCACGATCCGTGTGAAAAAATAATTTATTTTCAAAGAATTTTATTGGAAATCGTTTTCACTACAGATTAGAGTGAACCTGAACCTTGATTAATATATATTTTTTAGTAAATATATTTTTATCCTTATACACGACGATCTGTGAAGAAAAACTTAGAGAAAATACTAAAAAGCGAAATATCAAGGATGGAAAGTAAGTTAAAAGTATTGACTGAATCTTGTTTTTCATTGTTTTTTCACATTTTTTTCATCTTTTATTCTTGCAGAAGCGACCAATAAACAGGAAAACAACACCCGGGGTCCAGTGCGCAAGGCTTTGAAGAGTGCCACGCGCTACCTCAAGGATCAGGTACAAAAACACGTCTACTCGGAGTTGCTGAACTTCTTCAGCTCGACTCTGATTTTGGAACTTCCGTTGCTAGAACTTGCACAGCGCTTCAACTTGAAATACTAACTTCTGTTTTCCTTAATTAAGATGTTCATTAATATGTATATTTTCATATGCAACTTATATGGTTCAGGATACATACATACATATATTTTATTAAGTAAACCTTATACTCCTTAAAAACTCTGTGTCCTCTGAATTCCGACTAAATTGGATAGGAATATTAAGAAAAATGGGTCCCAGGTTAAACGAGAGGTTAGAGAAGCTCAGTTGTGATAAGTTGTGGCCAGTTGAGATCAGTCTGAGATCATCTGAAACAGTTTCCATTACTTTTGATCAGTTCGGGTCAGTCAAAGCTCAGTTGGAATCATTTGAGAGCAGCTGAGAACAGTTGATATCAGAAGATTTGCTCTAATTTTGATTTATCTGAAGATCCTTGAACCATTTTGTTGCTCTTTCGTGAATATTTAGTAATTTATTGATTATAAACTATATAATAAGTATTTTCTCTCTACACTTTATATAAATTTCTTACAAATTCTGGTTGTTTATAGGTACTAAAATCTGCCAGACTTTATCAACTGATAAATTAAATTTAATCTCGAAAATTCACACTTGTCAATGTTTCTTTTAATTTTAATATCTATAGTTTTTTAATCGGCAAAAAGGCGTGGTCGTTGCTCACGTGAGAAATGCCAACACATGCAATTTATAAGTGTTTTTTTTTTCTTGATTTCTTTTTTTATTCACTGTTCTTGTTTTCTGCTTCAACGTGACTGAACTTGATTCATTGACTTGCATTCACTCGGCTTTCGCGAATTTTAATTGAGTTGACGTAATTTATTAACGTGGCCTAAATTGATAAATGTTGGTCATTACAATTTTTAACTCAAATGCAAATTCGTTTATGTTTTTAATAAATGAGCAGCGAACGAGTTAAATATTTCAAGACAAAACAACAACGAAAAGACACTGAAACTAAACGAAAGAAAAGAAAAAAACCAAGAAAAACGTAAAAACGGATTAAATTAAATTAAATTAAAAATCAATAAATAAGCAAAGAAAAAAATGCGAAAAGAGAAGGGGAACATTTTAATGCGTTTCTGTAAAATAAAATACATTGAAGAGGAAACTTAATAAAAAAGCAATTAAATTAAATCAAAAACAAATTTCATAGAAGAAGAACATTTAAGAAATTCAATAAAACCCCGTGTAAATATTAAAAGACTCTCTTAATATTATATTCAGGATATTTCATAAGTCAGACATACACACATACATAAACACACATATATTTATAATTCTATGTATGTATGTATATCAGCCCATTCGAAGTTATAATTTTACGCACTTCGCATTACGTTCCTTCATTAAAAAGTCATTCGCAACAGGAAATTAAAAATTTTACGCACACTAATTGTGGAAAATAAACGAAAAATTAAACTAATTATGAAAGTCGAAGGGCGGTAAAATTTGCTGAATGTCAAATTTGGGCGTATTACGGAAAAGAGAAGAAAAAAGTGTTTATTTCTCGACTGGACAAAAAAAGTGAACGCATTCTTAATAATAATTCATTTAATAAGTAATAATAAACAATATAAACAAAATTATATATTTTTTTATTACTTAATTATTAATTAATTAACTTACTTAACTTAATATTTACTTAATATAACTATATATACTTAGGCATATATACTTTGGCATATACATATACTTTGCCATATACACTTTGGGCCATCGGTTGGTTTCTTTTAAAAATTGCTATAAACTCTTAATTAGTAAAAAGTAAAGAAAAAACTTAAAACGTGTTACACAGACTTTATTCCCTAACTAACCAGTAGATTTACTCTATCGGAAAACATTAAACGGTACTTTCTTCACAACAATATAAAAAAGAAACCAGTCGATGGCCCACCTTTCATTCACCATAAAAAACGTTCTCATTTACTTTAATCAATACACCTAATTTTTCATATAAACGTCGGTTGGCGTATTTATTTTATAAAGAAGAAGGTAAAGAAGCATAAAAAGGAGAAGAAGAAGAAGCATAAATGTATATCAAATAAAATACAATTCAATGAAAAAAATTCATCAGTAAAATTAAGATTACGATCAGCTGCTGTTTGAATTTGTTTAGCATACAAAATAAGTTGGCACGATAAAAAAAAGAGGAGAAGAAGAAGAAAACATAAAACACCACAAATAATTTAATCATTTCGTCAATTCATCAGTGCAACCAGTCAATGAATCGACGAACAACGAAGCAGCCACAAGTATTGAGCGATGTCGTGTTTAATACTTCATTTGAAATTCTGACATCTTAAATAACGATTACAATTGATAATTTTCGATACAGTTACCAGATATAATGAATGGTTGTTGTTCTCACTGTGTTTTACGTTTCGAAAAATTAACGACATCCGCTCCTTTTTTAAGTGAAACGCTTTTAAAAAAGTCCAAAATATAGAAATTGTTTATAATACAGTTTTTAGAGAAATTACAGTCCCGAGTAAAAACGGTTCTATTGGCATCTGTAACACACACAGACACACAACACAGTACATTACCCAACACAACTTTAGAAGAAGAAGGGAAAAATTAACCCGTATGTAACCTGTTTAGCGCCAAAGGACGTTGACAGGATGTGCGTCTCACACACGCATACAGCCAAAGAGGTACACACAGACAGGCAATGAGACATACACACACACACACGCAGATTGGGAGCCTCTTGTTTAGAACCTTTACTCTTCTGTGTACACAAGAACAGCAAAGGACACGACCGCGATCTGTGCTGAAAATTAGTATCCTTCGGCAAGCGCTGCGGCGTGGCACAAGCAACGCATCCTGTCGAAAGGAGGACAGCCAAAGCTTCAGCAGGGTCGCATCATTATTCTATGGTGGATCCTTAATTTACAAGAATTTCATTTCGAAAATTAACAACAATTAGAATTGCACCGGTGATGGTGGGGATGATAGGGGTTTCATGAGGAGGGAGGGTAGTCGTTCGTTTATTACAAGCGACCAGGAGAAGCGACTCCATGCGCAGAAATCATTCGAAAGGCTTCTTGATTGTCCTTCGCTCATAAGAAGGACGAGCTTAGGAAGAAAACGAAGAAAGCAAATTAGAAGAAGGTAAGGAAGAAGACGGAGAAGAACAAAAAGAAGACGCCCAAGAAAAACAAGAAATAGAGTTCATTTAAAGTGTGGCTTTCGGTTTCGTCGTTGCTACTTTGCTGCCAGTTCTTACTTCCGGATGCTGGGGCGGAGGGAGGCAGGGTGGAAGAGAGGAAAGTGGTGCATCTTCCACACGGAGCAGCATCCTCTGCGATGCTGCTGATTATTAGCTGGCGATCGAAGGAAGTTCTTCCGTTAGTTTGCGTTTAGTTTCCTTTGTGACTTCTTTCCCTCATCACCTCACCTCTCCACTCTTCCCCTTCTTCTCTCCTCTTCGTCTCTTCGTGGGTGAACATTTAAATTAGTTCGCTGTAACGTTGTTTGAGTGCCTGCTAGCCAAACATCCTTGCGTCGCATCCTTCGAGGCTGCACATTGTTTCACATGCGGATCCAGGTCATGCTGCAATTAGAATTACAGCAGCTCCACCCTCCACTCAGCTCTCAGCTCTCCGCCCTCCCTCCATCCCTCCTTCCTTCCAACATCGCTGAAATTAGTTGAAATTTCCTTGGTTTCACTGGCGTTCATTTCGCGTACAATTTAATAATCAGCTGCCGCCCAAAGTGACTTAATTTGTAGCGCAGCACCGTTGAGTGCTACCTGGTGTGGACCATCTCGATGCCATCCATCATCGGCTCGCACCGCATCATCATCATCATCATCATTAGCAGCATGGAGCTGGCGAAAGAGACGAACAACAACAACTACAAGAGCACCGAGTGGATGCAATTAATAGCCATGGAATCTTGACTCCAGGCGCCAAGCTTTCAAGTTGCGAGCCCGACGAAGGCATGTTTAAGGATGCTAAGGACTTTGGACATCATTCTAATTATTTCATGAGCAAAGTGTTCTTCCGATGTTTGTAATAAAGTCTTCTAATTACTGAACTCAGCAGCGTTTAGTGTTTGTTCTTGTAGTTTGTTGTAATAGTTGTTTTATTTGTGGAGATTCTAAGATTAGAAAAAATATGCTAAACTCATTCGTTGAGAAATATTAAGTTATTTATTAAATGCGGGTGAAGAGGAAGGATTTCAGAGATTTCTTAAAGAGTTCTCGACATAAAAGAGAAGAATTTTCAGACGTCTTTCGGAAGACTTTAAAATATCAAAGATTTGATAACCTGGACGTATTGAGACCTGAAAAACTCCATTAAAACCCAAGAGACCCTCAAGACCCTAAAGTTTCTTTAAACATTATGTACATTTTCGACACTTAGAGAATAAACGACTTTCCTAACTTTAGAAGTAACTTTAGACGTTGAAGACTTTAAAGACCTTGAAGACTTTCATGATTTTCAACACGATTCAACATCCTGAACAGACCCAGAGTACTTTAAGAACCGTCAAAATGGAGATTTGAGAAAACTTAAGCCACTTCTTTCTTGATTTCTGTACTTTTAATTAAGATTCAAAAAGATTCTCAGTATATTTCTAGAAGATTTCCAACACTTTCGACTCTCAGGACTTTCAAATGTTCCTTTATGGACTTTTAAAGCTTAAAGACTTTCTCAGATCTTAAAGAAGAAGAACAAAAGAGTCTTAAAAATCAAACTTCCTTCACTTTTAATGTCTCCTTTAAGACATTTGTTTCGTTTTCTTTGTGTTTCGTTCTTTGATTAATTTCTTTACCAAAGATTGTTGTTATTAATTAAGTGATATTATAATTTATGCATGACGAACTTCATTTATACTTCAGACTGCCTCGTAGCGTCATGCGGCGTGTCCTTTGGTATGTCCCTCTCCCCGATACAGTCCATCGCTTGCATTATTTGTGAAAATTAGGAATTACATTCGGCAGCAAGTTAAACAGCACAAATTTGCATTTCGAAATCCTACGCAGCAGAAAGAAAGGACAGAGCAGTATACGGGCCACCGCAACCGGGACAGGACACCGTTTTGCAACAAGGATTAGCGCTGGAATTAACCCTTGAATACCGAGCGACCGAGTCAAGGCACATAATTAAAATGCATAATTATAAATTTTCGGTCCGAAATTAAATGAAAACGAAAACGAAGTGGAAATGGAAAATCTCATTCATTCGCATCCGGATCCTTGCGGCGACTCGAGGACGCTTGAGTGCGGCTCGGAGTGTGACTCCGACTCGTCGTCGTGGTCTTCGTACTTATCCAATATTTGAAAATGCAAATCAATCCGGATGTCTGGCCATTTAATTTAACCCATTGAGACACGCTTCGATGCCAGCGTTTTAGCATAAATTTTCGCTTGTAATTCTGGTGATTAGCATAAAATGTTTGTTGCTTAGCTTCGCAGCCATCATTAGAAGACGTTTCGTCTGTTTCCGGTGTCTGCGGTTGCTTCGATGGCTTCGTGAGGGGCGGGGGGGGAGGGTCGAAGGGGAGGACGAGTTTGAGGAGGATGTCCTGCACTGAAGAACATGATTCTTAAGATGACGATGCTTCTTCGAAGATGAACATAATTAATATTACGTTATTACGACTTGACTTTTGTATGAAAGGGTTTAAAAGAAGAATAATTTTTTTGTTGTAATTCCTATTGTTGTTGTATCATTTGCATTGCAAATATTTATGTATTTATTCTTGAGATATTCTTTTGATGGCCCAAAATAAATGTTAACCGATGTTATTTTTCGATTTTTCTTTCGATTCCTTTCATTATTTATTTTATTTTTATAACAAGCAAAGGCAAGTCCAATTAATAAATTAAAAGGGTTAGATAAATCCTTAAACAATGTCTTAATTAAGAAAAATTAAAAAATCTGAATAATAAAATTACTGAATAATGAAAATTTACAATTAAATGAATGAAGTCTTTAAAAATAATTTAATGAAAATATTAAAAATATTGAAAATCGAGAAAATTCAAGGGGATTTAAGGATTTTTTTGTTAATTCTTCAAAGTATTTTTAAAAGACTGAAATATTATTTTTAAAATTTGAACTCATTTAAAATTGATTCATTTGTTGTGTTTTTTATATCGTCTACCGTTTTCTTCTTCCACTTCTTTTTTCGTTTATTTTTTTCCTTATTTTCCTTTTTATTCTCCTTCCATCTGTTGTTCTTCTTCTTTTCTCGTTCTTCTTCTTCTTCTGTGCCATTGCCGTTGCTAGGCTGATCCACTTTCTGCATCCTGTTGATCGGGCTCAAAATAAACAACAAAAACAACAGCAGTAAAAGAATGACAACTGCAACAGATGCGCATAATTACCAAAAACAACAACAACAACAATGAGCAGCAACAACAACACTGAGTAACAACAACAAGGATTGAAATACAACCAAATTTTCTTGTTATTTCGATGCAGCTTTTCGCCGAAGCGTTCGAAGCGATCGATTGCTGGTGTTATCGATTGCCAACTTATGTGGAAAAAATTTTAAATTCGAATTTATAAACACAATAAAAGCAGCAGAAAAGCAACAAGAAAAAAGGAAAAAATAAGAAGGAATTAAATTAAAACTAAATTCAAATGAGTTCGAGATGGCGATGGTTTTGTTTTTTTTTGTACTCTCTTCTTTTATAGTGATGCTTCGTGTGTTGTTGTTGTTGTTATTGTTTCTCGTCTTGTTCATGTTCTTGTTTGTTGCATTAACGTTTAAACTTGTCAGTTGGCCAGCAGAAGTAATGAAATAATCCATCGCGACGTTTTGACGGTTGTTCGTGGTTCTGATCGAGCTTCACTCTGCTTCTCGTTCGGATGCAAATCGATGAACCGAAGTGCAGAGGGGAAGAAGAAGAAGTCAACCAACCGAAGGAGTTCGACTTCGTTCATTCATTCGTTTGGTCGGTTCGCCAGCAGGACTGCAAAAAGAATGCAGCGCATGCAAATTGATTGATTAAACAGACGTTGATGAGCAACAACAGCAGCAGCAGAGCGGGTACTTAAACCGTTGTTTGTCGGTAGGGAGGGTGGGGGGGGGGGGCGAAGGTTGAAGAGTAGCAGGATGGTGCAAGGAGTCTCAATTTTAGCATAACTAGCAGATGTTAAGCAGGCAGATTAAATAATTGGAAGCCATAAGAAATTCTCGGAATGCGATTTCGAGTTCGGGAACCTGCGGAAAAACCAACGAAATGAATTCAATTTAAGCAGCTGCAGAAGGGGAAGAAGAAGAAAACAAAGCAGCATTTATTGTTAATTTTTGCAGTTTTTTTGTTTTGGTGTCTCATTTTTATGCACCCTTTTTTAAGTGAAGACCAAAGCCCCCCAAGGAAGAAGAAGAGAGAAGAAAGAAAATCACACAAAAATTAACACAATTAAACTAAAAGAGGATTTGTGTATATTAAGTTTTATTAACTAATATTTCTTCCTTCTGACTTCTATACTAACTTCATACATACACGACTATACACGAATATGAAAGGTCAACCGTTTATACTCGGCTTTGGGTTGGGTTGCCTTCGCTCTATCACTGAACGACTACCAGCGAACGAGTTTCAGCGAACAGCAGCCGAAGCTGGCAGTCGTTGGCGAATTATTTCGGCTTCTATTGAGTTCTAGTTGCGTGCACATTAATTCCAATGCGCTGGAATTCAACGCGAAAAATTCTTTTCTAATTATTTTCTACGCCAAGAGAACGAGACAACAACAAAGTAGATCGAAATTTATGACTTTTGTGCTTCGAGCCGGTCTGCAGTCGATATTCGGTGTTCGGTATACATTCATTGTTGTTGTTGTTGCGACCAGCCGCCGTAGTTACTCGATGTGTTTTTGTTATTGTTGTTGTTTTTGTACTATTTACAAATGCTTACACGAATACCACTTGAGAGAAAATTAAACTCAACTTTTCTCGTTTAGAGAACATGTTAAACGAACGAAAATCGAATGAATGATAAACGAAAATCTCAGCACCACGAAGGATGTGGATAGAAAAAATACAATAAATATTTTGTAAGCATCATGATTTTGAAGATGATTTGAAGGATGATTTTTTGTGAAAGACAAAACAAACTATCAGAAGTTTTTAAGTTCATTTTAAAAGACTTCATCATGTCACTCATATTTAGTGACTGATCTCCATCAGATGTCATCCTTCCATCTGTCAGCTCTGCAAACAGTTCTTTCTTCAATCCTTGTTGGTAAAAAAAAAGGAAGAAAAAACAAACAAAAAAAAACAACAACACTGGAAAAAAAAAATAAATTGGTAACGCGACCGCAATGGATTTTCGCGGTTTTCAGTTGGTACCCGGTGAAAAAATGAGCGGGTGCGGAGGGGAGGGGAGAGTAAAAAATACGCCGGAAATGCGAAGCAATTATATAAACCACTCACACAAACACAGGCAGACACACACACAAACAGACACACACACTCATATTCTCATGTAAGAGCCACAAAAGAGCTTTCTTTGTTGTTGTTGTTGTTGTTGCCGTTATTCGTTTGGTTTTACGAAAATTTGATAATATCCTTTATCCTGCCGATGCTGCTGCTGCTGTCGCTGCCACTGAAAGGATGTGAAAATTGTTTTATGCGGTTACGCCAAAAAATATGCAACAATAAATATTTGACGAATGTGCAGAAATAAATTTCCTTGCATTTAATTTTTATTTTTTTTACTCAATAACATTTTTAATTCGTAATTAAATTTTAATACAATCGATCGGAACAACAATAAAAACAACAGCGGGGAGAAAAACAGCAACAACAGCAGCAGAAACAACAACAACAGCAATGAAAACAACAACAGTAGTAATGAAAGCAACAACAACAGCAATAAAAGCAACAACAATAGCAGCAGAGACAACTGTAGTAACTCCTGCAATGAACTCTAATGTACCTTCATAAGAAGAAGAAGAAGAAAACGAGTTCTCCAGATTCTGAGAACAAGTTTTTGTATACAAATGGCAATAATTTATTGCTGAATACTTTTAGGCTTTCATAGGAATGTAAATGAATGAATCTTCGTCTTTTGTTTATGTTTATTATAAAAATTTATTATATTATGTAGTAATTAATGTGTATAAATAAAGTTAAATATAAATAAATTATGTGTATAAATATTAATTCATTTTTAGTACCAGTTAAACGAGGGAAGACTTTAATTCTTCAGATGGTAAGAAAATGGTGCCTCGTTTTAGGTGTTAAAATAAATAAAAATTAACTGAAATTTCCATAAAATTCAAGTTACTTATTAAACTTCGCATTGAAAGCAGCCAAATATTAAGAAAATCTGAAACAAATGAATTGAAAAGAGTTTATTTTAAAACAGCTTCTGAAAAAATCTTTTTAAAAACTACTGAAACTTCCGAAAACGTCCGAAAATCATGAGAAAATGTGGAGAATCATGAAAGTTTATCTCCCTTTCCTATGCTTTGAGAGTATAGCTTCAGATAACGACGAGATCCCAGGTGCAGTCAGGTGACCTCCCCCCCCCCCCCCCTCTAACTCTCACAGTTACCACAAAAATAATATTTCATCTTCAAAATTAAATTTCATTACTTTGCACTGATCAATAATAAATCTTTGAATGCAGACACAATAAAATAAAGGAACCAACTAACAACAACAAGAAATATACGAATGTATACGATAAATAATTGTATGTACAAAGGTATATATGATGTATATAGTATACACAGAAGTATATATCTATACCAGAGTTGTGTGGAGTGCTAAATGTGCCTAGTATTCATATTTACTCAAGCAAAACTAAAGAAATCCTCACCACACTCACTCATACTCAACACCCACACATACACACACACACACACACTCACCTACACACAACCACACACTTGATGTTATAAAATACCAAGAGGCTGGTTCCAGAATAACAAAAACAACAACAACAACAACAACACCAACAAAACCGAAGACAAGCCTTCATAAATGTTGCATTATTTTTATATTTGATGCTGTGGTTGTTGGTTTTTCACAATTTTCATCTCTTCTCTGCTCAATGGAGTCAATGAATGCCCTTTCGACTCCTTTTAACTGTACTTAAAAGAGGGCGGCGGGTGTGGCGAGGAGAGTACCAAAGCTGGGGGGAGTCTGCGGTGGGAGGTTGACTACAGTTTTTGGCTTTTCCTCACCTTTTCAACTCGAAGGTTGCCTGGAGTTACAATTCAGGACATCAGCTTTCATCAAGTGTTGTTGTTATTGTTGTTGTTCTTGTCTTCTTCCTCTTCTTTGTTTTGTTGTTCTTGTTATTCTAGACGTTTATTCTAAATTGTACTCCACAAATTGTATTTGCTGAAATATTTTCTTGTTCGTTCTTTTCGAATATCAGAGAACATTTCAGGAGCAGAACAAATTTCGATACAAGATTAAGGACGAATGAGAAAATGAAGAGCAGACAGAAGGGAACAGAAAGAGAGAGTGAGAGGAGAGGAACAGGAAGGGGCAATAGACGAAGAAGTGGGGGCCATGCGAGACCAGGACGATGATATCAGGAAGTGAGTGGAAAGATAGAAGACTCCTAGATGGAAGTACGACGAGAAGGGAAAAGCAAAGAGTAGCTTAGAAGAGGAACGAAGAGTCCAGTCAAATAGAAGAAAAGCGAGCAGAAGGTGTTGAGCGGATTCGGTTAGTGATTTGAAAGGAGTGTAGGCTTTCCTATGAGTTGTCCTTTTAGATTTGTTGAATTTGGCTCCGAGGATTTTGTCGCCAGTCAGTCAGTTTATTTGATGTGAGGTGCATAAGCATCAGTATATACATGTAGACACCCACATACATCTACAGATACATATTTATACTCATACTAATTCTCATACTGATGCTCCTTAATTTGTGGGTGCTCAACACACGGTACAGCTCTCGACATACACGAAGCTTTGTCATGAAACACAGGTTGTCCGGATGTTGACAAAATTTACATTATTCTTTAAAATATCCTTTCCTGTTTGTGACTCTCCTCATGCTTCTCTTCCTCCGCTTGCTTCTATCCGTCCTCCTTCTGCTCCTGCTTCTGCTCCTTCTTCTGCTCCTTCATTTGACCCTGCTTCTGCTCTTTCTTCGGCTCGTTATTGTGCTCCCTCTTCTGCTCCGTCCGCTGCTCCTTTTTCGGCTCCTTCTTCTTCTGTCGTTGCTACTGTCATCGGTACCAAAGTACGCACTGCACTCTACTGAACTCTACTGTCTGCACTCTGATTCTCCCCTCTTCCAATTCTCCTCTCTTCTGCTGGTCCCTCCAGCTCTCCCCTGGTCCCTCACCCCCTGGTCCTCTGATTCCCTGTTCCTGCTGGTTTTGTAGGCTCTTTATTAAACCTTCTTATATTGTTTAAGTCATAGAGCAATACAATCTCTCCATACAACCGAAGACCTCATCACTTCTGTCTTTCATTACCTGCTCCCTCCTATCTGTCTTCACCTTCTCCACTCCCGATCCCCGCCCCTCACCCCTCGAACTCCCCTCGAACTCACCATTTCGTTTACATCAGCATCATCTGCGTAGCAAAGACTCGAAGTTTGATTGTTGGAATTTCTTCCTGACGGCCTTCTTTTCGATCACTTTTTGTGTGGGATGAGTACACGTTCGTGAGCGTGAGTTCATAAGTTTTGGACTGTATAATACTCTGTATAGGCTGCTGTAGTTGTGTATGTATGTGTATAAATATGTGTATATGTGTGCTATGTATGTATAGCTGTGTATTTCTTCATTTATGTGCATTTCTAAAATGTTATATGCAAATTAGATGAGTGACATTTTGTGCACAAAATTGAGCCAAAATTTAATTGTTCAATATTTCCGTCTCTTTCATCCAAGTGCACTAGGATACAAAATCACCCTGTTGCTTGAGTGCTAATGTATAGAAATATGTATATGTATTTCTATACATGTGTATTTGTATATATGTGTATTTGTCTATATTTATGTGCCTTTGTGGGCAAAAACTTAATTTAGCTTTAACCAAAATATTTATCGTTTCGTTTCTTCACACGTTCAAGTATTTTGTAGAAATATTTTCAGCTTTTGCAGGTCGAGCATCCTTTTCGGACAGGACGATGGAATACTTAAGGAAGGTGTTCGGATGCCTGTTACTGTTGTTGTTGTTGTTGCTACCGTTGTTACAGCTCCAAAACTATTGTTTGTGTCACAAACATGCGTCTGTAAGAATTACAACAACAACGACATAAAAGAGGTCTACTTTAGTTAGATATTCTTAATTAGTAGAACATTCTGAGTTTCTTCTTCCATATCTTGATGTTCTTCCTCTTCCTCTCCATCTTCTTCCTCTTGATCTTCTTCCTCTTCATCTTCTTCCTTTTCTACTTCTTCTTCTTCTTTCTGAATTGCAGAATCCTCTCTTTTCTGCGTTTTACACTCGAAGGCGAGGTTTTATTATTATTGTTGTTGTTACTTTAGTTGTTGGCCCATCTGTTGTATACGTAGATGCATCTTTTTTCTTGCTTGTTTCGTGGACTCGTTCTTTCGTCAACTCACTCAAGTAGCTTCTAATTAACAAAAATTACCTAAGGACATTTTTATGAAATAATTCTACAAGCTTCTCGTTGCAAGTGTTTGAAGAAGAGAAATAAGAATGAAGAAGGAAGGAAAGAAGGGTTGTTAAACAGAAATACGTTTCCGTCTACTAAAACAGATGCTGTACAAGACAAGAGAAGGGAAGAGAAGAGGCCCAGAATAGAAGATAAGAGGGAGAACAGGCCCAGAGAAGAAGATAAGAGGGAGCAGAGGTCAAAAGAAGACCAGAGTATTAGAGGTCCAGAAGAGTACCAGAGTATCAGAGGCCCAGAGAAGTGTAGACAACAGAAGAGTCGAATGCAAAAGATTACACTAGTGAAGCAAGAAGAGAGACGCAGCATATGAAAGGTACTCGCCATCATCATTCTCATCATCATCATCATCGTCATTCATGTTTGAACGAAGACACAGGAAGTGGAACCATAAATAAATTAAACAATGCAAATGAGGACGATTGGCGTGAAGGACCTCTTTTGTTTGTACCTCTCTCATGTTTTCCCCTCTGTTGTCTCTGTTGTCACTTCAGTGTTGTTGTTGTTGTTGTACCGACCGACCCGAATGTAGGCAGTTTAAATAAGCTTCACTTACATGACAATTAGGTTGTTGCCATTCGTCATAAGTACCTTCATCATCATCCTCATCTATACAACCCTCCACGCCACTGTTTCCCCTTCCATCCATCGACTTACCTTCTTCAGGTTTACTACAGGAAATGTTAATATTGTTGTTAAACGCCTAAAAGCATGCAAACGCAATGCATTTAAGAGCGCTTCAAGAAGCCAAACAATATACCAACCGACAACAACAACAACAACAGCAACCAAAATACAAAAATAGGGTTTCCAAATGAGCTCATAGAAAATATCACGGGGTTGAGAAAAAAGAAGAGTAGGCTTTAAAATTTATGATAAACGGTCTCGTACTTTAATCATGAACTCATAAGAGAAATGAGAGAGATGTGGAAGAGAGAGAGAGAATGAAAAGGAGACAGAGAAGGAATGAGAAAGAGAGAGGGATAGAGCAAGAGAAAGAAGGATAGAGAGATAGGGACCGAAAGAGAGCCATCAAAATGATCTTTAGAGTGTATTTTTACAATTTCTGTAGAATTTTAATCCCAATATTTTTAAACCGTTTTTCGAACTCTTCTTCTTTCTGAACGCCATCTTTCTTTATCTGAACGCCATTTTGTCAAAGCAGCAAAATAATATAAAAAACAGCATAGTAACCAGAATCATCAATACCACCTCCACCATCAACACAACCACCATCACAGGCCATGCATCGCGTGTGTTTCCTTAACTTTTTTCCTCACAAAAAGCAAAAGTAACACACGCCCACCAACCACCAATAACCATCGCCATCATCATCATCACCATCGCCATCATCACCATCATCTCAAGTGACCACAAAACCGTCCAGAAGATAAAAAAATGCCGATAAAAAAATTATAGAGAAACAACTAAAAAGAGACACAAACAAATTGACAAATAATAAAAAAGAAAAACTGAAACCAGGATGCGTAAAGGATATATAAAGGCCTGTATAGTGTAAAAAGGCCTAAAAAGATGGGAGAAGAAGAGAAAAGGAAGAAGTGGAGTCGGTTTCAGAGTCCGGTATCTCTTGTGAGAGAGAGAGCGAGAGAACAGAGTGCGAAAAACGTGGTATCCTTCAAAGAGGTACCAACCAGAATTCTGTCCCTACTCTGTGGTGGATGGGGGAAGGTGGGGAAAGGAAAGTGCTGTCGCATCCCGTATTCTACCCTCTTCTTAATTCTCTTTTCTTTCTTCCTTCCATTCCACTCATTTCTCTACATTTTCCGTCATTCCCTTTCCCCATCCTACCACAATCTCAATCACTTAAAATTTCAATTTTAAATGAAGCATGTGGGCAACACTGCGATAACGGTATAATACAGCAAAGACAACAACGATCACAAGGAAAAAGTATCCACAAAAAAAAAACAAATTAAAGAAAACTACAAAAAGTGAAATTAAAACTACGAAAATGAAATGAAAAATAATCGGAAGAAGAACAGAATTGAACAAAACAAAAAATGGAAGAGGAAAAGAGGCGAAATTTAAAAGAAAATCAAAATGAAGGGAAAAATTGATGGAAAATAATGAAGATAGGATTAAAGACGGAATAGGATGAGAGATGGGTAGGGGGCAGGGTCGGAAAGGAGTGAAGTAGGAACAGATAATGAAGAAAGAGAGGAAGGAAAAAGAGTGGTGACGGGATGAAGAAATAATAGAGAGGGAAAGAAGAGAGGGAGCACCAGAATAGATAAGAGGATAGAGAAGAGTTGTACATTTTTTAAAAAAAGGGTGGGACTGAGGTGGGTTTGTGGTGTTGGATATGTTAACTGTTTTCGCTGCCTTTGTATGTTTTTGACTCACCACGAAGAAACTCACCACACCCTCCTACCACGTAAAAAATACCCATCAAATTTGGAAAAAAAACGCAACGTTTTAACGAGTGACAAACACAACTACAAAGAGAAACAACAACGGTACAAGAATAGCAACATCAAAAACAAGAGGAAAAACAACAATAACAACAACCACAAATGACATATAAGCTAACGTAACGACGTAACATAACGTAACGATATAAACGCAATGAAGAAAAGGAAGAAAACAACAACAACAACAATAAAAACTCAACTTTGCTCTTTCAAAAACGTAACTTTGAAAAAATATCGTTCTTTTCTTGTTTTTACTTTTGATTTTCTTTTTCAAGTTAGTGGTTACAGGGCGGGGCTTTTAAGTGGGTGGATTTTTACTACATTCAGAAAAGGAAAAATAAAACCGCTTGCAATTTTTGAGTTTTTAGGCTTAAAAAAACGACAACAACAACAAAAATCAATTTGATGTTGCGGTTTTTGAGTTCTTCTTTTCGAACCTATCAACATTCAAAAGATATGCCGTGAGAGGACCGGACTGATGGCTAGGATGGGGCCTGGAAGAGAACTGGGATGAGGACTGGGATGGGACCTGTGATTAGGACCGGTATGAGGATATGGACGGTGCCTCGAAGAGAACTGAATGAGGACCGGAATGGGGACTGTAATGGGACCTGAGATTAAGAGTGGGATGAGGATGGGAGTGAAAACTCAAATGAGGACTGTAATGGGGCCTGTTATTAGGACCGGGATCAGGAACACTGGGTTGAGGATATGGATCGAGGCTTGGGTGAGGCCTATGATTAGGACCGGTATGAGGAAGATGATGGAGATGAAAACTGGGATGAGGACTGGACTGTGAGGGGTCAGTTGAGTGTCCATTTTCGTGGTCATGCCAAAAACCATGGTTTTCAAGAAGAAATAACTACGAATTATATGTATATGAATTTCTAGGTTTTCGTTATTTACCCTTACCTGGAGTGCTTTCAAGGTACTCGGATACGGTTTTAGGTAATCATTCAAATTGAGTGTTTTTAAAGTATTCTGTTCTGTTGATCTTCTTGTGATATTTAATTTGTAATTGTTTCTGACTCTCGTTTAAACGGTCTTAATTATTTATCTCAATTTTTTAACTGAGGTCACTGAGTGGAAGTGTGCTTGAGTGTATGTGTGTGTGTGTGTGTGTGTGTGTGACTGAGACTGATTTACACGGCGTTGCCAATTAACGCATTCAGCTCGCTGCTCTGTGGTGTAGTTTGCCTGTCGCGTTGCCAATCGTCTGGTTTTACTTATCCGCCGGTCGACTGGTCGTCGATTCGTTGTGGCCGGTCAACATGACCCGCATATTAACATGAGCAGTGGTTCGTGTTGTTGTTGTTGCTGCTGCTTTAATTCTTGTTGTTTTTGGTGTTCATTCTGTTGTTGCTGCTATTTTTGTTGTTTTTGCTGCTTCTGTTGCTGCTTCTGTTGCCGATATTTTCATTGCAATTGCAATTATTAATAAACATGTTCAATTGTGGAATTATTAATGGCTTCATAATTTGGTGAATCATTAACCGATGTTCAATAAACGATTCCGATAACCGACTCTGTGGATGCGGTGATGCTGATGATTTTCATCGTCATCTGTCATCATCTGTCATCGGTTTTCGTGTTGTTGTTTTGTGGACGATTCGACTTTTCCGGTTGTTGGTTGGATTTAAAATGCGTTGTCATCGATACGAATGACGATAATAAGGATAACAATGAAAATCAGAAAGATGAGGATGATGATGATGGTGGGAATGATGGTGGGAGGGATGATGATGGGAGTAATGATGGTGATAATAGAGTTGTTGCTGGTGATGAAGTTGTTAAGGATACTTAAATTGGAAAGAATACGGAGCTTATTTTAACTTCTTTAATAAAGTAACAAAAACTAAATGTGTTTTGCAATCAGCATAAATAATTGATTGTTAATTAAATACTCTCAAAACAAGTGGCAATTCCAATTAACAACAACAACATCAACTCAAACAACAACAACCATCACAGCAACAATCATGGATGCGCATCATCATCATCATCGCCATGCGAGACCATCAACAATCAGATCAATCAACAGTTATTTAAATGCACAGATTATGTTGAGCCGTAAAGTGTATTTATGAGTATTTATTACAATTACAAAAACAACAACAACAACGAGAAAAACAACACAAACACACACATGAACATATGCAAAAGTGTCGATCATCGGACTCGCTCTCTCTCAGCGGCTAACATTCAAGTAGAGTGGAATAAAATGATTGCTTCATCACGCACACACAAACACACACACACACACACATTTACGCATTGATTTATTCGTATGTATGCATGCATGTTTGTGAGAATAGTGAATATTTTGTGAAAGGATGAAAGAATGTTCGTGTTGTTAAAACAGAGGCGTAGAAAAAACAAAGTGCATCGGAATCCTTCGAAATCGCTGCTGGTATCGCTGTCACTGTTGCTATCGTTCACGTTGTTGTTGTTGCTGCGTTGTTGCTGCGTTGTTGCTGCCTTTGTTGTTGCTGGTATCGTTGTTGTTGTTACGTCGTTTTTCAAGTGCGTGCTGCCAACGTCGCCCCCTCCTGCTTCTTTTCTCTGTGTTTCTCCGCTCTCCACTCTCTCTACCGCCGCTCTCACTTTTTTGAGGACGACTCTTATTTGTTGCCTTCTGCTTGACATTGAAAATCTGTTAACTGTTTAAATAACGCGAATTTCCGCACGAAATTCCAACGAATGCAGGATGTGCGACATGCGTTCAGCTGAAAGCGTGTTGAATGCGTTGCAATTCGTGGCGAAAGCAGCAACAACACGGATAACAACAACAACAACAACAACAATGCAATGAAAGTGCGTGCATGATGCATGTTTATTCCGTGGTGCTAGCGTCATGATGATGATGATGATGATCAACGTCATGATGACCGGCAACAGAATGAATACATTACTACTGTAGTGGTTGTTGTTGTTGTTGTTGTTATTGTTGCTGTTCCATCGTCGCCACTGAAATCCGTTCACGCATTTAATAAGCTTAAAAAGTGAAAATAAAAGTGAAGAGTTTCGGAACCGTTATCATAACCGTCATTGAAGTAGCTTTTGTCACTTTAAACTGTATAATTTACGGTTAACTGACACCGAGACGAATGGACGTCGATCATTATTACGATGCCAGCAGTTTCTGAACTTCTCTGGATCTTTGGTTTCTCTTAAATTACATTTAAAACGAATATTTTATTCAACAAAGTTTTTGATTTCCTTTTTTTCTTCAATGAATTGAGTTCAAAATTTGAACAGATTTTTGAAACATGCATTTTTTAGCGTAATTTTGGGAAATTTTCGGGATTTTAACGCTTTAAAAGCTTTAAATTTGTGTGTGCATGCGTGGCGATAAATGTTTTTAACTCTTGTTGTTGTAGTTGCTGTTGTTGTTGTTTTGGCTGCAACCGCCGCTGATTCATTTTCAATTGCGTTGGCATTCAAACCCGGTCAATTGATGGCATGTAATGCATCCAAAACGTAAACAAACAAACACTCGTAAACACACTTATACACTAATAGACAAACATATACACACACACACACACATACAAGTGTCTGCTTCCGTTTCCGCTTTTATTGACTTTTTGACGAACTCGTTTTGTTGGTCATTCAGCTGGATTCTACGCCACCCTTTTTTTTGGCAGATTCAAGTGAAAGTGAAACCAACGCATTGCAACAACAACAAAAGGGAAACAATAACAACAACAAAAAGGAAACAACAACAACAACAACAAAAACGAAACAACAACAACACGATAACGAAGATTAACAATAATGAAAATAAAAACAATAAAATTTAGTGGCAGAAAAAAGAGAAAAGCAAACAAAGAAATAAACAAAAAAACAACAAAACAAAAACAAACCTCCGTAAAAAAGAAAATTACAACAACAACTATTATGATCCTTTAAATGTTAAAGCAGCTGTTGCAGTTGCTTCTGATGATGGATTCTTTTTCCTCAACATGTATTTCGAGTGATTTTATTGAGTATTATATTTAACTTTGATAACCATGATGCACACTCTTCGGTCCAGATTCGGTATCCTCACTTCTTGGTTCTGGTAGAAGAAGGATCAAAAAAATACAACATTTTTAAGTATTAAATGAAAGAACAACCAATAAAAGAATCTAACAAAAAGATTTCTTCTTTTTTTTTAGACTTTTTTACTTTCCCCCTTTTTTGTTAGACTCCTTCTTCAAGTTTTTTGCTGATTCCTCATCATCTGTCTTTTCTTCTTCTACTTTCTTAATTTTCTCCTCTTTTTTGCTCCTTTTTTGATTCTTTTATGCTCCGTTTTTTTATTATTTCCAGAAAACTTCAGCTCAACAGAATCTTTGAAAAGAATTCCGAAAAATGCGACCTTGACACAAAATTTTATCCCGAAAGACGAGTTTCAACGAAACTGTGTAAATATGTGTGTGTGTGTGTGCTGTTTGAGTGTGTGTTTGTTTGTTTTCGCCCTCGCTGTGAAGTGGCCACAATATTTTTGAGAGTTTCGCTCGAATTCCTCCGAGAAGCGTTCTCGCAGTGAGACGTTTTATCAGCTGACGTCGAGGTTGGAGAGAAGCTCCCAGCCAGAAACCGAAACCGTCATCGTTATCGTCTCATCATCGTTGTTGTTTTTGCTATCGTAGTCTAAAAAGTGAACGAACGAAGGACGTTCAGTTTACTTTATACGAGATTTAGACGTTGTTATACTAACACAAATACAAACAAACACGAGCACACAAGCAAAGAATAGAAATCTGCTGGTAGAAAAACTCATTCATACTTCGGCGAACAGCAGCGAAGCAGCGGCAACAGCAACAAAGCAAAAGAAACGCTGTCGTCGTCGTCCTGTTGCTAAAAATCCTTCGTCTAATCCTTTTACACTCCAAACAAACACAAAATCAAAGACACACACACACAGACTCAAACACACACACATGGATACAGAAACACACACCCTCTCAATAGTATATCGAAAAATGTGTCAAACCAGGGAAACCTTGAAGAAAAAATGTCCTTGCTACAAAAGTCCCTTGAAATATTTCAAAATAAAAGGAATCCCCAAAAAAAATTGCATCAAGAGGAATGAAAGAGAGAGAAGGAAGAAATAAGAAGAAGAAAGGAAGTAAAATAGAGGAAGGAAACAAGATGTCAAAATGAAGCAAGAGAGCAAAAAGATAGAAACGACGATAGTATTTCTTCCGAAATGAAACGAAGTCGTCCTCGAAGGAAGAAAACAAAATAAACAGAAAACAATTCAATGATTTTTGAGACTTTTTTGGTGTAGTTGTTTCGCTATCAAAAAGAATATCAAAGGAACAAAAACAGCAAAAAACATAAATAAGAAAATCTCTTAAAAAAGCCTGAAAAATTCAAAAGTCTTCTGTATGAAATGAAATTTACATTCAATTTAAAAGATAATATAAAGAAAATAAGAATAAAGAATTGTATATTAATAGATTTTTTGATTAGTTTTTTATTTTTATGTATATTTTAAATTGCATTTCAAAGAATATCTGTATTTGGGGGTCAAGGCCCGCTCAGGCTTGGGGGAAAACGGGACCACAGGACGTCCCTCCGTAACTCTCCTGGGTGGGCAAGTCGACTTCTACCTCCACGCGGTGATCCCTGGTAACCAGGTCGTCTCGGTTGAAAGGGATAACTGAGACCTCCTGGGCAGACAGAAGCGGCGATTATTCCCTCTATTCCCTGTATCCTCCCACTGCCTGTACCCATGTTTCCGTCCCATCCTTCTTCCTTTCTGTCCCTGGGCTGGACTAAGGTGTTAGACGACCCGTGCCGATGGTCAACCTGGCTGGGGGCCCAATTAAATAGCCCAGTCGCGAACGGAGTATCCGGTTACCTGGCGCCCACCGGATTAAACAGCCTTGCCTGCACAAGGGGCTCTGTGCGGGTGGACCTCTATTCCCCATTACTCGTGGGACCAAAACGGACAACATAAAAAACACAAAAAAACAGACGATGTACGAAGGGAGGGAAAGGGCTGGATTGGAGGCCCCGGTCGAGGCGGAACCCGATGAGGGTTTAGCTATAACTGGGTGTGGGGCACCAACGGGAGGTGTATCTGATACCTCGAAAGAGGTCGCAGAACTTACCCCCCGGCTGAAAATCCAGTCAGATGGACGACTCTGTCGTCAACGTGGTGCCGGGACTCCTAGCGGAACGGAACCGTTTATGGGTTTAGTTCCAAGGGACGTCAGGGCAACCATGTCGAGTCCGGATGGAAGCGGCGACGAGACGGATCCCAAGGTGTCTTCCAAGGGATTAGTCGGACGCAGCGGAAAACCGGAAGAACGAGCCGCAGAAGTGGTCGCCTCAGCGATCTCTTGCAAGAGGGAGAAGCAGAGGAGTAAGCGGAAGCGGCAGAAGAAGAAGAAAGCGTTGGAGAGATCCATAGCTAAGCTGACTTCTCGGCTTAGCGAGCTTTCCTCTTGTGGGACCAGTCCGGAAGAAGGCATGCCGGGCAAGAGGTTCAGAGGTGACACCTCAGCGACCTCGATGCCAGAGAAGCTGGAAGCCGGACGTCAGCAGAGCACTGCAGGTGGGGCGGAAGCCAATAAGCCAGTGCTACAGGGTGGCGATGCTTCGACCAGCAATAAAGGGCGGACTGCGGTTCCTCGGAAACGACCCGCCCCAGCTGGCCAAAGCTCGTCAACACACAGCAGCGGGCCCGAGGCCAAACGGAGGTCTTTCGCTGGGGTCGCGGGGGGTGATCTCCTTGCAGGCATAGCGGACCTCTCCGGCGGGGGGCCATTGGAGGAAAGCCATCTGGCAATCTTCAAGGCCTCCCTGCTGAAGGCGCTGGACTCTCTGGACGGTGGAGGGGACATCGGGTTCGTTGGGAACGCCTACCTTGACAGTGGATTCATTGCCATTAGGTGCAAGAATCAGCAGTCAAGAGAATGGCTGTTCAAGGCTTCTGGGAAGCTGAGTGGTCTCTGGCAGGGGGCCAGACTGCGTCCGGATAGGCTTTACGCTTTGAAGGATGAGAGGAGGATGGTGTTGGTGGTCCACGGAGCTACCGAGACCAAGGAAACCATCCTCAAGAGGCTTCAACGCCAGAACGGCTGCGTAAGGGATACCTCCAAATGGAGGGTTACCTTCGCGGATAAGTTCGGCGAAGGGGCGAAGGTCGGGACTAGGCTGACGGTCTGGTGCCCAAAGGAAGAGGCAGAGGCCATCAAGGCCGCGGGGGGGAAACTCAACTGTGGTCTTGATCAAGCTGTCGTCATATTCCAGAGGGATCCAGCCTGAAGCGAATACCGAGTCCGCGGGGACGGTGACTCACTCCTTCGGGAATGTAACACCGGGGCGGGAGGTGGGCCTGCGCGGACAGACTTTGCGGGTGTGTCAGCTGAACATTCACCACAGTAGAGCAGCCTCAGCAATGATGATGCGACACTTTGAGGAAGATAAGCTGGACATAGCCTTGGTACAGGAACCCTGGATACTTCATGGTAATATTAAGGGACTATCTTGTAAAGGGACTAGCCTCTTTTTGTCGCTAGGTGAGGGAAGGAAGCGGACCTGTGTACTGGTGAGACGGGGTGTCCAAGCGATACTCATGACTCATCTGTGTTCTCAAGACCTAACGGTCGTGAGGATCGGTGGCGGGAACGGCTCCTTTCTGATCGCATCTGCCTACCTGCCATACGACTCATCAGAGCCGCCACCGCCTCTGGAGGTGGAGAGGCTGGTGAGATACGGTGTGGATAGGGGAGAGAATGTGATTATAGGTTGCGATGCTAATGCTCACAGTACAGTGTGGGGCAGCTCCGACGATAACCGCAGAGGCGAGAATATTCTCGAATTTGTGAGTAAATTTAACCTGCAAATCGTAAACAGGGGGTCTGAACCAACTTTTGTAAACTCGATAAGAAGTGAGGTTATTGACCTAACCCTGGCAAGTCTTGGAATATTAGATAGACTATCGCACTGGAGGGTCTGGGACAGGCTAACCATGTCCGACCACCGGGCCATTCGGTTCGATGTCTCGTATGGACTGAGACGGCGGCGAGGAAGCAGGTTAATAAGGATCCCAAGGAACACGGATGGTCATTTGTACCGGGAACTTCTGAAGGGATCTATGCCTGAGGTGAACAGAATGCCCAGGAACACGACAGAAGTGGAGATCGAGGTGAGGAGGTTAAACTCCGCCGTGATCTCTGCGTATGAAAGAGCGTGCCCTCGGACCGTGGTGGAGGAAGAGGACTCTGTTCCCTGGTGGAACGAAGAACTGGAATCCATGAAGAGGGAGACGAGAATGGCCTTTAATCGGTACATGAGGCACAAAGACTCAGTGGCTTGGACTGATTACAAGGAGAAGAAGAAACGGTTGAAGAAGACCCTTCGCAGGAGGAAGAGGCAGACGTGGAGGGACTTTTGCACCAATACGAAGGATATCTCTGATGTATGCAAATTACAGAAGCTGATATCAAAGGATCCAGGATCCAAAATGGGACTCATCCGAAACAAAGATGGAGTCCTGCTGGAGACACTGGAAAAGTCTACTCAAGAGATGGTAGACAGACACTTTCCCGGGAGCATCGTACACACTGGGGCCTGGCCATCTGTGCGTAGATGGTATCAAAGGTCGGAGAGGAACGAGGCGGAAGGGATAGTGACGAGGAACGGGATAAGAAGTGCGATGATGACGTTCTCCCCGTTTAAGACTCCGGGACCGGACGGGATATTCCCTGCTCTGCTTCAGTGGGGCCAGGAGCAGCTGCTCGAGCGATTGCGGGGAGTATTCGTGGCATGTCTGGCAATGGGTTATGTGCCTGGTGTTTGGAGGGAGGGAAGAGTGGTATTCCTACCAAAACCGGGAAAGAAGGACTACACGGAAGCCAAATCCTTTAGACCGGTCTGCCTCACCTCTTTCGTCTTAAAGACGATGGAGAGGGTGGTGGTGGACTATCTAGAAGGAACAGTATTTGTGGAACGTCCTTTAAGTAGATTTCAGCACGCATACAGAGCGGGGAGATCTACGGAGACCGCCCTCCACGACCTGGTCGGGGTGGCGGAAAAGGAACTTATGAACGGAGGCATCGCTATGACCATTTTTATGGACATAGAGGGTGCTTTCGATAAGATCTGTTTTGGGAGATTGAAACTAGCCCTGGAGGCCCGTGGGCTCAACCCGGTCGTTATTAACTGGATTGAATTCATGCTGCGCCACAGGGCGGTAAATCTGCAATGTGGGAGTCATAGGCTTAGAGCGATAGTGACGAGGGGATGTCCCCAGGGAGGGGTATTATCACCAATCCTTTGGAACATCACTGTTGACTCCCTGCTTCATAGGCTGGACTCAAGGTGCATACATACAATAGGATATGCAGACGATATAGCGGTGATGGTGAGAGGAAAATATATTGACACCATGCGGGATGTAATGCATGGGGCGCTCTCCACTGTAGAAAGATGGTGTAGAGAGCAGGGCCTCACCATCAATGCTACTAAGACGGATATGATCCTCTTTACAAGGAAGAGGAAAATTCCGGACTGGAGTCCTCTAAGGATTTTCGGATCCGAAATCAACATCTCCCGAAGGGTTAAGTACCTAGGAGTAATCCTAGACAGCAAACTTACCTGGAAGGAGCATGTGTTGGAGAGGACTAGGAAGGCAAAGACTGTGCTCTTTCAGTGCAGAAGAGTGTGTAGCCTTCGATGGGGTTTATCTCCAAACAAGGCACACTGGATCTACACTGCTATGGTTAGACCCTGTTTGACGTATGGCTCAGTTGTCTGGTGGCATAAAGCAGATCAGATAACGATGAAGGCCGAACTGGATAGGGTCCAACGTCTGGCATGCATAGCCATCAGTGGTGCCATGCGCACCACCCCGACCTTCGCGCTGGAGGCGATACTCGGGCTGCTACCGTTGGACTTATTCATTAAGAGGACGGCGGCGCTGGCGGCAATGCGAATGCATAGGAATGCTGTATGGCGTGGTGCGGACTTACCAGCGGCAGGACATGGTCGCATTATGGATATTGTTCGTGCAAAGGTCAGCGATGTCTGCATGCCTGTGGATGGTATGTGCAGGGTGCGAATCATCGATAGGTGGCACGATACTCTGATCGCAGACGGCCGACTGCACGATGAGTGCAGTAAGCATGACTTAAACATCTTCACGGATGGGTCACTGATAGATGGAAGGGCAGGTGCAGGGGTCTTCTCTTCGGAGTTGAACCTCGGCTGTAAGCTCCATCTAGGGAAGTACGTGTCCGTATATCAGGCCGAACTACTGGCCCTGACACATGCTCTGGACCACTTAATTGGCGATCAGGTGCGGAATAGCAGTATCCTGCTAGCACTGGATAACCAGGCGGTGATTAAGAGTATGGCGCGGACGAACGTTAATTCGAGACTGGTGCTGGAGGCTGTCCAGAAGCTCAATGAGTGTGCCCAATACAACAAGGTAACACTCTGTTGGGTCAAAGGGCACATAGGCACAGAACAGAACGAGAAAGCGGACGCTCTCGCTAAGGAGGGGGCTGCTGACTTCTTTTGCGGGCCTGAGCCGAGAGTCGCTCTTAGCGACGGGAAGGTAAGGGCCTTGATGGACGAGTGGCTGTACTCTGAACATGCACGAAGGTGGAGGAACCTCACCACGTGTCGCCAGGCGAGGATGGTTATTATCAAACCGCTTCGCAGCCGTTCGGAGGCTAGACTACTACTCGGATACAGAAGAGACAGTCTTAGCTGGCTAATCTCTTTGATCACGGGGCACGGCAATTTCAGATATCATCTCCATAAGATGGGTCTTGCGGAGGATGTCGTCTGCAGGCTGTGCCTAGAAGATGAAGAGTCGGCGGATCACATAGTGAACCATTGCCCGGCGCTGGCAGCCAGAAGACTCAGTGTGAACGGTCGTAACGACGTCGTTCGACGCTGGGATTCGTGGTTTAAGAACGCACTTGCGTTGACAAGGGACCTGGTCATGAAGCGGGAGCTCGACTCGTTCGGCCGCCTGCAGTGACCAAGGGACGTGGGGGCGAAAAAGGACCTACTCGTTCTGGTCTGCTTCGACTATTCCCCCAAGGAAAGAGGACGGTTTTAGTGGGTAGTCTGCAGCAAGGGAGTCCCACACTATCGGCGGACCTGGTTCAAGCAGGGACACTGGTGTGCGTAAAAGCATTTCCTACCTCAAAAAAAAAAAAAAAAAAAAAAAAATATCTGTATTTAGTTGAGGTTTTTAGAATTTCATAATAATTTGACTAAAAAATGTTACTTTATACTACTAAAATAAAGTAACATTTTAACTTAAAATTTTTAAGTAAAATTATTACGGAATTCTAAAAACCTCAACTAAATACAGATATTCTTAAATTAAATATTCAGTTAATCTCCTTATATTTAATTTAAAATAAGTTATTAATAGATGTTTACAATTGAATTTAATATTAATTTCGAGTACATAATTTTGAAGAATAACAAAAAAATACCCACCTTTTTAAGAATAACCAATGAAAATCCGGCTGCTGATGCTGCTTCTTCCTTTTCTTCATATTCTTCTTCTTCTTCTGCTCATTATTAACTAATGTATAATAAACAGAAAAATCGCAGAATTTCCACCAACAAAAATATATGAAAAACTGGGAAAAACTGCGTCGAAATTACAAGCTGTAGAGAGGCAGAGAAAAAGAGAGAGAGAGAGAGAGAGAGAGAAAAATACAAAGATATAGATCAAGAAAGATGATGGATTGAATGGGGGAATAGTGATGGTAAGGAAGGGGCAAGGAAGGAGAAAACTGCGTTGAACGAGATGTGAGAGAAAATTATTATTGGAGAAATACTCATACATATGATAAAAAGAGCTCCAAGAGTATTGAAGAGAGCCTGCGTACTGCTGAGAGTCTTGCAGAGAGTCGGCGCATAACGAAGAAGAGATGCTCTCAATGATTAAGTTAAGGAAAATTAAATAAAAAGGACATCCTTCGTTAGGTGGAGGAGATAGTTTTTAATAGGAGAAGAAAATAGAAAAAACAAAAAGAAAGCAAGAGTTAAAGAGGGTTATAGAAAGAGAGTAAGAGAGACAGAGTGAGAGGGACAGAGAGAGAGAGAGAGACAGAGTGAGAGGGAGAGGGATAAAGCATTACGAAAGAACTGAGTTTAAATATAATTCATTTCATTTGGAATTCTTCAACAAATGATTTGAACTTCTTGAATTCGATAACAAAATTAAATTGATACTAATAAAAATTTTACTCTTTCTCTCTCTCTCTCTCTCTCTCTCTCTCTCTCCCTCCCATCCCCGTCCTCTTGCTTTCACTGTAATCAACACTGGAACATTCTCAGCAGTCTTCTTTCTCCGTCCTTGCTTCACGTTTACCAGCTTCTCCTCCCTCATTCTCTCTCTCTCTCTCTCTCTCTCTCTCTCTCTCTTTCTCTCTCACTCTCTCGGTCTTCCTCATCTTCTGCATTTTATCTCTCATTAATTTTTCACAGCGATTTTCTTTCTTTAACCTCGAATTGCGTCTATTTTTTTGGGTTTTTTTCATTTTCCTTGAAAACTCGTGAAAATTTTTTTAGCGAAAACATGATCTCTCTGAGAAGTCGCTGGAAATGAAACTGCCGATGAACAAGAAGAAGAAGAAAGAAAATAAATAAAAACAACAACAACAACAACTCCACTCAACTCACCTCAACTCGGAGATGCTTTTACGAAAAATAAGCATGCTGCGAAAAATAAGTTGGAAAAAAGGAAAATGGAGAAAAATGTTCTGTTTTTCATGACAGGAACAACAGCAAAAACGACACAAGAACAAGCACAAGCGTTTTGGGCGCAAAACGTAAAGAAAAACGGTACTTTTTTGGAGGCCTGGCTTTCTTTTCCGACGATTTCTAAACCAATCGCAGCGTTTTTCGCTGATTATGTTGATGATGCGTCGCTGCTGAGTGCGCGATATACAGTGAATAACAGTGGTTGAGGGGGGGGGGGGGGGGGGGGGTTGGGAAGGGTGTTAGAGGGAGGTGTGGAAAAGAGAGCTGAAGAGTGTAGAAACCGCTTTCGAATCGCTCCGACTGGAATGCTGCGTGTGTGTTTGTGGCAACTGCGACACGATTGAGTTGGAGAAAATTAAAGCAATTAAAAAATACGTCATCAAAAAGAACTATCAAAAAAAAAAAAGAAGTACCAAACAAAAGTACGAAAAAAGGAAGAAAATTCAATAAAAAAAAAGAAACCAACGAATGGTCACCTCATGAAGAGGTGCGTCGTAGAACAACAACAGCAACAACAACCATGATAGGCCTCTAGCAACATCATATGATGTTGTTGTTTCTCACTGTTGTTGTTGTTGTTTCGGATTATTGTTGTTGTTGTTGTTGACTCTTTCAAAAGCCCCACGTTTGTTGTTTTTAATTTTATTTCATTGTTTACTTTCGCAGTTTTCGTTGTTTTTGTTGTTGTTCTCCTTGTTGCTGTTTTCTTTTTGCCGGCTTTCATTGCTCAAGATTTTTTTGTTTCTTGCTTTGACAACATTTTCTGATAAAAAAGCGGTGAAAAAAAGAAGAATCGTCCGAATGAATGCCGCCCGGCAACAGCGGTGTTTAAGGATGACGCATAGTGTTATCATGAAGGGGGAGGGGGGTATGGGGACCCCTGGGTGAAGTGGTAAAGTGGTCAAGCTTAAAGGAGGTAGCGAGAGGGACAACAATAACAATAACATTACTTTGATCAGGCTTCTTGTAGTAAGTTTTTTCTTTTCGTATTGAAATCTTATATAAACTCGTGTATGTACTCGTTAGGGTGGGAGAGAGAGTGGTAGAAGGGGGAGGAAGAGTGGGATGAAGGGTGGGAGCAAGAAAAAAAGGTTGAAAAGGGAGGGAACAGTGAGGAAGCTTCTGGTCTCAGAAATAGTGTATTCTCTTGAGAATATAGGATTACTTTTTATTATTATTGAACCATAGATAAAAAAAACTCTGTAAAAAGAACTGAAAGACCCCTGAGATTATTTGAGATGCTAAATCGATGGAACAATGGAAGTCAAACTCTAAAATTAAAGGACTCTCAGATTCCTCGGAAGGTTTTTAGTAGCTTCTAAAAGACTTTCGACAATTCCTAGTCTATATCATGTAAATATTAGTTCAAAAGAGCGACAAGAAGAGAAAAGAGGGAAAAAGTAGACAAGATAATAACGTCTGAAAGGATTTCGCAGGGATTATTACCTTCGAAAGGCGTCAAATACTTACGAGGTCTCCAGAACCCCCTAAAAATTCCTTGTCTAATAAACCCCAGGATTATTTATTAGACAACAAAAATAATTATTACACTAAAAAGGGAAATAAAATGAACGGAATAAGAAAACAAAAACATTATAACATAAAATGAGGTCCCTTAAAAAATTCCTTCGATTTTTTTTGCACTAAAATAACAACAACAACAAAAACAACAAGAAGGAGAAGACGAACAAAGGTTCTCTTCCACGACGTAATTAAAAATTGGAATGTTAATCGTTATTTGAGCTGAGAACAAGAACAAAAACAAGAACAAAGAACTAAAAAGAAAATAATAAAAGAATACAAGAACCAAAAATACAAAAGATGCCCAGCCAACAACAAGGTGTACAACAACAACAAGGATACTACCTCAACTTGGACTATGAAAACTTTGAATACAAGTTTCGCATTATTTTTTCGGGTGCTGATGCTGAGTTTGCGCTTCACCAACAATTAAACCAGCTGATTATTCAATGCGATTAGCTTTTAGATAGGTGAGGGGAGAGGGGCAGAGACGGTGACAGAGACGCATGCGCTCTTTCGCTCAGTTTGAGGGGTGAAGAGGAAGCAGTAGTGACAGAAGAGTAAGCAGAAGCAGCGGCAGAGACTGAAGCAGCAAATTACGTGTTCTTAATTGGAGTTTTACGATGTGAGATGAGATACTCGGGAACAACAACATCGGGAAAAACAGCAACAACATCGGCAGGAACAACAACAACATAAAAAAAAACTACAGCAACAACAACACTAAATTACTGCTAAGAAAACGCTGAGGTATGAACGCAGCAGCAGAAGCAGAATCTTCCGCATGCAAAAAAGCCAGACAGACGTCATGGCAGAATAAGAAGAAGCATCGTCGGTGAAGAGGGGTCGCCGGCGAATGCAGGGTTTCGACGAAGGGTTTGTTGAATGGAGTTCCGTCGACGTCGCCGCGACGTTTTGAGGAGTTGGACTGGGATTTATTTTGTTGCTGCTGTTGTTGTTGTTATTTTTTTGATAAAGGATCTGATTATAATTACACCTTCTCGCTTATGTTGCCTCTTCTTCGCTGCTGATTTCTGTGAATTTTTATATTTTGTTGATTCGGTGTTATTATTTTTCTGCTCTATCCTTCTTCACCTCTTGTATTCTTGTGCTTTTTCAAGCAGTGATTAAAAATTGATCTCATTATAATTATTTTTATTATTTATGAACGATCGTTGCAGCTTCGATCTGGAACGCTTCATTAAAGGATGTCATAAATTAACGCGTTTCTGGATTCGTTCTGCATGTGATAGCAGCAGCAGTAGAAGCATAGGCGGACGACGAAGACGTTGACGACGACGAGACGAAGGCGAGCAAAGCTTTTGCTTCGGGTAGCCGAAGCCGGGCTCGTTCAGTGGCTGATTTTTTACAGAAGGCAGGCTCGCAGCTGCAGCAAATGTTGTTGTTTTTTCACAATCAATCCAAAAACAAGAATATTCGTCTTTATTTTAGAAATCTTAAAATTCTTCTGTCTTTTCGAATAGCGTTTTATTCGTACTTGTGCCATCTGTCACAAAGGTTGGCAACTCAGCTGAACTCAACTGAGCACTCAACTCAATTCAACTCATGATTTAATTCAACTCTCGCGCGTTGATGTTTTCCACACTTTATCAAGTTCAGCTCGTGGCCTGCCATCAGCGCCACCAACGCCGACACCAACAACAACAACAACAACAACAAATACAAGAACAACAAGAACTCTGAGAATTCCACAAGTTTAACGAGTTCAACCGAGTTTCATTCATTCTTCGAGCGGCTGAGACACGCGTTCGTGTTGTTGTTGTTGTTGCTCATCGTCTTCTGGTGGCTCGTTTTACATCTTCGGGTGTTTATACTGTTGTTGTTGTTGTTGTTGTTGTTGCTGCTGCCGGGTGGCATCCGCTTCGTTGTGGCAGAAACATTTGTAGCAGCACAGCAACGAAATCGCGTTTGGAAATAGTTAACAAGCATCAAAAGTCCTGAAGTTACACACACACATGGACACACACACACACATAGGCACAGCTATATATACATATATGTACATAATTTCTACTGAAGCTTTCCATATGCAGCGAGCTCTCAGTTCGAGAACAGAGCTCGAAACTTTCATAACGAAGTGCAAATGACGTGTGCGACCAACACGTTGTTGTTGTTGTTGTTGTTACTGCTGCTGCCCACCGCGCACATCTGTTCGGTCAACCAACGAATGATTCAACAGACAGGGACGAAGAGTGAAACCGGCGAACAAGCAGGCAGCCGAAGACACCGCACACGCACACACACATCGGCAGCCTCATTCACATGGACCAGGTTGCAGTTACGTGTGGCTCTCGAGGCGCAGCATAACTCGCCGTGGACATTTCCTAATCTTATTCGCTGAATTCGTAATCTCATTAAATTTACATATTAATCAAAGGATTTTAATTACTCTTACACTGCATGGGCATGTCTTTACGTGTGTGTGTGCATGTGTGTATCACTTACTTTTAATCCCGCTCCCCTCCACCGAACCTGACCGGTATTCTCACCGCCCATCATCATTTCTTCGACTGACTTCGGGCCTGCAGCAGCGCAGCCGGCGCATTTAATTTAATTGAACTACGAGTTCTACGGCAGGGACGGCGATTTCGGGGGGCAGACGAGCTGAGAGGGTGAGAAGCTTGCTGCGGGCCCTATTTTTGTGCTCGTAGTTAATAGTTACAGCCAGATAATGAAAATAGTTCTTGGCTGAGTGGTAATTGGGTCTTATGGGTAGAGGGGGGAGAGGTGGCGGAGGAGCCTAGGTGGTTACTGTCTCGAATTTGCTGCATTACAAAGTATTGCGTTGTCAAGAAAATTAGAACTGCTAAAACTAAAGCAGAGTTCAATCGAAAACTGTTTCTGGGTGGTGTGATTAGACTAAAAGAAGATTGCTGATGCCGGGGAGGGGAGAGATACTTGAAGGGGGGAGGGGGAAAGTAGATTATGCTGTAGAAACGGAGGAGAAGGAACGAGAAGTTGGAAAGATATGATTAACTCAATTTAGAGGAGGATGAGAAGGGTCTGGGTCCGGTCTCGGAGATAAAGTGGACTATGAACTATATTGTGGACTGGACTATGAACTGTATTGTGGACTATGAAGTGGACTATGGACTGTATTGTGGACTGGACTATGGACTGTATTATGGACTATGGACTGTATTATGGACTGTGGACTGTATTGTTTACTGGACTATGGACTGTATTGTGGACTGTATTGTGGACTGTATTATGGACTAGTAGTAAACTATGGATTGTATTGTGGACTGAACTATGGACTGTATTGCCGACTACGGATTGGATTGTGGGTTTTTAAGAGGTTTTTAGGTGCATGTAACACTCTGTCAGGTGAAATATCAGGTCCAACTCTTTCTGTGCATAATTTTTTCAGTTCAATTTTCTTTATTGTCTTCCAAAATAATTTCTTCTCTAGAATTTACCATCTTCTCCCGGATCATGATTGAGATAATGTAAACATCTCGATCTCCGTCTTAAATTCCGACTGCATCAGAATTAATTATAAAAATTTATTTGTTTTAAGTTTGCATCAAAAGTTCAGATCACCATCATCATCATCATCATTATTATTGTAGCAAAAAGAAGGAAAAACTACTCAACTCGCTCTCACCCAATAATTTCTTTAATTATAACCTACAACGAAAGCGATTCAGAGATTAACGAGGAGGAAAGAAGAAGAAGAAGAAGACGATTAAGAAGAACAAGCAGATTTCAAGCAAAGTCAATCTGATTTATGAAACATAATTACAACAAACAGCGAATGCTGCAAAATTTAATGCAGATAAAATTCCATAAAATAAACTTAAAGCAGCTACGCGAATCCTTCGAATCCATCGAATTAAAAGAAGGAAAATTAAACGCAAAAGAAAAGAGAAAAGAAGAAAACAGAAAAAAACCAAAAATAAACCATCTCGCGATTTTAATCGCAAGTTTAATCAAAGAAATTTTTCTGCATGCCACGCCCACCTGCAATTATGTTAAAGCAGGCGCATTTTATTTCGCGTTTTTATGCATTTATTTTTATTTCTATGGAATGAGAGTTGAGCTGAGTTCGGTTTTGATTTGTTTTTGTTTCATTTTACTTTATTTTCTCTCTTCTTTCGAAACAAAAAAAAAAAGAGAGAACGAGAGAAGAAACCTCATAAATTAAAAGAGATCAAAATAAAGGATCGTAAAAATTATTATTAATGCATTAAGAGCAACACAGCTAATTATGGAACATGGAACAGCTTGAATGCTGAAAATAGAAGGTGGAAGGAAGGGGGAAGGAAGGGGAAGAGAAGAGGGAGTGTAATGAAGAGGAACTCAAGTCTGAGGAAGAAGAAAGACCCAAGAAACGAACAGAAAAGAGATCAAGAAAGATGCACAGCAGAGTGAGGAGATGCCTTAAGTTGTGGTTGTTCCTCCTCTCCTTCTTCTACTTCTCCTTCCTCTTCTTCTTCTTGTCCGAAGCACTATTGTGAAGCTCTAAAAAAATACCGTCTTCATTTCAAACAAATAATAATCAAAACTGCAAACGTTGTCCGATCATAAATCAATAATTGATTTATGGTTACCATTGAGTATCTATAGTATACATATACATACATCTATACATACATATACACATACGTCTCAATGGCTGTGTGTCTGTTTTATTGTTGTAGTATCTGTTTATTGTACTTTGGGCCATTCTTTTAATTGGTTAAATCTTTAGTGCCTCATAATTAGCCACTTTTAAGGCGAGCAACGTTATGAAGTCATAAATCATGTGATTTGAGGCGATTTTATGAGATTTGAGAGCACACAAAAAAATTAATTTGAATTTTTCGCCCCCTTCCTGGGAGCTCCATTTGTGGATGAGTCAACCTCAGAAATGTGCAAAAATTAAAGTAACAAAAAAAAAATAAAACAACAAAAGAGAAAGAAATTAAGACTGAATGAATGAATTTAAGAGATCATTTCTTAGAGAGGATGAACGATTCGATTGGATTCGGTTTTCAAAAGAATTCCTTCGGGTCGAAGTTATTTTCAAGGTTATGTCATAAAAAGAGGAACCTGGAGAAGGATTGGGAAGGAGAGGAGGGAATGGATGGGGTGGTGGAAGGAGAGGAACGGCAGGAGGGGGACAAAAAGGTTGCCCAGACTTTTTAAATTATCTAAAAACTGATATTTTGAAGTTCCAGGGATAGTATCGGTCTTAAGTACCTCAGATATACCCTCAAAACCTAAAGGATAACCTTGAAAGGTTATTTAATGGTCTTAATTCATGATCTTAGGTTTGATTTTTAATTATTCCATATTTGCCTCATTTTATTAGATTATCTTGGGACCTGATGTATCCATTCTGACTATCTTCTGATCGCAGTCCTTAATACTTGCGAGAAGTATTGCCTCTGGCCTTCATTAACTCCTCAAATATTCATTCTTTGATACATTTCTATTCCTAGAACTTGAATTCCTTTAATTAACTGTGTTCAAATGTGATTTCTATCGATTCCCTTTTTTTAGAATCCAACATTTTTAGTACACAGCGAAAAATAGTTCACCTAAAAATAATACGATCTCCTTATTGAGTCCCTTTACGATGAAATCTTATTAAAACATGCAAATAGTATGCTTTTTTCGCAGAACACTCCTATGGATGGTATAAAGGAAACCTTATAGTCTTAAAACTAAAAGTAAATCTTATGAATTCCTGATTTTAATAAGAAATTCATACTTTTTCCCCCAATAGATCATGAAATTAATAAATCTCTTTCTATGAAACTATGAATTATTCTTAGTATTTCCTACTTTCAATAAGGACTACCCAGCTCTGGGTTCTTATGGCGTTGTACTGGGTTCTTATGGGGTTGTACTGGGTTCTTATGGGGTTGTACTGGGTTTCTTTACTGTTTCTATAACTCCTGCGTGTTCTTTCATATAAGAACTCTCTATTAACCTCTGGATCTCTCTTTCCATCCCCCTCTTTCTCTGTAAGAACTTATATACTCTTCATAATGATCAAAGAAACGACATGTCATCTCATTCGGAAGAATTCTTCTTCAATTCAGTCTCAGAATAATTAACTATACGATCGGTTTTAATTACGGAATCGCAATTAGCGATCGATTTAATTATCGAACTGGAAACAATTTAATTATCGACATACTGAAAAACGGTAGCTTTAAACAAGCATCTTAAAAAAAAAAGACAGAGATGGAGAGAGAGAGAGAGAGAGAGAGAGGGATAGGGTGAGAAGGAGTGTGTGAGATAGAGAGAGAGAGACAGTAGCTTGAGTACACGATTCTATCGTATTTTAGAAAGTTTCCAGTTCTTTGAATAAACAAATTAAACTCTTAATTTTTTTGATGTTTATGATTGTTTGTTGTACTTGTAGTTGATGGTGTTGTTGTTGCTGGTCGTCTTCTTCTTCTTATTATTTTTCGTCTTCTTCTTTCCTCGTAATACACTCGATGGATGTCCTCGCTTTGAAGAGGCATCGTAATTAAAATCAGGTTTTGTTTGAAAATAAAACAGAACTGCTTAATAATTTCTCATCACATCATAAACAACAACAACAAAGATGATTATTACAAAGTACAGGATGTGAGAAAACACGAAACAAGGGGAGGGTAGGGACGGATAAAGCGAAGGAAGAAGAAGAAGAAGACGATTAAAAAGAATGGGTGCAGCTTCAACAGCGAGGAGAGTGAAATGATGTAAAGAAAAATGTGAAAAATATTGAAATCTGAGCGATGAGAAGAGGACACGAAAAGCAACAACAACAACAATCACTCAGTTAATATGATTGAACACATCAGAGGATAAAAGGTCAAATATACAGTACAACCTCCCTAATCCGGACACTCGCTAATTCGGACTATCCAGTAATCCGGACATTTAAATTTTTCGGACAGTTTAGAAATTTTACCTCTATAGTCCGGACAAGTGTTCTTTTTCTTAGTAAAATTTCTTCGTTATTTTACCGCTAGACAAAATAAGCATTGTGTGTGAGCAAGAATTAAAGAATGTGTAAAATATTTTAGTTTACTTGAGTTTGCGTGGAGTTAAAACGTAAATATGGCTCCCGTAAATAAACGACAACATAAAACATTAACGTTGGCTGAAAAGTGCAAAATATTGGATATAATTGATAGTGGAAAATCAATCAGACAAGTGGCAGTAATTGCTAACCAAAATATTGAAGAACTTGATAGTTCTTTGGAGGAGTCTGAAAATGCTCAAAACAAAGTCTCACATAAAGAGGCAAGTGAACTATTTTCAAAAGCTATTTTATGGGCTGAACAAACTAAAGCGGCAGATAGGGATATTTTAAATTTAAAAAAATTTAAAAATAAAGCTGACAAATTACATAAAGATGCATGTATTCAAACAAAAATAAATTCTTATTTTTCAAAATGAATATTTTCGGTCACTTTTAGTATGTTCCTCTATGTTTCTGTAAATTAATTAAATACAAATGAATTCTTATGAGTACTTATGTTTCTTTTCAGTAATAAAAATAAATAATATATATGTACAAATATGTATTGCGTTTAAAATTTAATTTGAACTCTAGTCCGGACGATCCACTAATCCGGACAGATGCTGAAACTATATCTGTCCGGATTAGGGAGGTTGTACTGTAATCAAAACAAAAAACTAAAATAAAAACAACTGAATCATTTCAATCTACAAAAAAACGAAAAAAAAAGCAAAAAACCGATGCACAACAATTGTTCAAAGAATTCCAATAAGAAATCAAAAAAGTGTGATCAGAGCAGCATGAATCCGAGCAGCGCAACGCGCATCACAAGCGCTGGCATTCAGCATTCAGTCTCGTTTCAACATGAGTCTGGCGATGCTGATGTTGATGACGTCGCTGCGTCTTTTCACTGCTGCTCTGCTCTGTTGCTGTGCTGCTTCTACCAGTTGAATGTTTGTCTTTCTTTCCTTCTTCCGTGGCTGCTGTACTGATTTCTGTGCTGTTGTAATTATTTTGAGTGACATCGTTGTTAGATTTATTGTTCAGTTTGCCGCAGGATGGTCGATTTACTCAAATTTGCCAGCATTTTTGTTTTATGCGAGTGTCAGTTTTTATTGCATCGAAGAATACAAGATGAGTTCAAGTCGGGTCATGTGACTGGAGGCAGCTTCATGTGGCAGCAACATTTTGAAGCGAGGCACACAGCCAGCAAGAAGAAGAGGAAGAACAGGAAATGCAGGAACTTCTGGAGAAGTAAACTCATCATTATTTAAAAAAAAAGAATTTCATTAAATTTCTTGAGGTTTGTTCTATTTTTTTACTATAACTTCATTTACTCATCCATCATCTTATTAATTTGCATTTTAATTTTTTGCATTAAATGTAACAATTTTGCAAAAACAGTCAGAAGGTTGCCAAGACTCAGCAACAGAGTCTCAAGCAGCAGCAGCAGCAGAATTATTAGCAAACACGAAGTGAAACACGATCGAAATTAGTCAATAACAGTTCATATGTTTATTTTGTTGTTGTTTTATACCTGTTGATGATGCTTCTTCTTATGATTCTTCTTTTTATACGTCCTTTTATACCTCTTTTTATACCACTTCTATAACTCTTCGTCTTGTTCTTCTTCCTTCGGGTGTCTGTAAACTTCGTCATTTAATCGTAGAAAAGAAACCGAACCGAAGAAGAACGAAAGCCAGTGCAATTCTAGCTTCGGCTATCGTGTTCGTGTGCTGGTGCATTACTTCTTGATTCTTGTTGTTTGTTGTTGGTTGGTTGTTTTTGGTTGCCTGTTATTTGTTGTTGATCCCTGGTTCTTTGTTGTTGTTGTTGTTGGATTCGTAATTTCCCATTACTGTCATGCTGTCCAGCAACGGAACATATTATAATTAACCTGAACCACCGCAGCACCAGCGGCGTTCGTTCACCGGCGTTAACCGATTCCTAGCAAATACACACACACACAAACACACAGGAACTCGACACTGGCGCTGCTTCTCCGCTGCTTGCCACTCACACTGCAAACTAATTTCGAATAACATAATTCATTCCATGAGCGAACATTTCGAATTAAAAATCCTGCATGAATTATAAATCCGCCGCGTAGAAAAACTGCGCGGAATCGAGTTGCGGCGAGGAGCCGCTGCTGCAGTCGGCAAACCGACGAACCGACGAGCGAAGTGAGCTGCGGTGAGTTGAGTTGAGTTGAGTTGAGTTGAGTTGGCTTCGTTGCAATTACGGCCGAATGACAAAGTAGGAGTTGCCGATGGGGCGGTTGAGGTGACTTGTTGTTGTTGTTGTTGGTTGTTGTTGTTGTCTGTTGGTAGTTGTTGTCTGGTGGTTGTTGTTGTTTGTTGGTCGCTGAAGAGTCTGAAGAGTCGAGAGACGAAAGCCATGAAAAAGCGAACAAAGTAATAATAATAATAATTTAAATGATGACTTTTATTTTGATTTCCTTTTTTTTAGTCGTTTGCTGAAAAAAATCTTGAAATAAAACTTTTAAAAGAATAAATGCAATAAAATTAAATGAAGTAGAATAAAATACAAGAAAAGAATCGAATTTGGACTCTATACTAATTCTTCAAATGAAAAAACTGCTGGTGTTGTTTTTGCTTCGTTTTTATATCAATCATAATGCAAAAGTTTGACCTCTCTGAGCTCCTGTCACCGAAACCTCTCATAAATTCTATGCTAGGGGGTATACAGAGAACAACAACAACGGGAAAGAAGAGAGACAACATCCAAAGCTTAGAGAAATTGCAACAACAAATAAAGAATTCTAAAAACAAAACGAATTCTTACAACAAATCGTTAAAATCCATGTTTGAACCATTTGGCAAACAAACAGTAATAATAATAAACGCTTTTCTGAGAGGAGCACAAAAACACAAGAAAGAAACAACAAACAAAACACAAAACAATGAAAGAAATAAGAAAAGAAACAAGAAAAGAAACAAGAAAAGAAACCCAATAAAAGGAAAGACAACAATATTCGAAATTCGGTTATAAAAGATATTTTCGCAACAACAAATCAGAGAGGAGCAACGAGCGACACGCGCAACAACAACAACGAAATGACAACGATTGCAATAACAATAACAACAACTAGCAACAACGAACAACAACAACATCAACGAACAACAACAACAACCAACAACGAACAAAACCAACAACAAAACATCCAGCAATTGAACACGTATGAGGGAGTCCAGGACAAAACGATTGCGCTATGAACAACGCAAGGAACAATAATTATTATTGCCCGCCAGCAGAGAGGAGAGCCTGACCGTCCATCTGTCCCACCGTCCCACCGTCCGTCCATCCGTCTCACCGTCTGTCTACCATCTTAAAAGTGGCCAAACAGATGGTCAAACACTCTCTCCAACGCTCCCCTTCTATCTACCACTCTGTCCTTCTGTCTCTCTCCGTCTCTCACTCTCTCTTCCTCTCTTTCTCTCTCTGTCTCACTCTCTTCCTCTCCCTGTCGTTTTGTCTCCCAGTCCATCCGCATTCGCTCGCGTTCCTCTCATAATCACGATTTATATTAATGAGCTTGAAGTGGAAAACCACCTCCTTTAGAGTGTTGCTCCTCCATCGCCACCGCACTCCCCCCCTTCCTCCGCATCCCGGTCTTCCTTCGCATCCCCGGTCTTCCTCCTTCCCTCCCTAAGAACTCGAAATCCCAAAACTACTGCAATTGAAGCGGCAGACAACCGGCGATCCTCGTAGTCGTCGTTTTTTAGATGGACAAATTATTTAAATGCTTCGAAATGGTGCTCATTTACTGTGTATAAGATGATAATGATGATGATTGTTATGGCGATAATGATGATGATTGTTATGCTGATAATTATGATGGAGGTTATGTGTAGAGTGGGAGGGAGAGAGAGAGAGGGAAGGGGAGGGGGCTTTGATTGCTTGTGTTTGCTGTTTTCTGGTCAGGAAGTCGAACTCATTTTCTCCGGCGTTACGGTCGTCGCTGCTCCGAATATTCGAGCAGTTTTCGGTCGTTAGTCATTATTACCATTCATGTGGGAATTTAATGTGGTCAGCTAAACAACAACAACAACTAATACCACTACTACTAAAGAAATAGAAAAATAAAAGCAACAACAAATCATTCGTTTAGTTCGACCATAGAGAGTCCCCCCTGTCTTCCTCCTTCATTTCTTTCGTTCATCCTTCCTGTAGTCCTTCCTTTTCTTCGTTCTTCCTTTCCTTCGTTCTTCCTTTTCATCGTCTCTCCCTTCATCCTTCCTTCTCTGCGTCGATTCTTTCATCTGTCCTTCCGTCCTGTCATCCATCGTTGGCCCCATCGTTTGTTTGTCTGTGATTTCTTTCGTATTTCTTTCCATTTCTTCGATTTGTGTGTCTCTGAAGTCGATCATCTGTCGTGGTTGCTCTCCTCGTCGTCTAGTTTTTCTTCTTTCTCTTGTGATTCTTATTCGTGTTCTTCTTCTTCTTCCTCCCGCTGCATTTCATTTTCCTAGACTTGCATTAATCCAGAGTCACCGACGCCCGGCCCACTCGCCAGAATTTCTGCATCATTTAAAATTCAACGGGCCACTCAAAAAAAAAAGGGCAACCCTAGCAGCACTTTTTTTAAGGCTGATGCGATCTGCGAATTCAAAAAACAACAAAAAATTCTAACAGTATAGAAAAATAGAGTGTACACAGTATAGAAATATTGTAAAAATTCGGGAAATGTTTAGTAATCCACATCATATTCATTATCTGTGTGATATGAAAAGATATGTGATGTAATATGGATGTAATGTGAGTGTGATGTGAATGTAATATGGATGTAATATGGATGTGATATGGATGTAATATGGGTGTGATATGGATGTGATATGGATTGTGATATGTGAAATAAAGTAAAACCAGCTGCCTCGGTGGTGTGCTTTTAGGGAATTCAGATAGCCTCTGGCTTTAATTCCTAAACACAACCTCCCCCCAACACCCACCATCACATACCACCTCCACTCTTTCCTCCCCTCCCCTCAACTGCTTGCACTAAAAATCAGCACTAATTTCATTGCACTTCTTGACTGCAAGCTCACAGCATCAACGCTCCTTCTTCTTCGTCTTCTTCGTCTTATTTTTTGTCCTCTTCTCGCCCTTCGCCTTTCCTCAGCTAGACGCAAGCTTGGTCTCGGACTCAGGTTCGAACCCGATCGAGCTCGTAACTGATCTAAACGTGGCTGCAACTAATCGTCGAAGAAGAGAAACGATTCTAACATGATTTTTTATGGTTGTTTATGCAACACACACATGAATGTTTTTGCATATCTGTATGTGTGTGTGTGTGTGTGTGCGTATGTAAGGATGTGTTGCTGATTTTATTGTTATTTTTTCATGTTGCTGTTGTTGTTGTTGTTGTTGCTGCCGGCTGCGTGTGTGTCCCGCGTTGAATACGTACGATGTTATTAAAAAGTCAAGCGGCGGAGAAAAGAGCAGAAATAACAACAACAACGACAGCACTAACAACAACAACAACAACAACAGCAACAACCACATTTTTACAACCAGAATTGCTTAAGTTTTGCATTAACGATGCTTAAGATTTCTTTTCTGCTGCTTAAGTTGAGGCCTGGTTTAAAATGAGGCCTGGAGGGCGCGTGCTTCACTGCTCATGTTGTTGTTGTTGTTGTTGCTGTTGTTGCTCTTACCTTGTGCTACAACAATAACAACAACAACGACAATCAAATGACAATCATGAAAAAATTAGCGCAAAGCTTCGTAGAAGAACCCAATAATTTTTGTTGTGACTGAAGGAATGACAGAAGACGAGACGAGATTCAATAAAATCCAAGGGGGAGAGGGGTTAAAAAGAGAAACGATTAACGGTAATTTTTAGTGTGCGCTCAGTACCGTTATGTGGACAAAAACGGCAACAACAACAACAGTAACCGGAGTTGAACCTGCTTGCTGCCAACAACAACAATTTTTTGCTGATAACCGTTTTTAAAGCGAAACGAAAAACGTGCACAATTTTTATGAAATGTGTGGTAAAAGGAGGGAAAAGGAAGAGAAAAAGAAGAAGAAAAGAAGAGGGAGAGAAGGAGAAAAAAAGAGATAAAAAAAGAACTAAACTAAAATAAATGATAACGTCTCCTTCTTTAAAAAGTGTTCAAAATTGAGGTTCAAAATAAAATCATTAAAATCAATAAATTATCATCAATCATTCAATCAAAATAACGACACAAAAATGTCGTGAATTGAATTTTGTTCGCTTTTTTAATTTTAAATGGAATTTTAAAGTTCTACAAATTCAATTTTTGAATGGGTTGAAATTTTTATTTGAATCTAAGATCAGCTACTTAAAGAATAAGGTTAAAAAATGGTAGTGCTGCCAGTAAAGCAACAACAACAACATTAAAAACAGTAAGAGCAATAAAAATAGTAAATAACTCAAAAAGCAAGAACAACAACAACAACGACAACTGCAAGTGTTGCCTTAAACACAATCAAAGACGCGAGGCGCAGATTCAAGGTAGCGATGCAAGAAATGGCTCGGATTTAAACCAAATCATTTTCGGGAAGCAGAAGTATGAAATGTCAAAAATTTGACAGTAGAGATTTAATAAATACAATTCTATACAATACATTACATTTTTATTATTAATAATAAATACAATTCAATACAATACCAAATTCTCAAAGTTTTTGTGTCTTCAAATTCTATTAGTTTAGCTGTTTACAGTAATTTTTTCAATTTAATTTAAAAAAATGGAGCGCACGAGCGCAATGAAGGCGATCCAAGCATTTCTGCAGCTAAGCGAATTGTGTTCCATGGCTTGCAGAGCATATTTGAATGCCATGGAAAAAATGCGTCGGAGGTGGTGGGTTCGCCCACTTAACCAATCGAGAGATGTCGCTGGCTTTTACGAAGTTGGTATGAAACCGCTTATGCTAAGCGACGAAGAACATTTCTTCAAGGCAACAAGGCTGGATCGTTCCAATTTCGAATGCTTGCTAGTGCTTCTCAAAGAGAAGCTCGTTCGGAACTCGCAACGCAAAGCAATTTCACCCGAAATCAGGCTGTCCATAACTCTGCTGTATGCCGTCACAATCAACAATAATTACGTAAATTTGTAATGAGTTTTAAATTTTCAGATACCTGGCGCAAGGGTGCAATGTTCAAGTCCTTGCCTGGACTCATAAACTGGGCATTTCAACGGTCCGTAGAATCATCTACGAAACGTGTGATGCACTATGGACTGAGTTGCACGGAGTTTATGTAGCGCCTCCAAATTTGACTGATTGGGCGAAAAATGCAGAAGTGTTTTACATAAGCACTGGATTGCCCAACTGCCTAGGAGCGATCGATGGAAAGCACATCAGCATTAGATGTCCCAGAAGAAGCAGCTCGCTCTATTATAACTATAAGCGGTTCTACAGCATAGTTCTAATGGCAGCCTGTGATGCCAATTACTGCTTCACATTTGTTGACGTTGGGGCTTTGGGAAGCCAGAGCGATGGAGGCGTTTTCCTGCGCAGTGCATTTGGGAAAAGAATTTTAAATGCCACGCTACCAGTTCCACCGAATCGTCCGCTGCCAGGCACCTCGGAACCATTTCCGTTTTTCTTTGTTGCGGACAGCGCATTTCCTTTAAAAGAAAACATAATGCGGCCATATCCTGGAATTCGTTTGCCGGCGGACAAACAACATTTTAATAAAATTTTATCCCGTGCGCGTGTTCGTATAGAAAATACGTTCGGCATTCTTTCAAGTCGTTGGCTAGTTCTTCGGTCGCCCATACATGCCAACCCGGACAGTGTCGACAAAATTGTTTTAGCCACAATAGTACTGCATAATTTTCTGATGCTTAAAAAAGACACGAATTATTTTAATGTCGAGGATCCAGAATGGTTTGTGGACGAATATCGTCTGCGTCCAGTTCGTTTGGCAACGTCAAACCGATCGACATCGAATGCTTTCCATATGCGAGACACGCTCAAAAATTATTTATATGAAAACAGAGACATTTAACTCCTTATACATTCTATTCAACTGCTTTAAATTCTTATATATGTATTCTGTTAATATTTCACGTCACCGTACATTACATAACATAATAAACAACAAATAACAATTATTTTCAAGTGTTTTTATTAATTATCAATCAATTCATTTAATTCACATTCATTAATTATCATTAATTATCATTTAAATCATAATTCTCACATAAAAAAAAAAATTCAAACACATAAATAAAGGAATAATTAAATAAATAATAATAATTCAATTTAAAGAATATAATACAAAAATGTTGCAATTTTTTTTAATTGCCTGTAATATTGCGCTCATTCCATTCTTGAACCGCACGGAAAACTACCGCTTGGGTCTCATGGATCACGCGGCGCTCCCAATTCTCCGGCATATTCGCAGCAGCAATATTTTTCACCATCCCGGCGAACGCAATACTAACGCGCGACTCGTTGACCTGCCCGAAACTCTGCGCAATTTGGATCGCAGATGTAGATATCTGCGCCATGGTAGCCCCAAAATCATCCTGTATTTGGCGCTAAATTGTGGAGAAATGTTTGTATGAATATGCATTTTTAAATATACTATACATACATATCGTGGCAGAGATGTGGTGCTCGGTGTCGGCGTTGTTGAAGGTGTTGTTGAAGGCCGATCGCTGACCTGCGGGACCTCGCACGGCAAAGCGCAGTCGCCGTGCTGCTCTTCCTGGTTTCCTATGGTACTGCAAACAAATTAACCAAAACATTAACTATTCTGTTGAATCAGATTAATAAGATTAATCCACTTACCACCTGCTTGTCTGCGTTCCACTCAGGAAGCTCATGGCCGATAAATGGCGCCACTTCCTTCTTCGACCTGGCGGCGCAGCGCTGCCCGATTCCAACAACTCTGCCTGCTGGACACGCCGATATGTGCCACGAAGCACCTTCCACTTTTTGCGGCAAGTGTCCACTGAAATGGAATTAAATATTTTAAAATGCAACACATTTATATGCTGATAACTTACCATTTGAGTTCAGGTTCTTGGCAATTTCCTCCCACACTGCGTCTTTCTTGCCAAGATTCTTATACAGTGGCGACGCCAGGTCGAATAGGCAGCTGTGGCTTCTGACTGCTTCAATTAATTTTTCCTCGAAGTCCATTCTTCCAATCGATATTATAACATATTTATAATACGTTTAAATAATATATAATAATAAATAAATAATAATAATAATAAAGAAAAGCAACATAAAAATACTCACATAATTTTACAACTGCTGAAATAGAAACAAGAATGAAATGTAAACAAACAAACAAATAAGAAGAACAAGAACGCTTTTGCGTCCGTCAAAATTAGAATTAGCTCGAATGCGAGATGCGTAATTTCGCAGCTAAGTAGGGAAGCAAAATGGAAAGCAAACTTTTTTCTCGATCTCCATAAGAGCCCGTGTAATTTTGACAGTTAAAAATGAATCTCGCGTCCTGCGTCTTTGATTGTGTTTAAGGCATAAGCACTTAAATAGTAACAATAACAAGAACAACAACCACTGCAACAGCAAATACAACAACCACAACAATCAGAACAACAACAACAACAACCACAAATAGTTTTAACTTCAGCCACTTTTGGCGGCGTTACTCTCAACGAAAAGAATCTTGAAGTGAGGAATATGCTAGTGATGGCGCTGTTGTTGCTGTTGTTACTATTTTTGTTGTTGTTGTTCGTTCGCCGCTGCGGCTTCTCTTCGGCAAGACTCGTTGAATGGTTCTCACTTGGAGCGTGTGTGGATGAGTTAAGGTGGGTACTGTGATTTGTGTGGTTCATGGATCCGGTGAAAGTCGGGAAGGGGGAGAGTCGGTTGATGGGTAGATGTTTTGGCTTAGAAGAGGGTGGTGTATGTCGATGGATGTGGTTACAGCGGGATGACCTCATTGACCGGACGCATTCATCGAACATCGAATGTGAATTAGTGCAGCGTTGATGTTCGACACTCTGCTGCAGTCGCAGTCGCAGCGGCGTCGTTGCTGCATGCATAATTTTTAGACATAATTTCAACTTATTTAAAGATTTAAACAACAGATAAATAAATGAACGGGCAGCAGAGAAGAATAGACGAACAGAGAGTAGAGAGACAGACGAGCAGACAGACAGACTCACAGGCAGACAGACAGACTAACAGACGGTCTTGTAGACAGATTTTAGAGCGACTTCTAAACAGTTTCGTAGACAATCCAGCAGACAGACTCAAAGTCAGTCCATCGATTCGGATGTCGATTAGATGAAAACTCGCAGACTCGAAAGAATCCCAGCAAAAATTGAGGAACATCGCTGAAGAGATGCTGGGATGAACAACAGACGCGTTCTGAGATGATGATCGAAATCTAACGCAATTGAAAGGTAAGAAAAAAAGCAAAAAAACACTTACAAAACGCCTCTAAACAAAACGAAAAAAGACCACAAAATTAATAAAAAATAACGAAAAATATTAATAAAAATTATCCTCAAACTCATGATGAAGTTTAATAATTAAATTTTTGAATTCATGAAATGATCATAAATAATTTAGTATCGAAGAAAAAATGAAAGGATTTGCAATATTTAAAGAAAAAAGGAAGTAAACTTAAAAACTACTAAATTAACTTAATTATTTATTAATTTAGACTTCAGTATACTGAATCGGGTGAAGATCGAATTATTATCAATGGCTTTATTGTCATGATTATTAACAGTTCTGAGATTGTCACCGAAATTGTCACAGACTTCACTTAAACTTCTATGATTAAATTCCATACTTAATTGTGACTAAATTGTCATTAAATGGAGATGTAATTATCTATTTATGACTAAATAATGACTTCATAATCAAGATGATGATATAATTTAAATGATGGTGACAATCCTCTGATGATATCCATTGATTTCATCGTTTGTGTTACTTGAAACATGGTTTAATTCTATAGAAGGGGGTCTCCTTACCTTCCCTCTCCCCCTCTCTTTCTGAACCATGGTATCACTCTCTCTGTCTCTCTCTCTCTACTCTGTAAAAATATCATGATATTCCTTTTTTAGTAATTATTAATTATAAAAAAGATTAACAAAGACAAAAAGAGGAGGAGAGTGAGAGAAAAAGACAGAAGAAAAGAGAGATAGACAGAGAGAGAAAGGCAGAGTGAGAAAGGGAAAAAGAAAGACAGAAAGAGAAATGGAAAAAGAGTGAGAATGAGAGAGAGGAAAACCTTCATTGAACTATAAAATACATGAAGAAAAGCATAAAATCGACAATAACAACAACATTAGTAATGAAATCAACCACCAATGCTGCCAACTTAATATTAAAAAAAGAAACATCAATAATCGCACTTACAACAACAACAACAACACAAGCGCCAGCGACACGAAACACTAAAAAATAATTAATGCCACCCGTCAAAAAGTAGTTTAAAGCAGCAACAACACAAAAGAGTAGCAACAATAAAAAAGAGCAGCAACAACAATAAAAAGAGCAGCAACATCGACGAAGCCAACAACAACTTCAGCAACAACAACATTATTCTACATGCGCTCAATAAAAATTCACATTCTCTCTCGCTCTCTTGCGATGTCTGTGTCTTTGTCTATCTACTTGAAGGGAAGCAAAACGTAAACAACGAAATCCTTTTGGAAAAGCGAGTTCGTCTTCTCTCTCTCTCTCCCTTATGATTTCTGTATCTTTGTGTAAATTTGGCTCTCTTCTAAAGTGTATCTCTTCTCTTCTCTTCTCTTTTCTCTTTTTTATACTCTTAAAAATTAGTTTCATTATAAATTAATCTTATTTTTTAATAAATCTCTCCTTCCATAATATATCTCATGTATAAATACAACAAACAATATTTTTTCGTTAAATTTTCGTTCAAATTTTCTCCTTCAGAAACTGCATTTCATTTGCTGTTGTTGTTGTTGTTATAGTTTGAGAGAGTGATTACTAGAGTGCACGTTGTTTTCTATGAAGTGACGTCATTAGTTTTATTTCATGAAATGCGCGCAAAAATGTAAGCCAACCAAGTAGAGAACCATGAACAAGTTAGAAAGAGAGGGAGAGAGAAAGAGCGAGAGGAGGAGTGTTGCAAAGTGGGTGTGAGTAGGAGAGAGAAAATCACTAGCAGCGCCAGCACTCATATGAAATGAGTGCCACTTTGCAAAAAATTGTAGGATTTTCACAGAGAGAGCGAGAAAGAGAGAGGGAGAGAGATAGCGACAGAGAGAATGACATCGGAGAGTCCTTGTGTATGGTTAAACAAGAAAAGAGCGCGCGCAACTTTTGTTGGTCATTCATATGGTTTTGGCTTTTGTTTTTTTTTATTATTCTTTTATTATGTTGCGTTTCATTGCGTTGCTGTAACAACAACAACAATGATGACGACGTCGTGCTACCTACTCGTCCCTCCCGCACAAATACAACAACCATTCGATAAACAACAACAACAAACAAGTTGACTTCGTCATTCCTCATAGAGAGCAGTTTTGCTGCTGCCTTCTCTGTTGCTTTCAGACAGCCTGTTCGTTTGCCAGCCTGCTGCTTGCTTCTTCTTCGCTTGTTTGCCCGATTGTTTGTTTGTTTATTTGTTGTTTTTGGGTTCCCAAAAAAGTTCTGTGCGCTCGCAACGTTCGCCAGTCAGTTGACGATGCTTCGCCAGTTCGTACGGACGAACGATTGGATTTCGAACGCAGCACGTTGCGCCCCAGCCGGCGTGAGTTTTGAACACAGTCAGTCAATCAAGGAAATGAATTTATTCAACTAAATAAATAGTAATTAATACTATTTATTATATTAGTAGCTAAACTACAGCAAAGAAAGTAAAGAAGAAAGTGTAAACTGTAAAAAAGAAACAAAAGAAAACATGCAGAAAAATATTATAATGTTATAAACAGTGAATGAATTCATAAATTGTTTTTGAATTATTTATTAATAACACATAAAAATAATAACACAAAAGATTGGAAAACAAAACAGGGAAAATGTTTCATGTGTGAAAAAAGAAAACAAAGTGAACAAAAAATTGCAAAAAAGTGTTTAGAAAAAAATAATTAAATTATTTTCTATTTTTAAGTGTAATTATAAAAATATTTATAACAAAATTACACACATTGAAGGAATGAAAGTGAAGTGAAGTAAAATAATTTTGTGAGCAAAAAAATTAAATAATTTATTTGGGAGAAAAACCGAATTATTTTCCAAAAAACAAAAAACAAACAGAAAAACTCTTTCAACAAACGAACAAAATTAATATTTAAATAAATATATTAATTAAATTATTAACAAAACGTGAAAACTAAATAAAGAAATCATTTAAAATTCAGTTACTTATTATAAAAGACACGAAGAAACGAATTCGTGTTGATTGATTCGAAAAATTCGAAGTTTTTCAATTCGAACAGAGTTTAAAATATCAACTTTTTCCAGTGATTTCAGTGAAAGATTCAAAGATTTGAAACTAAGAGAAAAGATTTCTTCAACGATTCGATCTGATCTTCGATCCTTCAGAATCGATTCGATTTGGTTTCTTCAGTTTGATTCTACGAAAAACATAGAAAAACATTCACAACATTTAGGAGAATTCAAATAAAGGTTAAAAATTTATATTAAATTAATAGAATTTTAGTTATACAAATTATTATTAATTATTATAATAAGTTTCTATTGATTAATTTAAATAATTTTTATTTGTTCAATCTATTTATATTATTCATTTAATTATTTTAAATAATTCTTATTTCTTTAATCAGGAAAAAATAATGTTTATGGACACAACTTCAATAATTTCATGTCTCATTTGTTTTAGGTACAGTGGGTTAATTTCTAAAAACTTACAGTGAATTTTTAATTATTTTCTTTTCTTAATTGAAAGAGGATTTCATAAAGTGTTTAATCATGGGTACTTCAGTGGAAAATCTTTAAAAGGTTCTCATAAATCTTCCTTTATAAACACACAAAACACATGCTGTAATAAATCCGGATTGGATTTGATTTATTGACTCAAAATCAATGGTAGAAATTTCGAAATCAAGAACGTTTTTAAAAACGTTTTGCTTGAAAAATTGCAGTTTTTCTAAATCAAAGCTAAATAAATACCATGAATAATAATAATAACAATAATATAATAAATAACGTAAATACACTTAAAATAAATAAATTGGTAAAAAAATGGTTTGTGAAAAAAGTTCTCTTTTCTTAAACTCCTAACAATGAAGTCTTTCTTAAGTAAGGTTAATTTTTTTGTATTATAGAACTTCTAATGCAATATATTTTCTTCATTCTATTATAAATTCTATTTTCTTTTCCATTCTACATTCTATTAATATTTCTAAAAAACTAATCACAAAGCTAAACAAATGTAGACTGGTTTTTTACATTTATAACTGAATCTCAAATCTTATATTTTTAAATTCAATTCAAATTCCAATGCTCAATCTTAATTTGACAAACTTTATATAGAAATTATTTAAATTAAACGAGGAAAATATATTGAAGTGAATTAATTAATTAAAAGATATCTACATACTTTATTTAAAGAGAGTATTAATTTCATACATTTAATATAATTAGCATTAATTGTATCAATACTTAAGTATTAATACTTTTAAATAATAAAAAATTGCTGGCTTATTTTATTGATTATTTATTTTATTTATTTGCTTTTAATGGCTTTGTCTTGGTAAATTTGTTTAATTATTTACAATTGCATTTAATTATTTTATAAGACCTTACATTACTTTTGTAGAATTTTTTGTAGGTTTTAAGTTTTTTTGTTATCATTTATAAAATAATAAGCATTTTCTTAAACTACACTTAATTAATCGTCTACAAAACTAAGGAAAGAATAAAGAAAATAAACAACTTAAATAAACATTTAATAATTAATTGAATACTTTAATAATTTCATAATAAATTAGTTTAATAATTTTAAGTTCAGCTTCAGTATTGCGTTTTTCTATTTTATTTTATTCTGTTCTTAATTTATTCCCTTATTTTGTTTAAATATTTGAATTTGTTCATAATATACAATAGTATAATTAATTAAAATCTATTGATTTAATGTATTGAAATGAAAATTATTTAAATTAACTTAAGCATAAATTAAAATTTCTTTGTTAAATTTATTTTGTTTCGATTTTATTTAATCTTAAGAGTATTTGTTTTAATTATTTATTTATTTGATGCGTTTTATGAGCTTTCAAAGATTGCTGTACAAAAACACCGTTCAATGATTTTCCGAGTTTAGTGTTTAATAATTGCAAACCATTCGATTAGTTGTGGAATATAGTTTCTTATAAACTGCTTGATACTGAATAATTTTTAAATATTTGGAACGAATCAGCGTTGCCAGGGTCCAAACAACATGCGGGACCAACAAGATACCAGCCGATGGCCCACCCTTTATAATTATTTTATCATTACTTTATTATCACCAACTAAGATATCATTGATATCAAATTAATGAAATGAATTCTTTTGCAATTATGTCTAAAAATATCGTTTACTAACTTCGATTAATGCAATTTTAAAGAAAAAGCGTTCAATTGTAGTTCTAAACTCTTGTTTATTGATTCTAAGTTCTGCACTTTTAATTGTTTTTATGTTTACTTCAATAGTTTTTGTTGTTTCACAGTCTGTTTTAACCTTCGCTCGATTGGCTTTTAATTCGAAATCACTGCACCTAATTTTTGTCTACTTATCGAGTTGCCAAGGTACCCACAACCACAGCGCAAAGTTGCATTCAAATTAGAATTAATTAATTACTTGTAATTAACTTAAACATGGAAAAAATGTGAAAAAATAAATAAACAAACTAAACAAAGCCAAGTTTAGCATTAAAAATGATTAAAGAATAATAAAAATTAAACGTGTTTAAAGAATAAATGATTATTATTCTCATTAATTGTTGTTATTCTTATTATTAGTTTTATTACTATCATGAGTTTTCTTATTATTCGAAATATTGTTAGAATTATTATTCGAATTATTGTTGTTGTTATTGTTATTGTTAATATTATTATTAAGATTATTATTAGAATTATTATTATAATTATTATTCGATTTATTATTATCATTATTATTTTTAATATTATTATATAATTACAATGAACTATGAATTATTATAAATGAGAACTTTATTCAAATGTCAGTATTTCTTGAATTACTTTTCTTGAAATCGTAATTAAAATCTTTTCATCGGTTACGTTTACGTTTTTTCCGCTGTATTTGAAGTCATCAACAACAACAACATTAAAATCACCAACATTTGTTGCTCATTCTTGTTGTTTCTATTGCTGTTGTTGCTGTTTTACTTTGTTGCCTACTCAAGTGGCTGATTATAAAAATTGTTGCCATTATATTTTTTGTCGACTGCCAACACTTTGTATGTACGTATGTCCCGCTCTCTCGCTCGCCCTCTCTCTCTCTCTCTCCTCCATCTGCCCCTCGTTCTCATCCTTTCGCCCCCACGGGCACCGTCGGCATCGCTTTATTAGTCCGAGGTGCGTCTCACTTTAGAATGGACCCTCAACGATTTGACTTTGATTTCATTTAAGCACGGAAAATTGTGCCAACGGGTCGAGTTGAGCGTCATAATCGGAGGCTTGGTGGGTCAACGGATCGGTCGGTGTATCGGACCGGTGGGATGGTCGCTCGGTTGGACGGTTGTTTGGTCGATCCGTCCGTCGGCCGATTGTTTGTTCCGTCGGTCATTCTTATTGTCTAGTTTGACAACGAAAAGTGGAAGAAAAATCATCGTTTACTAGATTTTCTAAATCTACTTTTTTGTTGTTATTTTCTCCGAACTAAAAAATAAGTGATGAGTACTCTGATTGTGTTGGTGATTCTGATGCCGATGTTGTTACTCATGATGCCGATGCCGATGCTGTTGCTGATACTCTGACTGCTGTTGATGAATGATGCTGTTACTCGATGTTGCTTGATACGTTAGTTCAACTTTTTTTATCTGCCTTCTTTTCTTTGTTGCTTTATTTAGTTTTTATTCGATGCTAATTTTTCTGATATGATGATCGTGACGGTGTTGTTGTTGTTGTTGCATCTCATTTAGCACACTCCGCTTACATTGGATGCAATCATTTAAGTGTTGCTTTTATATATCTTGCTCACTCATCGTCTCATCATCGCAGTTCTGTTCTGCTCTTTAAATAATTTCAAGTTTATTTTTATTTCTATTTTTTTATGTATTTCTTTATATAGTTTACTTAGCTTAGCTTATTATTAACGATGAAATTAATTGAGTTAACTAACTAAAGAACGTGACTCTTGACGTAATCATTCACTTCGTTTTCCGCTTCTTTTATGATGAATAATTTTACATGGAAGATTTTATGATCTGCTCGGGCGTCATTTAATAAAAAACAACAGCAACAGCACCTAACTTTCCATCCAAAACAAAAACAACAGCAACAGCACCTAACTTTCCATCCAAAACAAAAACAACAGCAACAGCATCTAACTTTCCATCCAAAACAAAAACAACAACTACAACATCTAATTAAGTAGCTTTAATGTCATTGTAATTATTAAGAACATATGAATGAGAAATACGATCTTTATTCTGTGTTATTTATTAAGCACTTAAGCTGTTGATTGTTGTGCTTTTTAATGTGTGTGGAGGAATTAATTTATTTGTATTTTAATTCATTTACATTTCCATTATTATCATCATCATTATAAGTATTATTATTATCATCATTATTATTATTATTTTTATTTTTATCATTATTATTATCATCTTTATTATTATTAGTTATTTCGTAATAATAAATTTCCATTCCATTAGAAAGTAGATGTGAATTATATGGCAGCAGAAAGGAAACGAATGGAAAATTATCACAAATGTTATTTAGGAAATTTTACTAAATGATGAATTAAATTTAATGCAACTTTTTTTTAACACAGACAGATTAAAAATTGGAAATAAACTTTAACACAGTTTTTTATTGGTATCTAAAAAATGATCACCTATGGAAATTATAAGCAAAAATGCATTTAAGGGGAAAATTAAAAATTAAGAATAACAAATTAACAATGAAAATGCAAATAATGGAGTGGTTCGGAAAGTTTAGAAGCTTTTAATCATATTTAAAGCTTGATAAGAAGCCATCTTCGAAAAACTTGTTGTGAATTATAAACTTGCACTATTTAATTGAGAAGAAAATGATGAATACTATTTTGAAAAATAGTGTTTAATGTTTGGATATAGTTTTTAAGTTCGAATTTAGATTTAGTAACAGAGAATTTTTTCTGAATTTAAAAACAATCAAAGAAATCATTCGAAAAAAATACTTATGAATTTTATTTTATTAATATGAGAGAAAAAACAAACTAAACATACAATTGTTAATTAAACTAGTTCAAGTAATTATAATTTTAATGTAGAAATTTAAGAAACTATGACATTTTCTCTGATTTCAAAGTGATTCTCTTCGTAATTCTTTTACATCGGTATAAAAAGTTAATCGTTTCAAAAAAACCAACTATGAATTGTATGAGATGGTAGAAAAAATTTCAAATTTTCTTTCTAGTCTCTTGAGAGTCTTTCTACTGAATCTCAGTAGAAAGACTTTCTACTGAGTCTTTCTACTGAATGTTTTATTTGATCTTTGATTTCTTTATTTTGTGGTAGATATTTGAAAAAAATCTTTTATGAATTATAAGCGAATTCTTTCAGATAACAAAACATAAATATAGATCTTTAGATCTGTCTCTCTCTCTCTCTCTTTAAATCAGTAGATTTATTAATTTAATTGATGAGAATTCAAATGATATTCAATAAATTTAGATGAATGATTTAGATTAGATAATAAATGATACTTTTCCCTTCTTGTTTTTCTATTAAATTATTTATTTTATTCTGTAATTTATTCTACTCTTTGAATTTTGTTATTTTATTTGAATTTATTCTTAATTAATAATTACTTAGGTCACTTCTAATTACAGTATGTATGTTTAATCGTACATATATTGAAATGATTTGTATAAGTTTTCCATAATTTGAAAAACAAGTCATGAGTTTCTAATCATTCTCAAGATTCTCGTCTCTTTCATTCTCTTCTTTTGATTGTATTCTCTTGATTCTGTTTTCAGGATTCTGTTCTCTTGATTCTGTTTTCTTGATTCTGTTTTCTTGATTCTGTTCTCGCTTCTTCCATTATCATCAACGTTCATCATCCGAAAGTTTGCATTAATTGCCACTTGTTCTCGTCAACTATCACAGTTATTAATAGATTCATTAATTCTAATCATTTGTATTAATTAAACTCAAAGTATAGTGTACTCAGCATTCGAACTTAATTCATTCGCTGTACTAATTTTGCGTTGTTGGTATTTTAATTGCTTTTAATTACGTATAAATTTTTATCCACACGAAAGAATGATATTTTTTTATGAGTTAATGTTTTATTTCTATGTTCTTTTAGTTTATTTTCATTCTCATTTTGAGTTTAAGTGATCATAATCGAAAAACGACACAAACGAAAGTTCTAAATTGTTTAATTACGAATTAAAACTTAAATAGATTCAGAATTAAATGAAAATAAATGAAATGAGACGAGTTTTCAGTTGATTTGTGGGGAGTGTTTTTGTGTCGTGTTGAATTCAGTTGTATTGAGTTGCAATTTTATAGAATGAACCCGATAAATAACCGAAAATTGTGAAGCTAATATAATAGATCATTAAATGATATACTGATGAGAGACAGATCTCTCTGTCAAGACAGGGACAAGATGCGATAGAGAGAGAGAGAGGGAGAGAGAGAGAGAGAGGGAGGGAGAGAGAAGCAGTCTTGAAGAACTGAACAAGTGGCTAAAAAATGAACCCGTTGACAGACCTGAAAGATAGCCCTAAAAAGACAAACACACTGAATAACAGACACACGGAAGACGAAACAGAGAGATAGATAAATATTCAGACAGACATCCGAACAGACATCCAGTCAGACATCGAGACAGACAAAAAGAAACCATGGCGAACCATCGGAAAAAGCAGATGGATAAAATGATGGCTGAAAGTACAATCGATGGACAGATGGACATCATTTCGAACAAACACACGAACGCGAAAGCACAATGAATGCATGTAACCGAACATGTCATGTCATAAGTCATGTCACTAGTTTGTCTTTGTTTTTAGTAGTCTTTGTTGTTGTTGCTTCTGTGACAAACTGCTGATGATGGCAAACTTTTTAATTGAAGTTCCTTCGTTGATGAGGTTGATTAAATGATTAAGTGTCAGAAAGAATGACAAAAAAAAAAGAATGAAGGGGTTGAAGGAAGAAAAAGAAGAGGAAAAAGCGAAAAGGAAGAAAATAGAAGAAAGAAGCGGAAGGAGAGGGCGATACTCTATTAAACAATTACTATTAACTACTTTTTAATGAACATTATTAACGAATGAGTGAATTCTGTAGAAAAAAAACCTGACAAGTTGTTTCCTGTATTCTGTTTTATCTATCCATCAGTTTCTATCTATCTGTCATCTGATAATCACACTAAATTAAAAGACAAAGTCATGTGATTCCAATAAATTGATTAATTAAAAGCGTGAAAAGAGGGGGAAAACGAAAAACTGTACTGCGATGTGATCGAGTTATCCCACGATCGATTAAAAATCAATTAAAGTGATGATGGTGACGATGAAGATGATGACGATGAAGATGATGATGAAGATGATGACGATGGTGATGAGATGTTATCATATCTGAGTGACTATTGAAGCAAAATTCGAGCAAGAAATGGAAGAAAATCGACTGAACTCTCTACACTTTTCTCTCTTTTTATGAAACCCTCTCTCCTTCCCTCTAATTCTCCAGAAGATTAAGGATTCGATTTAATTTTCGTTTAAATTCGCATTCTTACAAAATTTAGATTTATTTTTACAACCCAGAGTTTTAATAGAGCACTAAATAAAAAATCCAGAAAAAGATGTTGTTGCTGTTCTTCCATTTTGTGTTTTTATTGTTTTTGTTGTTGTTAATGATTCAATAAAACAAAAAAGAAAACAAATTGCATCCTTTTGATCACATTTTTATGCTTAACTTGGCCAATTAAAGTTGGCGCTGATGTTTTGACTCGGCGAAGACAAGCACAAAAAAAAAACCCGGTATATTATTTTTAATTAGGTTAATTACAGCTATAATTACAACAAGAAAAGCAACAACAACAACAACGAACACGACACTAATAATAAACAAGTGTGCAATAAGAAGAAAAAAAGACATTTTTAATTGAGAGTCCGGCGGCAATCGCTTTGATTTTTTCCACAGAGTCGCCCGCTCAAAGAACGCAAAGAAACACACACGCACACACACACAAAAAAGACACACACACACATGCACATGCAAGTACATTATACGTACATATACACATGATATGTCTCTATAAACATTCAGATTCTCACATCCATACTTTTAAATATTGTTATGTGCTCTTTACTTGGCCAAAAATTCCATAAAAGCCAAGAAACCAAGCAGCCAGCCGGTCAGTCAGTGAGTCTGCCTGCCTGCCTGCCTGCCTTCTCGCTTCACTTCTCGCTTCATTTCTCGCTTCTGTTTGCTTGCCTACTCTACTGAGTAACTGCAACGCAGTCGCGTTCTCTGCAGCTGCAAATAATTTTTAGCTCATAATTACGCACATTTTATGATTCACTTAAGTAGCTGCATTTGTTGTTGTTGTTCTATCTGTTGTTTTTGTTGCATTATTTGTCGTTCTCTCACAGCATTTCGTTGTTGTTGTTCATTAAGTTTGGTTAAGTTGCCTACTTAAAAGTTTGTACAACGTGACAGCGTCGTCATCGTCATCGCAGCCACCGTCGCCGTCGCCGTCGCTGTCATCATCATCATCACCGTCGTTTTTTTCGACTTCTCATGCTTACTCGTGGTTGTTGTTGTTGTTTGTCGTTCATGTTTATTAATATACGTATTATTTTTAGTTATTTTTATTAGTTTTTATGCGTTCGTCATCCGTTTGCAATAAAAATTTATTTAATTAGATTTTAGTTGTTGTTGTTGTGGTTTTTGTTGCACATTTAATCATTTTGAAGAATTCATATTTTTATTTTTTCTGGTTAAGAAATTTTTTGGTGTTTTAAGAAACACTTTTTTAAAATTTTCTTTTTTAAAAAATTTGTTCTTTTCTTCTGTGTTTTTCGAATTTTCTTTTTTGTTTTTTTTTAATTGGTTTCATTGTATTTTTTCTTTATTTTTTAAATTTTTTTTCATAAACACTTTTTGACGCTTTTGTGACTTTTTAATGCATTTCTGTTGTTTGTACGCATTTCTTGGGTTCGTTTTTTTCTTGGTATTTTTTTCCATATTCTTTGACTACATATGATTCATGTTGTTGTTGTTGTTACTTTGTTTTATTTTCTGTTTACTTTGATTGTTCTTAAGTTCTGAAAATTGAGCGGGCGGTCGACCGGCTGCTTGCCAAGTTGTTTGTTTGTTTTTGTTGCTTTATTTTTTTGGTTGCATAATTATATGTATTAACCCACTCACAGCCGATATACTGTAACTTTAATTAAACAAACACAACCTAATAAAGAATTCTTTGAATACTTCTAAAATTGCATCCATATGAAAATTCATATGAAGAAAGAATACTTTTTTTTAGTCCTCTTAATCGTTACTCCCCGTAAAATTACTCAATCCACATGAAAAATCCTCTTCAAGTCGATTGGTGTTGAAGAACATGTGTCAACAACTACAACAACAACAATAAAAACAACTGCAATAAAAAGAAATCATTAACTTCACTTCATAAACATTTTCAACATCTCAATTTTTTCATTCTTCCTTTTTTTAAATCCTTTTTTATTCCTTTCCATTCATTTTTTTTTAGAAATCGGAGAAGGAAAAAAAAGATGAAAAAAAAGAGATGAGATCTAAATCCAAGTGTTGAAAGCTTTAAACACTTAATTCGTAGATCCTTTTTATGCACATCCTCACGCAGGTTAGAATCCTTTATAAATCAAGTGTTGAAAACCTTGAGAAAAGCCAACAACCAAAAATAAAAAACGGAGAGGAACCCACAAAAAAATGTGTGCCCTTAAAAAACCTCAAATAACAAAACCCCAAAAGAAGAAAAAAATAACAAGAGAAATTAAAATATTACTAAACCACACCAAAAAAAAAAACAAGAACCAAATTGACCCCAAATTAAAAGGCAAAAAAAAAAAAAAAAACAGGAGGCATCAAAAAACAAGGCATAAAAAACAAACTGTTTATATAGAAAAAAAGGAAAACTTAAAGTTTAATCAGCAGGAGAAAAAAATATGGGAAAAAACCCGGCCCTTGTAATGGAAAAAATTAAATTAAATTTAGTTTTTTTGTAGCACATTTTAAGTCCTTTATTAGTAATTCTTTAATCCTTTTTTAGTGCTTTTTTTTAAGGTCGAGAATGTGTTAAAGAAGAAGAAAGGCGATGATAGAGGAAGTTCCCGAAAAAATGTTAATTACCCTTTGTTACCACAAACCCACACACACACACACACACACACACACCCACACACACACTCACAGATTACATACAACGAGTGTTTTTATACACATTTAAAAATATTATTATTACGTTGTCATCCTCGAGGCTCCTGCTTTCCCTCTCGTAACTCTTCCAGGTCTCAATACAACCGACTTATGACTGTTTAACGAAATGCAGACGGACAGACAGACAGACAGTTAGACAGACAGATTCACCGCATTCAAATCCTGGATAAAATTACAAAGCAACCTAAAAAAAATACATTAAAATCACTCATACTCAGCACCAAGTACAAAAACAACAGCAAGAACAACAACAACAGAACCCTGAAGAACAACAACAACAACAGCGTGAAGAACAACAACGACAATATAATGAACAATACCACCACCAACAACAACAACAAGACTCCCATCAAGCTTCTAACAGAGCAGAAAAATGTTGCTATTGATGTTGCTGGTGTTGTTGTTGTTGCTGCTGCTCAACTTAACGCCAAAGAAAAATCACGCCCTTTGAAATGCCGGCGGCTTTTTCATGCTTTGCTACGGTTTGCGGTGGTTCTTCTTTTTGTTTGGGGTTCTTGTTTCTGTTGCCGAAAAAAAAAAATAAACGACGTTTAAAGGACCTTCTTGGATGAAGTGTTTGCTTTTATTTCGTTTTTGGGATCCCTTTTGTTGGGTTCTGTTACTTTTGCTGTTGTTATTCTTGATGTTGTTGTTGCTTTAAGGACTTGTAACATTAAAGATGTGACAGCAGAGGAGGAGGTGCTGTTGTTGTTTTCTCCCTGGAACATTTTTTACGTGTCTTCATATCAGGCGCTGAGAAATTTTAGAAGCTTCTGCTGTGAAAAGTGTTTTTTTTTTTTTTTGTTTGGTTGTGCTTCTTTTTTGTTGATTTCTTTTTTGGGAGTTTTGTTGTTATTATTTTGCAACTTGATGGTTGAAATGGTTGAGATTAACTCCACGAGGAATAATAATAGCAACAACAACATTCAGGTGTTCCTTGAAATGGGTCAAAAATTTTTCGCTTGACAGAGTGACTGAGGGACGGACGAACTGACTGATTGAAAGGGTGGGGTGTGAGTTTTGAATGGTGATGATGATGAAAGGGGGAGGGGGGGAGGTGGAAGAAGGGGGTTGGGGCTCTTCAATCCCTTTCGAAGGTCGCCTCAGCGTCTCACGGGACAATCTTCATTCTTTATTCTTTATAAACTAGAAACATGATGATCTTTCGATATAATGATTATCAACGATTTATTGACAAGATTATCAACTCGACAGTAACAAAATTTTCTTCAAAATAACGCCAAAGAATACTCTTGAGAAGTGGTGGAAAATTTCACTCCCTGCTTTAATAGTTTTTGTGTTATTCCACTTTGAAGCTCTGAGGTACATCTTAAAAAATATCAAAAATTCAATTAAAATGTAAAATTTTAAATTTTTATAAAAATTTCATTCAAATTCATATAATTTTTAGTATATATTAAAACTATTCTGATATTAAGTTTTGAGTCTCGAGGACAAAAACTAAAGAATACCAGAAAAATTCAAGAAAAAGAAGAAAATCAATTGAAATACTTGTTGCTTTTATGAAATTTTTTAGTTTTTTATATAAATACAAAGGCCACACTATCCATGAGCAATAAGAATAACAACAAAAAGAACAACAACAACAGTGATTCAATCTTTACACATCTTCGCCTTTGAACTTCGATTTTAAGCGCCGGATCATAAAATAAGATGACGAAGATGCATCACTACGAAGATGGTGATGATGATGATGATGATGATGAGAACCGTGATGATGAGCGCGATGATGCTGAGGCAATGATGATGGGCAAAATGATGATAATGATGACAATGAAAGGCATGTCGATGACAACAACAACGACGACGACGGCGTGTCAAAGCTTCTGGCTTCAGATGTCACCATTTTCTTTTCTTTTTTTTCCGCCGTGTTTATGGGAAAAAATACAATATTTTTTATATATTGTTGTTGGCATTTTTGTTGTTGTTTTCGAGGTTGCTGTTGTTGTTGAATTTATGTTTCGTTTTTTTTGGTTTTTCTTTTAGTTTTTTGTGATTTCATTCATAACCTTTCTGAAAAAAAGATTTCCTCTTCTTTTTCTTCTTCTTCATTATCATATTTATCTTGTCCTTGTTCTTCTTGTTCTTGTTTTTCTTATCTTTATTAGCTGTTCGCTTTAAAATCACGCGTCTTCAGCTTTAACAGCTTCGGAATCATCACCGTGAAGATAGTCACTAAGATGAAAAGCAGAAGACGATGAAGAAGAACAACAACTACAACAACAACAACAACAGACTGTCGACGTCATCTTACATTCCACTCTAAACGACGCGACGCGACTCGATGCGAGGCGATGCGACGTCACATCAGATGACACTCATACACACAACTCGGGAGTCATCACGTCACGTGACGTGTTGCGTTTGTCGCTTTCTTTGTGTAAACTTCATGGTTCAGTTGTTGTGTTACTGATGTTGTTGTTGTTGTTGGCGATGGTGATGATGGTGGTGATTCTGTTGTTGTTGCTGCTGCTGCTTCATTTTTCGGAAGCTTTTTTCTTACTTTTGTTGCTGTAACTCTTTTTTCATGAAGAGTTTGTTGAACATTTAAATTGCCGGTAAAAATTTTAAAATAAATTTTTATTTAAATGTTGTTGTTCTTGTTCTTCCTATTTTAGTTTTTTCACTCTCTTTCACTCTACGTTGACGTCATCGTTGATATCGTTTTAGAGGAAATCCTAAGGGGAAAACCACTGCATAAACAACAACAACAACAGGGACAACAGCAACAACGACAACAAGAACACATCAAAAGCAACAACAACGACGGCTACGATGATGATGACGACTAAATACCCACTCAACAGTAGTTAAGAGGAAAACTTTTGCTTCTGTTCATTTGTCGTTGTTGTTGTTGGCTTAGTTTTTGAATTCAACCAAAGTAACACCTCAAAGAAAAGAATAGAAAAAAAGCAACCACAACAAAAAGAAAACCTTAAAAATATTATTATTTTAAATGAGGTGCCAACACCAACAACAACAACAACAACAAGGAACAATGTAGCTCATTGTAAGTAAAACTTGGCAAAAAGTGAAACTAAAACAACAAAAAAATGTATAAAAAAGAGAGTAAAAGTGAAGAGAAGCGGAGTGTGGAGAGGAGTGAGTAGCGGAAAGGCAGGGAAAAGTGCAGAGAAGAGAAGAGATGAAAAAAGGTTGGTTAAAAACAGTTAATCGTCAGTCAAATTGAAGGAAGGCGAGAATTTTCACCACAGGAGCCTCATAAAAAACCAGCAGCGAAGAGAAACGCACACACAAACAGGCACACACACATACAAGCACACAAACACAAATACACACACACAAACACGGGGCCGCACTTTTGTAGCTGACATCATTATATACAAAAAAAGCACTGCTAAATCAGCAGCAACTCAGCAATTCAGCCACCTGTTGAAGTGGCTGCTGTTGCTGCTCATGATTTTGTTGTTGTTGTTATTGTTGTTGTTGTAGATGTTGTTGTTGTTCTTGCTGTTGTTGTTTTCGTTCTTGTGTCGCTGTGTTGCTCTTTTTTTTGCTTCTGCTGCTGGGATTCTTAATGTTTTTTAACGTTGACGTTGTTTTTGTTGTAGATGTTGTGCTTGTTGTTGTTGTTGTTCTACCGCTGCTGTTTTAGTTGTTGTTGTTGTTGTTGTTGTTGTTGTTGTTGTTGTTGCGGTAGAGGGTTTATAAAGAATGTTTTTGCCGCTGTTTTTAGTTAAAGTAACTGAGATTGAGACTTTGTTGTTGTTGTTGGCAAATCATTGTAGACCGTCTGTCTGTCAGTTCGTCTGCCAGGCTGTCTGTCAGTAAGTCTGTCTGCCTCGTGGTTGAAAGCAGATAAAGAAAGTGAAAGTAAATAAAGCAGCACGACCTCAGAACCGAAGCAGTTAATAAAAAAACAAAACCAACAACAAAAATGCGGCAAAAATTGTTTAGTTTTTGTTGTTGCTCCATGCTTTTAGTTGGTGATGGAAGAAGAAGAAGAAAGGGGAATACAGAGAAAAGGGGAATCGTAAGAACAACAACAAGTGATCCAGTGAAAGAGCTGTGAAAAACCTCAAAACTTTTCACATTTCAGCTTACAAACAATCAAACAAACGTTTAGACACGACACACACAACAACCGAGAAGCGAAACACTCTCCCTCTCACTCTGTCACACTTTCATACACAAAAACACACACACTCTCTCTCGCTCAAACATACAAACGGTGGCAAAACGCGCAACCAGGGCATCAGCTTCGTCTGGCAGTCGTCTAGATTCGCTTTATTTTTTTTTTGTTTATTTGGGGTTTTCTTTGATTATTTTTTCTTTAATATTTTTGCATTATGTTTTGTTTTGCTTATATTTTTTTCCTTCATTTTTTTGTGACACTCGGTGAGCGAATAAACGATTTTTTTACATCTATTTAAGGGGCATCTGTCAGTGTTGCCGTTCGAGTGAATTTTGTTTGTGTATCTTTTTATTTCGATACATTTTTTGGGTGTCATTTAGTGTGTCTTCCCTTCTGTCTTTCCTTCGGTCTTTCCTACTGTCTGTCTTCCTCTGTCTGTCTTCTGTCTGTTTTCCTGTCTGTCGACTGTTTCAACTGACAGACGTCGTGTCTTTCGTGGGTGCTTTTATCGTAAAGTGTTTCTGCTGCTTCTGAGTCTACTCGTCATCTTCTCCTTCTTCTTAATACTATTATTTCTTTCTTTTCTTCTTCCTTTACTTGTTGTTCTTCTTTGTTGTTGTTGCTGCCTTCTTCGTTGCTTTCATTATTTTAAGAAGATTTCCTGCGTATCGCTTAAATCGTGGTTTCCATCATCATCATCGTGGTTTTCCTCATCATCATGGTGAGGATGATGCAGCATCATCATCATCATAATCTTTACTGTCAACACTCCGGGTGGCTGGAGGGTGCAGGGTGTCGGTCCCTTTTTTTGGTTGATCACTTCGATTCTTTTCTTTGTACGATTTTTTGTTGTGCTCTCTTCTTTATTTTCTTGTCCTTTTTTTTTTTTGTTGCTGACGAATTATTTTCCTGCTCATGTTGTTATTGTTGTTGTTATTTTTGTTGTGTTTCTTGTTTTTTTTTGTTGTTGCTTTTATTAATGTTGTTGTTGTCATATTTGAAGGATTAAAATCTGGGACGATTTTCACATCGTCGTGTTTTTTCTCCCCTAAAATGCACAAAAAAGTCGCTTAAAGCCGATTATTTAATTAATTGTTGCTTTTTATTAAATTTAGATTTAGTTTTCTTGTTGTTGTTTTTCTGCTTCTTTTTCTTTTTTATTAATTTTTTCTTACATATGTTGTTCCTTCTGCTTTTTCTGTTGTTGTTGTTGTTGATTTTTTTATGCGTTTCGTTGAAGGGTGGATTTTTTTTCTTCTTTTTTCATTTCGGGGATGATTTCACGGCGTGACTGAATGACTGATTGATTGACCGAACGAATGAATGAATGAGTTTTTCAACTAATTTTCCTGTTCTTTACACTCTTCTCTTTGTTACTAAAAAAAGAGGGTGAAGAATAGAATTGAAAAAATCGAAATCTTATTAATGATGAATTTTCTGGGGATTAACCGATAATTGCGTTTTTTTTGATGTCGGCAATTTTTTAGAATTTCGATTTTTGTCAATTTTTATTTACTTTTAAGCTTTCATCGATTCACCGAAGATTTGTCAGTTTTTTATTTTTTACTGTTTTTTTGAAATGATTTCGTTTTTAATATTTTTTTTTTAATTAAATAATTTTTTTACTTATCTCCAGTTTCATAAAATCAATCATTCTTTTTCAAAGATTTTTCAGTCTTCATTCCTTGAAATATTTTTAACTTTTTTATTATATATTTTATAAAAAATCCGGCGAATGATGATGATAATGATGCTGATTTTATTGTTTATATTAATAATGATATAAAATTTTACTTCTTTTTCTTTTTTCAGCTTAAAATTCGAAGCGAAGGAAAGAAACAAAAAAAATTTAAACAATTAAAAATAAAAATAAAAATTTTGATTAACAGCCTTTAAAAAACTGCAGCAACAGAAAACAAGATTTAATATTAAATAAATTTAAATAACATTTTTATAGTGAATAATAACATTAAAAGAACAAAAAGAAAACCAGTAAAAAAAAGTACTGCATTTTTTATAAAGAAATACTTTTTGTGGCCGATTTAATTGAAAGAAAAACTGGACAAAATAATTGGTGAGTAGAACAACATTTAGTCTAATTTTAGATTTTATTTTTATAGAATTTTACGTTAAAATTTTACACTTGTGTTGCTTGATAATAAAAAGTATTAAAATAAAACAATAAAAGAATTAAATAAGTAAAAAATCACTAAAATACATACAACAAAAATGGTTTTTGGGGTTAAATGAGTATTTTTTTTAATAAATTTTTCGTGTGCATTTTTGTCACATTTCACTGTCTTCAGTTTTGAACCCCTCCCTGCCTCTTTCCCCCTCACACTCTTTACTCTTCTGTTCGTTCAGTTTGCTTGATTGATCGATTGACAGCTCGAACAAATCACTTCATCGTCGTATTTTTAAAATTCGCAACACGAACGATTGGCAAGAAAACATTGACAACAACATCAAAGGTAACAACATAAATTTGAGTATGAATGGGAACGAATCAGAATGAAAGAGTACGAGAGACAATAAAAGAGTACGAATGAGAAATAATGCATAAACACATAAAAAACAATTCATTACCACTTCTTTTGGGTTGACTGAAAAGGGGAAAAAAATAACGTGTAACTAAAAAGAGTGGGAAAATAATTTGTTTAGCGTACAATTAAAGCTGCAATTAATTTTGGCAAAAAAAACCACACAAAAACCATATAAAATAAGAAAAATTCTTAGAAAAAACTACAACAACAAATACTCTGTACAAGCAACCATGTTTATGATGAAAACTATGATGATGATGACGATGACGACAATGATACTGATGATAATAGTGATTAGGATTATAATTCTATTTATTATATGATTATAATGACGATATGATGACGATATGATGATGAATATGAGTATGTTTATGTTTATGTTTATGACTGTGAATGATGATCAAAGCGGTGGTGGTGATGATAGTGATGATGGTGATAATGGTGATGATGGTAATGATGATAATAATTATAGTGATGTTGATGATAATCATAAGTATGTGGACAATAATGATTAAGTTAATCATATTGAGTTAAATGAGTGAGTTTTTGAATCTTGAGTAATAACAACAACAACAAAAACCAAACAGCTAAAGAATAACATCAAGAACCAGATTAAGGACAACAACAACAACAACATCATTATTATCTTAATAATAGTTAATAAATGCAAATAAATAAAATTAATACAAATTATAGATTCTTTTATAGAGTTAAGAAATGAGTATCATTAAGAAGAACAACAACAACAACTACACGAGGAATATAATGACACTAAGAATATTTGCTGTTGTCGTTGTTGTTGTATTTAATACTCTACCCACCGTCCACCCCAATTATTTTGAGTATGACACACATCCATTCATTAAAGATTGTTTTTTTAGCGAATAATCGAATCTGCAACAACAAAAAATGCTCTAAAATAATTCAGTCGATTTAAAATGATTGTTGTTGTTGTTATTATTATTATTATTATTATCGTCCCCAAACCTTTCGATATCAATGGCTTTATGCATGTACAACAGCACCCATTCTTGTTGTTGTTGTTGTTGTATTTGTATTTGTTGTTTCTTCACTTCACTTCACTTCACTTCTCAGCTTCTTAACTTTAGTGTCACTTCTCGTCGTTTTGTAGTGGTTGTTATTCTTGCTTGTGTTCTTCTTGTGGTTGTTGTTGTTGTTTCATGTTCATGTGCAAATAATGCAAAAACCCAATAACAACAACAACAACAACAACAGCAACAACAACTCATTATGTCATTACCTACTCATGCATAAATTCATGTGCGAAAATAATTTTGTTTTATTCAACAAACGTCGCTTTGAATTTATTACTGAAGCTGCAATTGTTGTTGTTTGTCATTATTTGTTGTTGTTGTTATTATTGTTGTTCTTATTCTTCTTGTTGTTACTGTTGTTGTTGTTGTTGTTGTTGCTATTGCAACGTTACACACACAGCAGAATAACTGACACATGGCTGGCTGTTTGAGCAGCTGACCGAACGACTCGCAACTTCAGATGACTTGATTTATTATGAGCACAATTTTTAAAGCTTTAAAGCGTTAGAATTTTTTTATTTTATTTAAAAAGAATTCTAATCTAATCTTTAGATATACGATTTTAATGTTCTTTTGAATTCCTTTTCTTAGGAATTCATAAGAATTCCTTTCTATGCATATTTATTATGAATTTTTTATGAATTCTTTTTTTTTTCTAATTAAAAATAAAGAAAACGTGGTAATTAATTGATTTAAAGCAATTCAAGGCTTTCGTTAAGTCGAAATATGTACTTAACGAGCATTTCTAAGACTTCGTTAAGTTTTGTTAAATTGTTTCTTTCTCGAAAATCATAAAAAACATTAAAACATTGCTTTATTATTATTAAAACATTCTTTTTATGGTGTAATAATAAACGTCATTGTTTTTTAACCAAGTTTTAGTCGAATTTTTAGTCAATTCTTTCGTGATTCGTTAAGTTTCGTTAAGTTTCGCCAAGAATTTAGTTGAATTCTTATGTTTTTCTTGCTCGTGCGTCAATCGTGTTCATTTCTTAGGTCAAAGTTGAACAAAATCAATATAAATGATTATTAAAAGGAATCTCGTCGAAATCGAAATGGAAATCGACGAAGAACAAGAAATTTTAATTAATTTGTAATTGAAGAGTTCACACTCACACTGGTACACAGTGATGCCAGATCTTGTGGAAAATTACACAGCACGGGCTCATTTACGATACACGATACAATGCGATGTGATGCGATGCTTATTAAAAGGTTAAACAACTTCTCATTGAACTCGTATGATTTGAATTAATTTAAATGCAACAACAAATGAGACCCCAAGAACAACAACAATCAAAGAACAAAGAATAAAGAACAAGAGAAAAAATCATTTAAATTACGAACGATAAATAATTGAAGAATAATAATAATATACGAGTAATAATAATAATAATAAGAAGCAAAGGCAATCAAAGTTAAGATATACAGATACATACACACACACACACATCATCATTGATATACATACATCAGTCTCAGAATTGATCATGTTTGATAAATCAGCGGAAAACAATAACAAAATCATGAAGAAAAACAAGAATTTAACGAATGATAATGAATCAATTTGTGAAAAATTAACACAAAACTACGAGTGAATGAGGGGAATACAAGCACACACACACACACACACACACGCACACACACACGCACACTCTGTCACTGGAACACTGCGCCTGCGTTCTCATTTAATGCGATCAAAGTTCGATCACAAATTATTTTATAATAATCAAAAATCAGGGCTGCGTAATTTAAACGATGTGAATTATTGTGGCAATCAACGGCAATGCAACGCATAATTGAGCAGCGAGGGGTGTGTGTTTCCCCTGCCCTCCCCCCTCCCCTCTCTTCCATGACTACTCTTTCTCCGCTCCACTCTCTTCGTTCCTTTTCCACAGCACTTTAATGAAACTATTTTTTAATGTATTCTCTTTCAACTTTACTTGGTTTATGTTTTAACGATTGAATGAGTGAGCGAACGAATGAATAAACGATTGAATGAATTCTCTTCAATAGATTTTGTATAAAGTTTTTTAATTGTTGTTCTTGTTGTTTTCAATTCCGTATTAATAATAATAATAATAAATAAGTTTCATTATTTTCTTCTCCTCGCTGCTTTTAATAATAACTTAATTGGAGTAAATAAGCCACCACAACAACAACAACAACCACCACTACCACCACCATTCTATTGATTCGAAAACTATTGAGAACAACAACAACAACAAACAATTATAGAGAACCACAACATTAATAATAATAATAAAAATTAAATCAGTAGATGATGTGTACTCGTTTGGCTGTTGTTGTTGTTGTTCATTATACTCACCATAATTAATTTCAATTAAAATTGTAATTTTTAAAAAAATCTATTCGAATCGTTTTTCGAAGTATTCGACGAAGTTCGAAGGTCGAGAAATGAGTTCTTTGAGTATAAATTTAATTATAAAGAAAGTCACTGAAGTAATTCACAGTGAATAAAACAACAAGAAAAGCAATAACAAAAACAACAACTACAATAAATTGTTTATTCAACTGAAAGCCATTAAAGATCGAATTCATTTTTTTTTGGCATAATATTTAAAAATAATTAAAAATTGATATCGTTTTTCGACTTCTTTTCCTTTATTGGTCATCTTCACTTTCATTGTCTTATTCTATGCTTCTTGTTGCATAATTACATTGAATTTAAATTATTATTTAATTAGCTTTTAGTTTTTAATCAATAAATTTAATCATTTAATTCAAAAAGAAACCAGCCGATGGCCCACCCTTTATACTGTTGTAGTAGTCGTTGTTTTTATTGCTTTTCTTATTTTATGACATAATTTGTTGAAATATTTTCTCCGAATTCTTTTTTATTTTATTATGTTTTTTTTTTTATTTTATGATTTCTCAAAGTTTATGATTTGCATTCGTTGAATTTCAGTTCAATTTTAATCCAAGCAGCTGGGGACAAAAAAAAAAGATGAGTAAAAATAGATTAAGAAGTAGAGGAAGAAAAAATTGGACATTTTGGTTAGTTTTTAGTGTTTAGATTTTAATTTTATGACGTATCGTTAAGTTTTTTATGATTTTCGATAATTTTCTGCGCATTTCTTCTTCGTTAAACACGAAAGCCTTCGTTCAGATTCTGAACTGATTGTTTAACTAATTTTTCCTCTAAAAATCCTTAGCTTTAGTATAAATTCTGTAAATTTTTATCAATTTGATCATTATTAATTAATAAATAATAATTAATAAACATTCAAAAATCTTTATTAATTACTTCAGTTGTCTTTGAAAGTCTTCGTTAAGTTTCGTTTTTTTGGGTTTTCTTCCTTTTTTTGTATTTTTTTGGAGCATTATTTGAATATTGATCATTTCAGTATTTATTTATTGATTGACAGCAAATCGTTATCAGCTCTTTCATCGAACCATTCGCAGTTTTAAATGCCGATCAAAAACTTTCGTTCAGTTTCATGTGCTCCATGCTGTGTACATCGCTACTCTTTCACCTTCTTTTCGTATCCGCATTCAGTTCACAATTAGTTCAAAAAGTTGCTGTTTTTCACTTTGTTGCCGTTTGTGTTTTTTTTTTTTTTTTTTGTTTTTTTTTTAATTTCAGCCCGTTTCTTTGCATTCATCAATAATTCAAAGTGTAGCAGCAGCAGCAGCGTCCTCTGCGTGTGAGTTTCTCCGCAGTGTTGCTGAGGAGCCACGAAGGCTATAATAAATCCGCTCCTCGGTCTGTCTGTCTGTCGGTTTGGCCATTGATTGGCTTTTATATTTATTTATTTATTTATTTATTAATTTATTTCTATAGAGTTTTGTTATTATTGTTGCTGCTTTTTGATTTTTCTCAAAGTTTATTTCAGTATTTTGCTTTGTTTTGGCGCTCAATCGACATGAAGTTCCATAAAGGAACGTGTTTAAGTTGTTGTTGTTGTTGTTCTTATTACTGTTGTTGTTGTTGTTATTATTGTTATTTTTATTATTGTTGTTGTTTATACTTTTGTTGTTGTTGTTGTTTGAAGTTGTGTATTGCTGCAGCTTTTGTGCTTTTTTGTTTCTACTCTGTGGTATTTTTTTTCCATATGTACTCCGGTTATCGACGTCTGAAACCGTTATGTGGTTATTTATTGCATCGCTGATAATTTAAATTATTGGCAGTTAGTCAAAATATCGCACAGAATTCCGAAGAATTTGTTTATTCTTAGAGTAAAACACAACAAAAAAAACACCAACATTTGTCGATTAGAAAAGCGAGGCTTCGTTTTTCTTTACCCACACAAAAATAAATGGAACATGTTTATTAAACAACAAAAATAAAACAACAACAACAGTAATATTGATGTTCATTAAAAAGAAAACAAAGCATAAAAAAGGATCTCTTTTAAAACAGATGATGAAAGGGTGTAATTATAGTTTCGTTAAGTTTAATTCGTTGTAAACTGCGATCATCATCACAGTTGTTTTGTTATTATTTCGTTGAGTTTATTCTTGAAACTCTTTTCTGCATATTTAATAAGTTTCGTTAAGTTTTCTTTGAAGCTGCTGCTGCATCTGGTTCAATTCTTCGTTAAGTGCTCTCTTTTTTCTTTAGAGCTTCATTCAGTTCATTAGAATATCTTTCATCAACTTCATTTATGCAAATTAGAGTTGAATTTCTTCTCCTTTTTCTTTATAATTTAGATTTTTTTTTAATATTGTTTTTGTTTTTGGCTTCATGTCGTTTAATTAAAGATTAAAACTCATTCTCCATCGCATTCACACTCTTGAGTGCTACTCATGAGCGACAAAACGAATGACGTGTTGGAAATCAGATCGCGTTTAGTTTCGTTCAGTTTGCTCTGTGACTGGTTTGTATCTCTTTCATTGTTGTTGTTGCTGATGGTGGTGTTTTTGTTGTCTTAATTAATGCATGTTGTCTCCCCCCCCCTCCCCCTTCCTATTCCTTTGAATTGCTTTCAATTCTAGAAAAATTCCTGCTCCTGTTCTTTATTTCATGTCTCTTGATCACAATATAATTTAGAAAAAGAAGTAGAAAAACATTAAAAGAATTTTTATTAATAGAAAGACATGGCTTTTGACGAACAGACAGACAGACAGGCTGACAGTGGACAGTCATATAGTCGACTACACGCACGCACACACACACAAACAGAAACAGGGACACATACACACACACACACACACACACTACTGTCTATTAAAGGAATGTGAGACAAATAATCACACAACACGGACAACCATTCAATCGACAGCAACAGTTTGCCATAAAATTTATCTGATATGCCATAAAATTGTTATAGTTTTTTTTAATTTTTTTTTTTTTGGGATGGTGGAAGGTTTGAAGGTTGGGAGGTTGGAAATGCTGTGCAGCTTGTGGTACATATCGAGATCAATTCTGACTCTCCTCGAATTTCTAGCAATTTTTTTATACTTTGTTTGGCCTTAATAAACATGTGACATGGTCCTACCCAACTTAACGAAACTTAACGAAAGTAGAAGAATATTTCAACTCTTGAGAAAAAATGAGAAATAAGTATGAAAACATTAAAAAACCTAAGAAGTGGTATTTGACAACTTAACGAAAGAAGAAAATGTTTTTCTTCTTAAAGAAAGGGGAACTAAATATGAAAGTATTTAAACACCTTTTAAAAAGTGATATTTGACGACTTAACGAAACTTAACGAAACTTAACGAAAGCGTAAACTCTTGACAAACATGAGAAATAATATGAAAAACTTTTGAAAACCTTTTAGACATAGTATTTGATAACTTAACGAAGCTTAACGATACTTGAGATGTATTTAAAATGTGTATTTAAGAAGCTAAAAGTGAATTATAATGCCCGATAAGATATAAAAACTAAACTTTTCTGTGAGTTAACTTAACGAAACTTATGAAATTTTTAGTAACATCTTTAAAAAAATTATTTTAAGATGTGTTACGATTCTTTTTACATCTATTTTCGACGATTTGTTGAAATGTTTATAACTATTAGATTATATACAATATTTAAGAATCATATTTTTATGGTTACTTTAATTGTTTCTTTATTGATCTTTTATGGCTTATTTTATCGATTTTTTATGTGATTTTTATTGAATATTAAATAATTATGGAAAAACAAAAAATTATATCTTAACACACATCAAGTGATTTAAGTTGAAATAACGAGTAACACATCAGAAACAAAACGAGACACAAAAAACGGCTTAACGTTATTTTCTGGTGTCAGTTATCTTCAGCGATTACAAAAAAATAACAACACTGTAATTAAATACAATAAAATAAGCATTTAATTAATCAGTTATTTTTAATGCGCTCGTTTAATGCGACTATCAATCGGAGTGTTTAAAAGTATTGAACGAAGCCTTTCGAAAGCACCTTCGAAAAAACACTTGCGGCTAATTAAGGAGTGTATCGTGTGTATCGTAATGATACTTAACGATACTTAACGATACGTGAAATACGAATGTATAGAAAATACGTATGAAGAAGAAAGAGCTTTCCACGGTTAATAAAAATAAAAATAATTATTTCGCTGCATTAAATTGCAATGAAATAACTATGAAATACTAATGCGATATTAATAATTACAACAACAACAATTTAACAGGTATTGAAAATAACAACAACAACAGGGTAAGAGGTAGTAATAATAACAACAACAATATTTAGTTTGACGTAATCATTTTAATTGCTAATTAAGCAGTCTAATAATGAGCGCATGAAACATTGTTGTGGCTTGCAACTAATATTGTTGTTGTTGTTGTACTATTGTTGTTGGTATTACTGTAGTATTGTTGTTGTTATAGCTGCAATTAATCCAGCGTCGTTGTATTTTTCGATCAGAAATGCGCCAGCGGATTTAAAAAGAAAACAAGAGAGCGAGGGGAAGATAGAGAAAGAGGGATTGAGAGAGAGAGGGGGAGAGTGAAAGAGAGAGGAGAGTGAGAGAAAGAGAGTGAGAGAAAGAGACACTAACTAATACACTCTCTCATACTCACTATTAGATGTTAGAAAGAGACGACATACGAAAATGTGTCTAAAAAAACCTTCACGGAGCGCAGGTGCTCAAGCAACATTGTATAGATTCATTGTAATTAAGAGAAACCACGACAATAGAGCAAAAAACAACAACAACAACAACAAATGCAGCAACAATAATTGAGCACATGTATTAAATTTTAATGCATAATTAGCTCATTAATAGAGCGTTTGCGTCATCGCTCGTTTGGCTTCCTTCCGTCCTCTCTCCTTCCCGGCCTTTTTCCTTCTCCCTCGCTTCGCCTTCTTTCTTTCTTCCTCCCTCCTTTCCTATCCCTTCCTTCTTCATCCTTTCTCTCGCTCCATTCGCATTTCGCATATTAAAGTCTATTAAATATCAGTTTTTACATATCACACAGATCCATACACGCACACCAACACAGCCCCCTCCCCCTCTCTTACTTCCTTTAATAATTCATTTATTCTTTTTCTTGCCATTGTTGTTGTTTTATTCAGAACTTTGTTATTAAATACGAACAACAATTGAATTTTGCAAGTTATTAAAATTAAAATTTTAATGAAACAATGTTGCATGTTTGAGTTTTTTGTGTTCTGCTTTCGTTTTTGTTGTTGTTTGCTTTGTGACCAACAGGAAGTGAGACGAAATGCAAAAAAATAGAAAGTGAGTGAGTCAAGTGAAAGGCTTATAAATAAATACAAAGCAGATTTAATGGCAGATCATTGAAACGTCAGAATATTTTATTTCCATTCAATCTTTGAGAATTTATCGATTTTGTTAAAAGTTTCCTAGAAATGATCTATAGTTTTGCTTAAGTTATCAGTTGTTGTTTTTGTGTTTTTACATTTAACAATAATCAAGAAATCAAGAACATAAAGAAAATAAAATAAAATAATGAAAATAATATCAAATAATATAAAACAATGAAAATTTGTAATATAAAATAAAATAAAATCAAATAAAGTCAAATAAAATAAAATAAAATCAAATCAAATCAAAATAGAATAAAAAGATTAAATAAAATAAAAAAATTATAATTTTTCCGATATTTTTTCATTCCTTTGACATTCTTTGTATTACGCATTCTTATTGCTCATTAAATTTTTGTTGTTGGTTTTGCTATATACACACACAGACACATCTACACCGATACAACACATACATACATATACTATATTATGTATATATTTATATGTAAATATGTATTATTTCCTGCTATGTTCCTGCAACCTTTTTGTTGTTGTTGCTGCCTTTTATGATTTCGAATGAGAGGGTTGCAAAAATTATTTATAATTAGTACTCGTGTACTTTTGTTCTGCACCATGCAGGACTTCGACAGGAGCGCGATTTATAATTTTTTTGTCCATGTTTTTTTTTTTTTTTTGCCTCGATTTTGTGCTCCTTCCTGTTTTTCTTGTATTTACATACTGTTTTCCTAGTATTGTTGTTGCTGTTGTTCTTCTCTTCTAGAACAAAAAAAAAATCAGTTGGTTCGCCTCATGTTCGATTGGGTGGAGTGTTGCTTTGTTGTTGTTGTTGTTATTATTATTATTTTTTATGTTATTGCTTTTAATGCTGTTTCTCGTGTTGTTTTAAAATTTTTGTTGTTGTTGTTGTTGTACTGCCCCCCCTCTAATTTAAGAAATTATTATGTCTAGAGCAGTGTTTTGAAGTGGTTCTGTTTTTAGGTGTGGTTGTTGTTGCTATAATTGTTGTTGTTGTTGAATTGCTGTTATTGTTGTTGTTGCTTTTTTCATTATTAATGTTTTTTTTAATTGTTTTTTCTTTGTGTTTTTTGTTGTTGCATTTTGAAGCCTTTGAACATGCAAAGTGGAAAAAAGTTTTGATGACTTTAATAAATGAAGCTAACGGAACATAAAAAAAAATTAAATACAAAAAAAAGTAACTCAAATTATATGAAAAAATATAGAATATAATAACAACAACAACAACTTATTATGAGCTCATTAAATACAATGAAAATGTAGGGAAAAACGAACGAATGATTACAGAATTATTTGGGGTGCAATATTGATCATGATGATGATGAGTATGATGATGATGATGTTGATGATGATTATGATGAAGATGATAGACGATGAGAGGGATGAGGACGACGATACTGATGATGACTGTATTCCCTTTCAAGCGAAAAAAAGGGAAGAAGCGATGGAGGGTTCGATTACTATACACAGTGAAGAAGGAGGGGAGTGTGAAGGGGTTGTGAAGAGGGTGTGAGGAAGACGTGGGGTGGGTGTGAAGATGATTGCGTGTGGTGTGAGTGTGAGGAGGGTGTAATTGTGAGGGTGGTAGCGTTACTGATGCATTTGACTTAAACGTATTTTAGTAAAAAACCGGGGTTGATTTTAGAACGTGATTTGAATCACGCAATATTTTCATTCAAATATTAAAAAAACCACAAAAAATACATGAAACCGAAAACACTAACAAAGAAAATATAACAAAACAAAAAAGTAAAAAAAAGGAATTATAATAATTAGTAGAATAATAATAATAATAATGAGCAGAAACATGTGAATATTCATTAAAAGAATTGAAAATGTGAGTGTGTGTGTCTCTCTCCCCCCAACCTCTCCATCACCCACACCCTGATACTCTCTCTCTCTCTCTCTCTCTCCCCAGACCACCTTCTCTCTCCCACCCTCTCTTAAGTGTACGCTTCTTTAACTTCATTGCAAATTCTGTCGAATTTCGATTATAAATTTGCCATGCTTCAAAAGTATGCAATCAGAATTTGTTCTCGTTGTTGTTGCTTTTACTATTGTTGTTATTATTATTGTTGTTGTATTATTTTTATATATCATGAGTTCTGTTTATTTTATAAGCGTGCAGGCGTGCTTAAGTGTGCGTATGCGTGAGCGTGTGTGGGTTCATGTATCTGTACATTTATTTGTATGCATTTCTAATAAACATGGTAGAAATTTAATTTAATTGCTTTTGTGTTGTAGTTCGGTACACTTTCTGTTGTTGTTGTTGTTGTGCTTAATCGAGTATGATTTCGAGAAAGAAAATCGCTCGCTTTAGTTGCGTTTTTTGCCCCCTTTTTTCCCTGTTTTATTATATTTTCAGGGCATACTTTTGAGCGCTCAAGCACTGTTTTATTGTAGTTGTTCTTGTAAATTTTGTTTGTTTTTTTATTTGTTTTTGTTTTCTTTCCCTTTTCTTTTTTGTTTTGTTGCTTTTGCAATTAAAAATGTACGTGTTTTGGTAGCAATACTTTTGCACGGAATATGATAAAAATGTATGAACGAATGTACGCAAGGATTTGTAAGGATTATTTTATGTGTACAATAACAACAACGACAACAACGACAATGACAACAATATTAAGAACAACAACAATAACAACAACAACAACAACGAGAAGAACCACAAATTTGTAGAAAACATTTTCAGAAATTTTTCAGCAGTGTTTTGAATTAAGTTAAATCTTGAAGTTGAACGCTTGACTTAATGCGGGTCAAGTTTAAAGTTTCGTTAAGTTTTGTTTTCATTATTTTATGTTCTTCCTTCTCTAAGATTTATTTCTCTGTCTTAAGATATTCTCTAAGATAAGAGTGCGGGTTCAGTAAACTTCAGATAAAATTTTGGCGGCGTTTAATTTGTACTTCGATGAGTTTTCGCTTAGTTTGTTTTAGAAGTTTAAGAAAACTTAATGAAAAAGCAAGGAAAAACATGAACTAAAGGTGAGGCTAATTTAGCATAATTATAGTTTTTTTATATTTCTTAAAATTTTAGCGTAAAACTTCTTTTTATTTGAGTATTCAACTCAAGCAAAATATTTGATTCTCTGATTAAAGTTTGTCCAACTTTTAATCGATCAGTACAAAAGTCTTTATATTTCACAGTTTTACTTGGAAATGATTATTATATCGTCTATTAAAAGAGTGATCGTTGTAACTTTTCTCAGTTTTGCTAAAATTCATTTAATAAAAATTATGGTTTATTTTCTCATAAATATTTATTTAATATCACATTAAATCGAAAATCTTAGATGAAAATTTGTGGTTAACAATTAATTTTGTACGTCGTCGTCGTCGTGGTTGTTGTTGTCGTCAGCGCAGATGCACCAGATGAAATATTATTTTATAGCGATTGATAAAAATTTTTCCTGTTTAATTTTCGTTCGTCGTTCCTTTCACAAAAATGGAAATCATGTCTGACGACTTGGTTGGATAATCGTTGGTTGGTTGGTTGCAACAACAACAACATTCAGCTATATTAAAACATGTACGACAACACAATTAAACACCGATTTTTCCCGCATACATTCGTTCATTTAATTTCGTTTAGTTTTTCGTTAATAATTTCTACACTTCAGTTGCATGTTTATGGACAAAATTATCGATAGTTAAAACACGCTTCATGTCCAGTTTGAAAGACAGCAGCAACAACAGCAATATGAGCAACAACAACAACAACAACAACAACAACAACAACAACAACAACAACAAGAACAACAGCAACAGCAACAGCAACAGCAACTAAGAAAAGACGACGACGACGACAAGGAAAAAAAAAAGAACCAAAGGAAAAGCGGGTTCATTTATAAACGCTGTCATTATTTCTGGAGTGGATGAAGAGGAGGGGGATTTGGAGTGCGGACGGAGGGGTGGATGGAGAAGAGGGGGAAAGAAATGAATACTAATTAAACTCTTCTCTTTTCTTCTCTCCGCTCGTCCTCCTTCCCAAGCGATGAGTATCTAATCTGCTGCTATTTAATTTATTGGGATTTTTTTTTGTGTCTTTTTCTTGCTGTTGTTGTTGTTATTATTGGTTTTAATAAAATGATTAATTCGCATAAAGACTGTTGTTGTTGTTGTTGTTGCTATTTTGTATCTGCTGTTGCTGTTGTTGTTGCCGTTGTTGTTGCTGCAGATGTTGCGGATTTGCTGCTGCTGCTGAGTCGTCTCTCAACTTATGCGTTGCCTCTTCTGACCACACTAAAAAAAAGGACAACAACAACACCAGCACTATTAGCAGTAACAACAACAACAACAACAACAACCATGCGGTAATTACGATTTATGCGCTCCACAAGAAAATGAGGATAATTATTCCAGTTTTCCATCGATGTCAGTGCGAGCGAATGTGTGTTGCATGCTTTTAGGCTGTGTTGCATGTTATTAAGTGTTGCTGCTGCAAATGCTGATGCTGTTGCTCCTGCTGTTGCTAGTGTAGCTGCTGATGCTGTTGCTGTTCACTGTTTTCCTTGCAGTTTTAACGTTGCAACATAATTTGTGCTGCGAAGATAATTAATTGAAATATTTAATAGAGCTCGTTGTTGTTGTTGTTGTTGTTATTGTCGATACCAACGATGCTGTTGTTGTTGTTATTGTTACCCAGAGATAAGTTAATAATGCCAATTGTTGCCGTTGCTGTTGGCGTTGATACTCTTTCGGCGGAAAAGATGCTTAATTTGTTGCTTGATCTAATTTGTTGTTGCTTGTGATTTCCTTCAATCGTATGGGAGTAAAACAACAACAACAACAACCACAGTCACAACCACAGCCGCCACAACAACAACAACCCATAAAAGCAGCAACACCTGCAGCAACACGCAACAACAGCCAGCAACACGCTGTGTGACAAGAAAATAACGATTCACACATCTTTCACTGTGAGCTTTAAAATGTCAATCATCACGTCAGTGATTTTATAACGGTTTTTAGTTTAGTTTTTTCTTTCTTGTATTGTATAATTTTTATGGGTATAATTTCTCTATCATGAAGTAATTGAAATATTGCGTGCTTGATTTTTGTTGATAAATGCTACAATTTTTGCGAAAATTACTCTTAAAATTACAACTTAACGAAAGATTTTCAATTATAGGAAAACACAAAAAAAAAAACAACACTAAATTAAATAAATTTTAATTGTATAATGGCGTAAAAATAAAGAATTTAGGAGGGTTTCAAACTTAACGAAAGTTTCTAAACTCAACGATGACTGAGAAGTCGAATATCTTTTGTTTTTTATTTAATGAGAATATCTTTGTTTTGTTTTTAATTAATTTTTGACGTATTCAATTTATTTCAAAACTTAACGGAACTTAACGAAAGCTAAAATTGGTGAGTTTAGTCGTCGGATTTGCAGTACCAGTAGTTTTATAGTAGTTTTATAGTAGTTTTATATATAGTACTGTGGTTTTTATATAGTAGTATATTATAACTGAATTCAACATTTAACGAAGGGTGTAAAACTCAACGAAAGTTGTTAATGCCATTTAAACAAAATGAGGCAGACGTAAAAATTCGTCTAAAGGAGTTTCGATTAAAAAATGTTTAATATTCCACGTAATTCTTTTCTTTTTTGGTTTTTTTTTTTGTAGGTTTCGATACTTCATTTATAATTCATACTAAGTTTTTTGGAATACTTCAAATAAATTAGCACTACAGAAAGAAACGTCATCTAAACAAAGAGTTTTCAACATGGTTATCATATAATTTCATATTATTATATACTATTAGGTCTGCTTCCTCTCTCTCTCTCTCTCTCTTTCTGTCTCTCTCCTTCTTTCCCTCTGTTCCTCCCCCTCTTTCTCTCTATATCACTTTGTAATAACATAAAGTTATTATCTCTCTTAAATCTGTTGTATTTCTTTTATTTTTTTTTGAGTTCTTATTATTTTATTTTCTTCGTCGCCCAACATTGCCCAAATCTTGTTGTTGTTTTCTTGGTTTCTGTTGTTGTTGTTGCTTCTTGTGCCCTGTCACTGACGTTCTCATAATTTTATTTTCTTTCTTTGAATTCTATAAACACAAATTCACACGCACACACCAATACATTAACACTATATATCCTCATACTTATATAATCACTTGTACGTTGTATTTGAGACACGCACACAGTCTGAGAAAATTAATTATTGAGCTTTTATTTCTTCCTCTGTCTCTCTCTCTCGCTTTCCTCACTTTTCCTCCCTTCTGTTTTCCTCTTCTTCTTCGAATGCACCCTTCGTCAGCCATTTATAACAATCAACCCACCAGCAACCCACCACCCACTCATTATAAACAAAGTCTTTACGTGAGTCTCTCGCTCTCTCTCTCTCTCTCTCTCTCTCTCAATCTTTCTCACTTCTTTCTCTCTCTTTCCCTATCGTTCCTTCTCTTTCCCTTGTGTAGCTTTGACTGTGTGCGTGCGACTTGCTGACCATTTGGCATGTTTTGTGTGGGTAGAAACAGCAGCAGCAACAGCACCAAAAGCAGAGAAATTATTGTATTACTTGCAACAACAACAACAACATCGAAGTAGAAGAAGAAGGATAACAACAACTTCATCCAACTTCTGCATTCATTATTTTTGTTTGCAAAATTGCATGCATTCGTCGTTATGCATTAAAATCCTCTGAAACCTCACGCTTCTCTCACAAGGAACCGCAGAAGACAAACTGAGTGTGTGTGTGTGTGTGTGTGTGTGTGTGTGCATGTATGTATATGTTTATGGGGTATGTGTGTATATTTGTGTATGTGTATGTGTGTAATTAGGAACTGTTCAAGTGTATGACGGTCAGTGGTGAATGATGAACGACGGAAAACGACGACGACGACGACCAAAGGACATGCACACAATTTTGCAATCAAATCTAATGTTCGGTTGGACGTCTGTTGTTGTTGTTGTAGTGTGTGTGTGTGTACAGTTGTTGTTATTATTATTATATTATTTATATTATTGTTATTATATTATTAATATAATTATTATTATATTATTACATTATATATATACAATATTATAATATTATTGTATTATATAAATATTTTTATTATATTATTATTATTATGTTATTAATTATTATTATTATTAATTTTATTACTATTATTATAATTATAAATATTATTGTTATTATATTGTTGTTGCTATTGTTTTTCATGCATTTTGGCGATATTCTGTTGTTATGTGGTTTTCTGGTGTTTCATGTTGTCGGCACCAGAAGGAAAAACAAAAACAACAACAACAATTTCTCTATCATCGGTTTACGGTTTCAGTGACTCCTCTCTGAGGCGTCTGTATCACCCACTCTTAAAACCATCAACAGCTGTTGTAGCGGCCGGCCACAAACAACATTTGTTGGTGTGGTTTTTGTTGTTGTTGTAGTAGTAGTTGTTGCTGTACTTGCTGTTGTTGTTGTTGTTTTTGTTATTCGACATTAAAAAGTCGAGCGAAAGTCCAACGAACAACAGTGAAATTTTGTTGATGGTGGCAAAACTTTAAGAAGTGGCTTTTGTGTATGTGAATAAGTGAATGTGTGTGCATGTGTCTGTGTGTGCAAATGCAAATGTGTTTGTGTGAATCATAAGAGTTGTGGATTTTCTGTTTTTGTTGTTGTTGTTGAACTGTTCAATATGCTGAGTTTCGTTGGAATGACGATGACGAGACTGTAAAATGAGTCTTGTAGAGTGATTGTATGTGTTTTTAATGGTATAAAGGTGTGTGTGTATTCTTGTTATTATAATTATTGTTGTTGTTCTACTGTTTACCTGTTCGAAGCAATTATAATAATAACAACAACAACAAAAATACTACTTAAAATCATCAGTGTGAAAATTTAATGAGTTCCTCGAATACTGAAATTTTTCCAAAACTTTTTTGTGCGAAATTCAATAATTTTAATAAAATAATAAATAAAAAAATAAGAATAACTCATTCGTTATGTTTTAATGTGCATTTAAGAAAATACATAAATTATTATTATGTATTATAAAATGAAATTAAATTCCCAATGAATAAAATTTTCATTTAAAGCCGACTTCAATGTGTTTTGTGGTTGATTTATCAAATATTTTGCACAAACACAAATCAGACTCAAATACATACACACACAGACACATGCACCAACCTCCCCACTCCCCTCCCTTCTTTCTTCCTCGTTCAGCTGGTGGTGGTTCCTCCTCGTCTTGGACTCGACGTTGGTTGTCTCAGTCTTCATTTCGTTGCACTCGAGTTGACTCGGACTCGGATTCGGACTCAGATACGGACACAGATTTGGCTTGCATGTTCGTCAAATAGTAGCTTTCATTTTCGGCTACTACTTGGCTACTTTCAATCCTTCCTCCCCCCCGCTATTCACCATCATCTACATTAACCAGCAACCTCTTTAATCACCTTCCCTCTTCATTCCGCTTCTTCTTCTACTTCTATCTATCTATCTTCTTCTAACACTATTTCTCGTGCTCTTTCTCGTTCCTGCTCTGTTCCTTTCTCTCTATCTATTATCTCAGTTCTTAATTCCTCCTTTACACAGACGCACACACACATACACTCACAGACAGTCATATGTAAATACATTCAGATATCCATATACTCGAACTTACATCCTGTTCCTTCGGTTGTATCGGAGTTTTCATTCTTCTCTGTCGACTGCATTCAGCGCCGTCACCCGCATTCAGCCTCGTCCCCCGCATTCAGCGTCGTCCCCCGCATTCAGCGTCATCCTCCGTATTCAGCCTTGTCCCCCGCATTCAGCCTCGTCGACTACATTCAGCGTCATCCTCCGTATTCAGCCTCGTCGACTGCATTATTTAGTGCAGCAATCGGCAAAAGGAGCCGACTACGAAATGACCAGAGACCGGCCACTTCGTCTGATGTGCTACATGTCTGATGTGCTTCAAGAAGAGAGCGAAGGAGGTCGAGACAGGGACCTAGGTTTTGGGGTGGGCGTGGTAGATTTGGGACCTTCTCTAGTCTGGAGCTATTTTGTGTATGTTTTACATAAGAAAAGCAGAAGCGTGCCTCGTTGCATTCGATGCACTCTGATTATCCTCAGAGCATGCAACAGTGGGAGAGAACAGGAAGAGGAGAAATAAAAGAGTAGAAGAAGAAGAGACGAAGAAGAAGGAGAGAAGTACTAGAAGCAGTAGAGGCCGGAACAACAGCGGCCGCAACAGTGACGGGTAAACAAGTCGAAAGCAATGCGGCAGGAATGTTTTTGTTGGTGTTGTTGTTGGTATTCGTATTAAGGTTGGTGTTGGTGTTGGTGTTGGTGTTGTTGTTGGTGTTGAGGTTGTTGTTGTTGATGGTGTTGTTGTTGATGGTGTTGTTGTCGATGGTTTGGCATGTTTTCCCTGCCCTGTGTGCGTGCTAAGACTGTAAGCGGCTCTTTCTCTCTCTCTGTCTGTGTGTCTGTCTGTCTGTCTATCTGTCTATAAGAGAGAAAGCTTATAGACGTGCGTGTATGTGTTCGTGTGTGTGTCTGTGGCTCTGTTTATGCGTTTGTGTTTGTGTGGTTGCATTTCCCTCTAAGTTACTAAAGCTTTTTGGAAGGTAGAAGCATCTTTTCGTTGTTGTTGTTGTTTCTTTCACCTCCCATCGGTTGTTGTTGTTATTATTATTATTATTATTCTGTTTGCTGTTGTCCGTTGTTCATGCCGAAATCATAATTAATGAAATTAATATATAAGTGTGAGTGTGAGTGTGATTCTCTCTTAGAGCATGAAACCAACAACCTCTGATATGTTTATGTAAATGCATATACTATGTATGTATAAGAGAGTGTATATGTATGTGTGATTATGTGTTTGTGTATATTTTCTTGAGTGCTCCGTACAACAATTTTCGATAATGTTTTGTATAAAATCGAAAATCCTCATAAAATTAAGAAGCTTCGTCTGCTTTGGAAAGGCTTCGATGTGGCTGTCGTTGTGAGGTCAAAGACGGTGAGGTCAAGTGTTATTTTAGAGCTTGATTTATCAAAGTATGGAGTGGAGTGGGGATGGAGAGTGGGCGTGGCATGTTTGTAAATGTGTGTGTGTGTATTTGTGTGTGTGTTGAACATAGAAATGCATTTAAATTTTCCTTGGAATTACAGTTTCTATAAAATTAGTGTATAGACGATAGAGACTCAGGAAAGTAATTAAAATTATCAAAGCTCTCTTCTTCTTATTTCTCTTGTTAAAGAACATTTATTAAGTTCGATACAATATATCGATGGTTTTTCCCAAAATTCAGACAATTTTCCTGGGTTTTAAATAAATGCTTGAATAATTAATGTTGAAGACCCTTATTTTTATGGATACAGAATAAAATTCCATTAGAAACTAACCGAAACTACTTGTTAATCAACCTGAAAGACTTCATTAAGCTTCTTATAGTTTCGTTAAGCTTCATTAAGTTTCGTTAAGTCTCGTAAAGCCTTCTTAAAGTAATTTAAACTTAATTTAAAAAAAGTAGATAGCTTAATTTATATTTTCGAGAAAAATTTCTATTATAACGCTTACAAAAGTCTTCGTTAAGTTTCGTAAAGCTTCGTTCAGTCTGCTTCAAAACACTGAGAACTTTAATCGTACGAAGAATGGACGAATGGAAGAATGGATTACAAACGGTTTTTCTTTATATCAAAAACCATTAAAAAAAATAAAAGCTTCGTTAAGTTTTACTAACTCTTAAAAACCTGTCAGAGGTGAAGTTTAACTTCATCATTATTGTGCTAAAGATGTATTTAAGTTCTCTTACGTTTCAAGTCCTTCGTTAAGCCGTAGTTAAGTCTTCGTTAAGTTCTTGAATGTCATCAAAACTCATTCTCAAGCAACGATTCTGGTTTTCGTTCCACTGCAGATTCTTCACGATGCCTCACTGACATGGCGGAGGGTTGCGAGGAGACCGAGAGTAACGGCAACAACAACAACAACTCCGAAAACGCACCGACTATGTTAGGCACCGTTTTGCCATACGAAGCAGCGATAACCGCCTCCCTGGGTGCCGGCGGCATGATGAAGCGTGAATTCGTCGATGCGAGCGTTCTCAGCGGCAGCCTCTCGCATCTCAGTGCCTCGGTTGGACTTGCCAGCCCATCGCGCGTGCACGCACACTCGCCCAACAACAACAACAACCACCTCCACCACCACCACCATCACACAGCCATCGCTTCGAGCATCATTAGTAAAAGCAACAACAATAACAACAACAACAGCAGCAGCAACAATAAGAACAGCTTCAACAACAACAACACAAACACCTGCCTACAGCATCAGCATCAGCAACAACAACAACGTTCAACTCCTTCGGGCACATCTGCGGTCAGTACGTCAACCGCACGCAGCAGCAGCAACACCAACAACAGCAACAACAACGGCAACATTAACACCAACAATATGCCAACCAATCTTTCCACCCTGGTTTGTTCATCATCCTCATCCTCCTCCTCATCATCATCGTCGTCGTCTTCATCGTCGTCGTCATCGTGCGGCAACTCTTCCGGCGGCGTCGGTGGCGGTGGTGGTGTAGGAGGCGCATCGACGGGCTCTTCGTCCACCGCAGCCACCACAGCAGCCATCGCTTCGGTTCAGTCGGCTGGCGGCGCCAATTCGACGGCCAACAAGTCACCAGCCAGCCTGGGAGGTTCCCCGTTTTCGAATGCAGCCACTCTGTCGTCACTGCGCGGAACAACGCCGCCATCGCCATCGCCATCGCTATCGATGTTGCCAGCGCCAGGAACACCTGGTGGTCATGCAAGTAATGCCAGCTGTGGTTCTTCGGCAGCAGCAACAGCAGCGGCGGGGGCGGCGGGGGCGGCGGGGGCGGCGGGGGCGGCGGCAGTGGCAGCAACGACGTTGACAGTGGCGTCATCATCATCGTTGTCATCATTGTCGTCGTCGTTGTCGGCACACGTGCTTGGCTCAACGTCACTGGCAACGGCGCCACAACAGTCGCCAACAACAATAACAGCAGAAGCAACGACAACAATCGGAGCAGCCACAATGACGAATAACCACCACCTACAACAACAGCAACAACAACTTCTTCTTGACAGCGGTGTCGGTGGTGTCATCAATATTAAAACTGAGGTAAGTGAACAAAGACCAACAAATAAACCTCACTTTCATCCATTCAGACAGCAGCTTCTTCATTGAAACAACTTCGTAAAGTCTTGTCTGCAGAAATCTGAACATTTTCAGAAATTGAGACTCATGATATATTGGGGTATATCCTGGTATATCGAGGAATATCGATTTATGATTGTGTATAACTTTTATATTCGATAATATAGATATACAATATTCTTGATATAGGATATTATATAATAGATACGATATACAATATTATAGACTTAGAAAATAATCCTAAGAGCTTTAAATATACTAAAACAGTTCTAAATATTTGACTAGACACCTCATCCTCTACCTTTTTACCGTTAATGATGTCTATTAAAAGGCTTATCGTTCAGGAGTATCTTTTGGGAGTATCTTCCAGAAGTACCTTGTCCAAGAAAAGCGGAGGCTTTCTAAAGGAATTATCGTCGTAATAAACTAAAGTCTTAAACGAAAATCCAAATGTATAGACCTCTCACGTGCCAAAATACTTAAAAAGGTTTATTTGAACAAAGATTTTGCTTTACGTTTGTCGTAAGTGATTTATATGTGTATTAAAGCATCATTACAGATCTCATTAGACTGTATTCAGACTTCATTTTTCACTTTGGTGACTTTATTGGACTTTGTTTCTTTGAAAATGAGGCAGGAGCCTCATGAAGGTTTTTATCCATCCCTGATCAATGATAAACTCCTATTTTATGAAAATGTTATCTACAATACATACGAAAACCTAACCGAAGTGATCATAGGTGACTAAGTGATCATAGTATCATTGTGACTACAATAAAAATTATCAATCAATTGATAAATAATGAGGTAAAAGTAAGTTTAAGCTAATAAAATAGTATCTTTTATGTTGTTCTTCTGCTTTCAAAGGGTGATTATGTTAGTTTTTAACGGAATCGGTACTCGTTTCTTAGACACGTATGATTACAAGGTATTTCTTTCTCTATTGTAATTAGAGCCATGATAAAAATACAAATATTTTCAACATTTTTAACAGCATTAAAAATTTATAGTTTTCAAACACGAACAAACAATTAAGCCAACGTAGTTAATTGTTTTCTTATATGTATATAAACCCAAGTAAGTTAAGTGACTCTTTCTTGTACTCTCTCTGTCTCAGTCACTCACTCTCTCTCTTTCGCTCTCTTCTTTAGTGATTTGTTTCTCTGTTGCTTTTATGAATACAAACTCGTACATAAGCAAATGCAACGCATAACCAGTTCTTTTATTATCACCTCTTCATCTCGTTCGATGTACACCCACCGCGTTTCAATGAACCACTCCCCCTTTTCGCCCCGCACCCACCTCATTTACGCCCTCTGTACACCTCATTTTCTTTACGCACAACCAACTTATATTCGTTTCTGGAGTTCTTTGTTAAAACAAATTAAAAGAAACAAAAATAAACCTAGCAACAACAACAAGAACAACAACAACAACAAAAGCAACTAAAGTAACAACAACAACAAAAATATATCACTGATTAGCATGCAGTCCGGTGAGCAACGTGAGCGCGTAGAAGCGGCACAAAAACGGTGGTGCGCATGCGGAGCACATTCAATTTTTGCTGCATTAAATGCAAAAATACAGCAACAACAACAACACACAAGCAATGGCGAAAGATATTACCAGCAACAACAACAACAACAACGATCAACTGCAGCAAACATATTTAAAGTGTTACAAATTGTAAGCCACGACAACAACAGCTGGCAACATTTGCCGCAGCGACATGGTTTGTGTGCCGGCTGAGGAGTGGTGAGAAGCAGAGAAAAAAACCATGAGAGTAACAGAGAAAGAATGATTGAGCGGGTGTAGTAAGTAGTAGATAATAATAACTAAAGTATTCGTTGTGCAAAGTTCGAGTTACTCGAGTTCTTTAGTTCTTGTAGAATTGTGATGTGTTTGAAATCATTTTCGAAACCGGTTACTCTCGAGTTTTAAATGCGCAAATTACTCATAATTAAATGATAATCATTTTGAAGGATTGGAGATTCTGTACATGCATTTCCTTTTTTTCCACCCCTTCTCCCTCCATCACTCTCTCTTGCCCTCTTCTTGACTTAGATTTAAACTAAAATTAGAAAACCATGAAGATAAACAATAGATAAAATAATTTAAAAAAACCGATTACTTGTTACTTTGTGGCTTTTTGCCCACACTTCGGACAATCCTCATTTTTTTATGTTGCTTTATTAAACTGAATTTTTTAAGTTGCAGAAAACAACACAAAAAAAGACACAACATATAAAAATGATTATTAAGTATAGATTTATGAAGCTAATCAAATGAGTCCAATGAGTAATGCACTCAAAACGCACGATCGTTTACAACAACAGCAATGACAACACCAACAATAATAACAACAACAACAACGTTCAATAAAAACATAACGACAACGTTCAATAAAAACATAACGACAACAACGACGTCGATTTCGATGTCGATGGCGATGAACGAGAAAATAAACAAGAAAATCCAGCTGCAACAAATGAATGTAATAAAATACAAATTAAAATGAAAGAAAAAATGTAAAAGAAACAAAAAACAAAAACAAAACCACAAATAAACAAAAACCAAAATGCAAACAACAAAAACCAAAGCAAAATACAAAAAATTGCCATAAAAATAGTTGCTCCGAAATGAATAAAAATTAAAAACTGCTAATTACAATGAAAAAGCGAATGTATCAAGGCAGCAACAACAACAACAACAACAACAATAATAACGATATACACGATCAGTAACAATAATAATAATAGCAACAACAACAACGATACACAAACACACACATAATCAAGCTGCTTACCTGCTGCAGAAATGCAGAAAAAAAGAAGAAATAATATAAACCAGGATCAACTTAAAAAGAGGTAAAAACAAAAATAAAAATGAAAAGAAAAAATATAAAACAGAATGAAAAAAAGGTAACCATTAAATTTTTTACCATTCATCATCGAAGCGGGGTGAAGGGGAGAGTGTGTAGTGTTGTTGTTGTTGTTGTTGTGCGGCGTGGCCAGCAACCGACCGACTCTCAAACTTGATCACCGATCAACAAAAGCGTCCCCTGGCAAAAAAGAGGCCAGGCTGAGGCCATGAAAAGCACTGAAAGACTCTCTGGCTGGCTGGCTGGCTGGCTGGCTGGCTGGCTGGTTGATGATGATAATAATTATGATGGTAATGATGATTATGATCGTAATGCTGATGGTGATCATTATGTTAATAATGATGAGGGGTGTCTTGGCTTTTGCGGGGGTGTTGATCCGCACTTCTGTTGCGGATTAAAAGACCTCGAAAAGACGTGGCGTTGCGTTGCGCTATTTAAAGGTATGAAGTCTGTGTGTGTGTGTTTGTGTTTATGTGTGTGTTTGTGTGTGTGTGTGTTTGTGTTTGTCTGTCTGTTTGTGTGTTTTACGTGTGCGTGCATGCATGCGTTTTATGCATTTTTTTTTTTTTTAATTTGCACCTTTTTTCATGTTGATTCTGTTCTGTTTTGTACGAGTACTTTTACTGTTCTTAATCTTGTTCTTATTAATGTTCTTGTTGTTGTTGTTGTTGTTCTTTTTGTTGTTGTTGTTTTTATTATTATTATTGTCTTATTATTCAACGCATTGCATTCGATGCGAATAAAAAGCAACAGAATAAAACACAATCTTTTGACTGCTTTGCAACACAAGAAACCAAAACTTGAAGGGAATTAAAACTTTATTGGCGTCGTGGTTGTTGTTGTAGCATGTGTCCATTTATGTGAACTTTTTTATTTTTCTTTTTTTTTCAATCATACCTCAATCGCTTGGTTATTAATTAATCAGTCTTTGAATTCTAATTTAAAGTCGTCGAATGTGGCAAAGTTTTGAGATCATAAAAATCGAATAAAAAAAATAAATAAGCGTAATTATTACTGAAAAAAAACTGAATATTTAATTCAATGTTATTCAATTTTATTGTGCTTCAGTTTTATTGTATTTTATTTTATTTTAATATATTTTATTATACTTTTTTCATTTAATTTAATTTAATTTTATTTGATTTCATTTTATTTTAATTTATTCATTTATTTTTATTTTATTTTAATACGTTTTATTTACGTTTATTTTTTTCTATTTTATTTCATTTACTATAATTTTATTTAATTTGTTTTAATTTTTTTTATTTATTTTTATTTTATTGTATTTTATTTAGTTTTATATTTGATTTGAATCTTGTTTATTATCTGATTACTCATTCATTTCGAACTCAACCAGTTGTTGGTTGTTGTTGTTTCTTTCAGAGGTTGTTGTTAATGGAGCAACCGAATTTTTTTCTATTATTTTTCGTATTTATCTTATTTGTATTCACTATTCTTTTCCATTTCCTTTCGGCTGATTCATTTGGTTTCCTTAATTTTTTCATTTTCCTTCTAATATTTAACCCAACTCCACTCCCATCCTTCTCCCTGCCCCACCCCACCGTCTTTTATTCTCCTCCCTCGTTGAATACCCCGATGATTTTCTTGGAAACAATTTTTGCCTAGGTTTGGAATGTTTTCTGTATTTTTTTTGGTTGTTTCTTTTATTTTGTCTGTTATTCTTTTTGATTCAATTAAATTATTTGTTTTTTCTTTTTTAATTTTTTTAATAATCGATTTTCGAGGACATTCGTAAAACAAAAATATTTGTATTTGTTGTTGTATCATTTATTCTTGCTTTTTTTGTTGTTTTTTTTTTAAATGTTATTTGATTATTTTTCTTGTTTGTTTCTGTTTCTTTTTTAAAATTATTCGCGTGCGAATTTAGGACAAATAATTTTGGAATTGATTTTGTTACATTTGATTTTTATTTTTGTTGTTGTAGTTTTATTATTATTATTGTTGTTGTTGTTGTTGCGTTTGCAGTGTTCGAAGCTGTTGTATTTCGTTTTTTTGTTTGCTGTTGAGTTTTAAAAGTGTTTCTGTTGTTGCTATTCTGGTTGTTTTGTTTTTGTTGTTGTTGCTATTGTTGTGGCTATTGTTGTTGGTGTTATTTTCAGTTTGTCGCCTTGTGGCACATTTTTTCGTTGTTTACCAGTCGTTGTTCCGAATCACAGGCGGTACCCTTGAATGTGCTCAGTTTTTAAACTTGATTCGATGTCGTTTTCAGTGTTGATGTTGTTGTTTTTTATTCTTTTGCTGTTGTTTCGAATCCAACAAAAATAATTAACTGAACTCTTTGATCGATAAACTGATCGATAAACAATTATAATTAATATTTTTTTGTTCTTTCTTGTAATTAATTCAGCTTTTAAGGAAATCATAATCACATTCTTAATACATATTCAATGATTAAAAAAAGGATTGCAACATCTGTCAGTTTTTTATTGTTTTTCCATATATTCTGATCTTCTCGTTCTTTTTTTTTTTCTTTGAGTGTGTGTGTGTGATTTTCAACGACCAACGAAATGAGGAAATAGAAAAGCAGCCTTCGGCCGCTCGGACACACCCACTTTTAATTTTAAACGTACCTCTACTGCATTAAGCAGTAACATCCAACATCTGTCTCGATCTCCCTGCATTTCCTCCATCCTTGTGGATCTCCCTCCATCGCTTCCCTCCCGCTCTCCCTCTGATCTGACTTGATTCCATTTCTACAGACTTCAGACTCGTTTCAGAGTCAAATTAATAAATAAAACGAACAGAAACATAAACATAAACACAAAAGCAAACACAAACAATTGTTAAAGAAACAAATAAAAAGCAACAACAACAACGTACAACCAAGAAATCCAACAACTAGACACATTATCTTAAAATTACCATCTTTAAATTCGTTGTTGTTGTTGTTGTTGTTGTTGTGATATTATTGCCTTCTTTTCTTCATCTGTTTTTCTTCCTTTTCTTTTTATTGAAATGGTTACTTGGACTCTTTTGCTGTTGTTGTTGTTGTTGTTGTGCAACATTTGCGCCTGCTCTCGTCGAGTTCAACGCCAGTGGCCAAGCATCATCAGTCATTTGCAATGGTTTCGTAGAGGAGAGGGTGGGAGAGGGGATGGTGAATGAAGGATAAAGGAGAAAACAACACCACAGTTAAAAGCAACAACAACAACGACGTAGCATTTGCTTAAAACTCGGTTTATTTGCTTCATAATCACGAGCTAAATTAATGAGTCCAAAGTTTTTTTACCTGCTGCTTACTCCCCTCTTTCTTTCTTCTTCTTCTTCTTCTTCGTGTTGTTCTTCTTGCTCCAACTTCTCCCGTGTGTGTGTGTGCGTGTGAGCGTGCGATGGTATTTCGATAGTATTGTTTATTTGCGTATTTATAATTTATAATTTTTACTGCTCGGACGCATGCGTTGTTTAAGTTTCTGCCTTCCAGCACAACTTCTATGGGGTCCTCTATCCTCATCTTCATTTCCTTCTCCTCACCCGACCATTGTGCATTTTCTCCGTTACTCTTCCTTCCCGCTCTAACTTGTAAACTTCTCATTCTGCACGATTCGAATGCCTGCAGCAACAAAAGTTTCTTGCATTGCATCAAGTTGCTGTATAAATGTTGCTGCTTTAATGTTGCTTGGCATCAATGTTGCCAAGCTATAAAATTTGTGTCTTTTGGTTTTTTCCATTTCAAGGAGGAAGGAAGGCTTTTTTCGTGCTTCTTCTTCGCTCCAGTCGTCACTCACTTCTGTGGTAATAATTATTAACTGCTGCGAAACACTGGAAATGGAATAAACTAGAAAAAACACCACTTTATATATAATTTGGTGTTGCAATTAAATGTTGTGATGAATGGAAGTCAAGAGGATGAGTTGTTGATTACGATCAGATCCCTGATACCTGAAAAAAGGGACTACAATTTAGTGAGTGAGCCACATATCAGTAATAAATAATGAAGAAACAAACGAAAGAAAGAAGAGAAATAGAATAAAATGAAGAAAGAAAAAATGTTGCGGAGTTATTTTGAGCAAACTCAAATTTTATGCCAAAACCCAAAATAAAGCATTTAAACCGAAGTTTTGAGGAATTTTTTTATTTTTTATTCTTTAGTGACCTCTCACACTTTTTTTGTTGTATGATGTTTTTTCCTCCCATCCCTCCTCCCCTCCTCGTTTTTCAGCTTCTTCTTTATTAACTGCTACTCTTTCGGTATTCTTCTCGTTTCACTTCCTTTCGTTCACTTTCGCCTTCGAACTACTTTTGGCAAATTTTATGCACCCTCAGGCGTGTCCTTTAACATCCTTTGACATCCTTTTGTCAAGATCCATCCATCCGTCCGTTGTGCAAACTAGAAAATAGAAAACTACAGCGAATGAAAGTAATGAAAAAAGGAAGGAAATAATAAATAAATAACTAAAAAAAGGACTCAGTCCAAAATAAAAAATAAAAAAAAACTATGCCAAACGTGTGCTTGACATGTTTTCATTCCTCTTGATGGCTGTTCTTGTTGTTGTTGTTGTTTCTTCTGTTGTTGTTGTTTTTGATGTGCTTGTTAGCGTTTTCGACGTTGTTGATGTTGATGTTGTCGCTAATAATAAGGGTAATTAAAGCAACCCTTTGAAGAGGACCAGAGGCAGTAACAACAACAACAGCACCATCACCAGAAGAGTACCACCAACAACAACAACAGCAGCACCATCAGCAGCAACATCAAGAGCACCACCAACAACAACATCAGGAGCACCACCATCACCAGCAACATCAAGAGCACCACCACCAACAACAACAACAACTTTTTATTACTTAACTATTAAAAAAAACCATTCGTTTCGTTACGTTTTTAGTATATTTTTTTACATTTTCGTCCTTATTTATGATGCTTTGGATGTTCGTGTCCCTGTTCTTCGTCAGTTGTTGTTGTTATTGTTGCCATTGTTGTTGTTATTGTTGTTGTTATTGTTGTTATTGTTGCTATTATTTCTGTAGCTGTCGACGCTCTGACTAATTAAAACCGAACAATACTAAATTAATTACTAAAACAGGTTGAGTTAAGTTGTTCTCGCTAAGCATCCGATAGCATGAGTTATTAAGCACTTGACTGCAGATGTGAGTGTGTGTGTGCATGTGTGTGAGTATGTGCATGTGTGTGTGTATAGATTACGTATGCAGTACGTGTCGATGCTCTGACGCTGAGCTGAGCTGCGCTGCGTCAAAAGTTCAAAAATTACAACATAATAAATTCTATTCGAGAAAATGAGAAGAGTGAGAAGCATGAGAGGAACGAAAGAATGGATAAAAGGATGAGATGATGCGAGTGACGAGCGAAAACAGCGACGATGTTGAACATGAGTGCTGAACGAACAGCAACAACAACAAGGATACTTATGCTGACGACGCTGGCGAATACGCTGTTCAATCATGTATAAACAGTCACTCACACGGACACACACACACAGACACAGTCTCACTTACATACACACGTACACTCATTAAATTTTCTACAATTTGAAGTCGATGTTTGATGTCGATGCCGCTGATGATGCCAGTGATGAGGCTTGGCGCTAAAGTTGTCGCTGTTGAAGTTTATGTTGGGAGTTTTTGGTTCCTGTTGTTGTTGTTGGGTGTTGTTTCTGTACTTCTTTCGTGTAGGGGGTATCATCAGGAGCTGCTGTTTTCCTTCGGTCCTCAAAAGTTGCCAACAAACGGTTACAATTTATATTGTAACCATGATTATTGTAATTGTTGTTGATGTCAATATGGTTCAATGTTGATCGTATCGATGATCAATGCTGTTGTTGTTGGTGTTCAATAAAAAGTATGATGTACTACATTATAGAGTATACCTTATAGAGTATAAAATATGAGGTATCTGGTGTAGAGTGTGATACCATACCATGTGATATGATTACCATACTTCACTCTATAAAATCTGGAAACAAGAATAGTGTCAAGTATCATATTCTTTGTAAACATAAAAATCAATGTCAATAAATTAGATACTATAACTATATTTTATTTAGATACTATAACTAAAGTACTGTTATTTATCAAAACATCATCCATCATATAATATCGAAAATAATCGATATATTAAGTGTAATAATGGAGAAGAACAACAATCGAAGTGCCATGGATATGCATTGGATTAATTTTATTAATCATATATAATTATATCATTAATTTTTTTCAATTTACAAATGTTCAACATTCTCGCACACTCACTGCGTAGATTACCGTTGATCGGCCAGGGCCGCCACCATCACGACCACGACAACCGGCGGGCCTCGCAGTCGTCATTCGACAGCGACAGCGACAGCGACTGGCCACCGGACACAAGCGACGCAGACAGGATATTTTGTTGCTTAACCGCTGTCGCTGTGATGTCAACATCGCTGCCAGCGTCGGTCATTTCGTACTCACGAAAGCGATTAATAATAATTAAGAGAGAGAAAGAGAGAGAGAGAGAACAGAAAGAAAGAGATGACAGAGAGGGAGAGAGACAGAGAGACAGAGAGAAATAATAACGAATAAAAAACCACATTTAATTGAAATAATTATACATAAAATGCATTTATTACTCTTCGCTCTTCCTTCAACCCTCTCTTTTCCTTTACAGCTCGTCCTCTAAGCACTAAGATTACCATCTTCCCCCCTCCGCCACCCTGCCCCCCTTCCCCACCAGCTCCCTGAAGCGTCCCCACCAGCTACTAACGTCGTTCATCGCCGTCATAATTATTAATTTACTAAGCGTTAATATTGTTGGCCGGCGACCTGGAATGCGATACCCTACAATATTGAATAGTGTAGAGTAGTAGTTGTTGTTGTTGTTGTTGTTGCTGTTGTAGAACTGTACATTGTATTATTAGTTGTATTAATTGTTGTTCTTGTAGTTGTTTCAATTTTTCTCTCTTTTCGTGAGCCGTTTCTGTGCGTTTTTATGGGTATTTGAGTGTGTGTGTGTGTACGTGCGTCTTTGTGTGTGTGTGTGTGTGTGTATATGTGTTTGTTAGTCTCTATGTTTGTAGTCATCGTTTAATTCATATTCGTGTATTCGTCGAACGTAAATTATAATTAAAAATGTATTTAGTTTATGAAGTATTATGCAACAACAACAACGAAGAAATATGACAGAAAAAAACCTGGTTAATTGCAGCAATAATTATTTTAGACTTGTAACAACAACAACAACATCCCCATTTATTGACAGCACTTATTATCGCCAATGAGTCAGTCCAGGCGACGGCGACGGCGACAGCGACAGCGATTCAGCAGCGGCGTCGTCTTAACAACTCCACGTTTAACGGTTATGATGTTCATAATGATATTGGTGTTGTTGTTCATAATGATGTTGGTGTTGTTGTTGATAATGATGTTGGTGTTGTTGTTGATAATGATGTTGTTGCTGGTGTTCCTGCTGGTGTTGTTGTTGTTGCTGGTGTTCACTCGTAGCCGGCAGGCGCCAGAGGGTTAAATTTTAAGTGCAACTTTTTTAACTTTTTTTGTACTCTTGGACAGAAGAAACTCATTTTTATTAAAAGATTCAAAAGATTACAGACACTCGCAGCAAAGAGTTAAATTAAGCAGATAAACTACACTACGCTGGGGTGATTTTTTAGTTTGTTTTTTTTGGTTTTCCTTCTATTTTGTTTGTTTTTTTGTAGTAAATTGAATTATGGTTTTATCGATAAATCAACTTTATCGATTATTTAAATGGAAATATTATCGAATTTATTATACACGAAATTGTAATTTAAACAACTACGTTTATAATTTGTGATATTTAATTATTTTGTGGTGTTTAAATTGAAGATTTTTTAAAAATTATTTCTTTTAAATCGTTGATTTAGTGTAATTTTTTAATAATATTCAAGATTATTCCCATGATTTTCTAAATAATTTTTTTAACAATTCTTTTTTCATTGTTTAATTTTTCTTTTAATTTTTTCCTCCCTTCTTTTAAGTATTCCCTCCTTTCTTTAATTTTTTTCCTTTCTTTTAATTTTTTCCTCCTTACTTTTGATTTTTTCCTCCTTCCTTTTAATTTTTTCCTTCTTGTAATCTTTCCTAAACACTTGATTAATTATTCTTCATTAAAAAACGCTGTTAATCAAAACTAATATTAAGCATAAATTAAGTTTTGTTGTAAAAAAATTCCTTTTCCATTTTATGAGCGACGATTTGAACTCATTTCCTCATCCTTCCCCCCCGTTCAGCGTTGTTCCACTTTTGACCCATCCACGTTTTCGTTTTATCGCTGATCGTCGTCGTCGTTTTATTGTCAGTCGTCGTCGTCTTCGTCTGTCGTTGTTTTTGTCAGTCGTCGTCTTCCTTTTCTTCGTTCGTTGTTGTTGTTGTTGTTGTTGCGTTCGGCGCTCTACTCGTCCCATCGACGACTTTCTAATCGCTCCATAATTGAGCACTCTACGTTCATCCTGCTCACAATTAACAACCACGAATTGCGAACGATTATAGTGAAAATATTTAAATGAGTGTCGTATACAAAAACGAGTGTGTGTGTGTGTGTATGAGTGTGTGTGTGTATGTGTGTGTGTGTATCGACACAAGTACTCTACACGACAGTAAAAAATGGTAAAAAGATCCAATCGAAAGTTGCACGCATTCAATTCGAGCGCTCGTCTCAAAGCTAATGTTAATGTTTGAATTTAATGTTGTTGTTGTTGTTGTCGCTGATTAAAATAAAATAAAATATTAGAAAAGAAGTGGTTTTTCCAAAGCATACGTGGAGGCGCTCAACAAAGTGTTGGCAAATCAACGTGAAAGAGCACAAAAACCACAAAAGAAACAAACAAAAAAACAAAAAAGAATTCAACAAGAAAACAAAAAAAAAAAAGAAAAACCAGAAATAATCAAGAAAATAAAGAAGAAGATTTAAAGAAGCAGAAGTGTTGGGAAGTGTAACATAACGTAGCTCATTTCATCCACTTGGTTACCTCGCTGTTAACCGGCTCGCTGACTCGCGATGCCTCTGGATGTCTTTCGTTGGCTTTCGATGTCTTTCGTTAGCTTTCGTTGTCTGTCTGTCGCGGTGAGATGTCTTTCCTTCGACGGTTCGTTCGGTTGCTTTGCTATCATCTTCATAAATCAGCTTAAGTAGTTGTAATTAAAGTCACACAATCAGGAGACATCATGTTATAGTAGTCCATGGGTTGTAGTTGTTATGGTTGTTGTTGGTATTAATATTGTTTTTGTTGTTGTTGGTATTAATATCGTTGTTGTTGTTGTCATTATTGTTGTTGTAAAATAGTGCTTGTAACGTTTTGTTGTTGAAAAGATCCTCGGCTCGGTTTCAAGTGGGAAAAACGCAATTTTTTGCCACTTTTTGATGACTTCGACGACGACATAACAACAACACACTACGAGTTCTTTTCATCCATCCATTCAATCCTCCTGCTTGGTTGATCCTGCAGGGAGAAGGAAGAAAAAAAGGATTACTGTAAATAATTCGAAATAAAATCAAATTAAATTCTAAGAATTATTCTATGAAACAATTTAAAATAAATAGAAAAACCAAATTAATTAAAGAACTGGCAATTATAATTAAAACAATAGTTTCGATTAAATAAAAATAAAATATGAAAAGAAAATACATGAAGTTATTTTAATAAATTTAAAAATTATTAAATATACAATTTTAGTTACGTTAATATAACAGATTATAAAAACTTGTCCAGACTTGAAAGGAATTTCGAAGCCTTCCATCGGTTTGCCTTCGATGATGGCTCGCGATCGCTCGATCACTCAATCGGCCGGCCGAGTGAGGAGCTCGTTTAATTTAGCTTCGTCAATCGGCGACGGCGGCGGCGGCTTCGAGTTGATTTCTTTGCACCTCAGCGCTGCTTTTTTAGCTGCAGCCTTTTTCACACACGGCTTCTTTTTTTGAACACCAGAGCAACGCAAAGCATTCGTAAATTAACACCGATTATTATTGTGGTTGGTTGCTTTTTCTATCTCCTTCTGTCTCTGTTCCTCTCACTCTCTCTCTCTCTCTCTCTGAGGCAACGATTATTTCCACACTGCGACGCATCGACAACGTCGACGCTGCTATTAAAAGCAACACCTCCTGTGAAGCGATGCCACGCAGTCGCAGTTGAATCTAAAGTGAGTGGTTGTTGTTTATGTTGCTGGTGGTGTTGTTGTTGTTGTTGTTATTATTATCGTTGTCGTACATATTAATTTATTTCTTGCGATTATATGTTGAGCTCAAAGTTTTTTACATTTTTTACAAAATTGCAATCAGAAATAGAAAACAGAGAGAGAGAGAGAGAGAGAGAGAGAGAGAGGGAGAGAAACAGAGAGACGGAGTGAGACCGATAAAGAGCGAAACAGAGTGAGAAACTACAATAATAAAAAACGAATAAAAATTAAATCGCAAAAATAAGAGCAACACTAAATTTTTCGCAAAAGTAGTCATTAAAAAGAAGGAATTTTTTTGAGATGGTGTTTTCCCCCCGTTGTTGTTGTTGTAGTTTTCTCTCTCTCTCTCTCTCTCTCCTTCAAACATAATGCAAAAATTTTAAATTTATAACTTTATGGATGTGAAAAATTTATTCCTTTTTATTCACGACATCTTATAATTAACTCAACATGACGGCCAATATCAGCAACAACAACAACAACGATGACGACAACAACAACACCGATGACGACGAAGAGGACGACGGCGACGATTGAGCAACACGACTTCATCGTGGACCACTTTTATGAGTACAAAGAAAAAAACGACGACGATTTGTTAGCAAGCACAAACTTTAGTTTACTTAATAGGAACAACAACAACAATAAGAGAAAGAAGAAGCGACAACAACAACAACACTTTATAAACATCTGCTCTCGCCGATGCGCTGCTAAGAACAAGTTTCTGCTTGATTAACTTTCTTTCTTTTGTACATTTTCTACATTTTGACATATTAATTTGATTGCTTACTTTACTCATCTTCTTCTTCTTCTTCATGTTCTTCTTCACCTTCTTCTGATAGTCTTTTTGGTGGAAAAGAAAGAAATCATCACCATGCAAATATAGTAACTGTTAATTTTTTCCAATTAATAAATAATTTTTTTTTGTTTCTAAAAAAAAATCTGTAAACTTAAATTTGTTGCCTCTTCTGGAATTCTTCTCACTCGTGAGATCACTCATCAACATTTGATGCATTTTTTATCCACACGATTTTCGATATCGATAGCTTCAATCTTCTTCTTCCATTTCGTCCTCTTCTCTCGCTTCTTTTTCATTATCTCTGTACATCGAATAGATTTTTAGGAAAGCAATTTCTGAATTTTTAATTTAATTTTGTGCATTCCTTCGTCTCTCGCGTTCGATTTTTCTATCATGAGTGAGTGTACGTCCCCTGATACACTCCCTCCCTCTCATTGCATTTCCTTCCCCCCCTCCCCCTCTTCCTCCTCTCTTCCTCCCCCTCTTTCACCACCTCCTCCTCCAGCTTCTCTTTCTATTGTTAACTCGTTGATTGGCAAAGGATTTTAATTGATTTGCATAATTAAATTCTATTTTTATTGAGCCAACACGAAAGGGTTAAAAAATTAATAAACAAGGAAATTATAAAAAACTGAATAAATTGACAAAAATAATCCATTATTTCATAGAGAAATTATGATTCATAAAAGAGCTAATGCTATGCTAATAAAAGGAATGAAGTCCAAAGGATGAAAAACACTCGCAGTGCAACGTCTCTGCCTCAGGGGCAAGTTTAACCGCCTTCTACACCTCCCCATAATCATCCCCCTTCATCTCTCACGACTCCTTGTTTTTGTTCCTCTTCTGCTTCTTCTTTTTTCCCTTCCCTCCCTCCCTTCACCCGCGGTCATTATAAACATGCACTTAATATTAAGTTAAACACACACGCACACAGACGAATAAATGCAGTTATGCTTGTAATTTTCTCTCTGCCTCTGTGTGGGTATATTCACGTATCTGTGTGAGTGTGTGTGTGTGTGTGTGTGTGTAGAAGCTGATTATAAATTTTCGTCCGTTTCGTTTGCTTACGTTGTTGCACTGCAATGAATTAAAACGACGTAAACGACGATCAGAATGAGACACGTACACAAAAATAAACAAGCAGACAGACGAAAGAGCATATGGAGAAAGAAAGAGAGAGAGAGAGAGGGGTGTTGGGAGAGAAGCAGAGAACAGAAGAAGCCTGCGTGGGACTACCAACCAACTGAAGGAGTTGCAAAGGACGCAGTGCAACCAAACATGCCACGTTTTCTAATAACGCTAACGTAATGAAGATAATTTGTGCTACTTACCAAGGAGACTGGAGAGGAGGGTAGTCGAGGTTGGGGTGGTCTATTAGCAGGAGGGACAAAAGGAGGGTCAAGAGTATAAAAATTCAATAATTCAACTTGGTTCGGTGGAGGAGTGAAAACAGCAGCAAAAACGTTGGTGCTGCTGATTGTTCATTCCTCTCCCACTCCTGCCACCACTGCCACCACTGCCACCCCTCTCAACCCCCGCCCACTCACCTCCCCACCTCCTTCACTCAGACCACTGGCCAGAAGGACGTCAGTTGGTGCTCACAACGTGGTCAAAACGCTGCTTCGTTGCACTCGTGTTCGATGTGCTCGTTTGTCGTCGTCGTCACATGGCTCAGAGCTGTTTTTCGGTTTTTCTAGTCTTCGTTGTTCTCCTCTTTTCTCTCTCTTTCCTTATGCTCTCTCTCTTCAACAGTAGGATTTCCATGTCCAGGTTTTGTTGTTGTTGTTGTCTGTCTCTGCCTCTCTGCTTCGGTTACTGCACATGTACTTCGCCGCATGCTAATGAGTGGGGTTGATGTCTACGGGGGAAGGGGGCTGCGAGTTGAAGAAGTGGGGCTGTGGGCCGATGGAGCACTGATTCGTCCTACTACTAGTACATCGTGCTGAATAATATGCATAAAATAATTACATTACATGTAATTGCGAAATTTTGCACTCATCAAGGAACAACGACAACGACGACGACGACGCCAGCGCCACGCCAACGACGACGGCCGCCATTAGCATTAGACGTCGGCTTGCCTTCCGACGAAAGGGTTGTGCCGACGCTGGGGCTACGTTGAACCCTTGCAGCCGGCGAGTCACGCGAAGGCGTAATCAAAATAAATTAAAATTTCAATTGTTGATTGCAACATGTTTAGTCAGAGTCGGTGACGAGTTGGCAGCTGTCATGTGGTGGAGAGGGGGGCGGAAGAAGGGGTGGTAATGCAACACAGACACCCATTTTAGCCATATTAAAAATACTCGTACAGTTTGAGCCACTGCAACATTTTATTGTCAGTGAGTATTACATGTCATTGATACATGTTGATTGATTTCAATATAGACACCCTTTTTTATGGTTTTTAAATTTTAATATTTACTGAAATCAATATTAATATTTATATTAACTAAATAGTTATTAAATAGATACTAAATATATTTAAAAGCTTAAAATGCAATAAATACCCGCATCAAGAACAACAATCGCCCTGGCTTTAGCATTTCTTCTTCCACCAGCCAAATTAGACCCCACTCTCCACCACCTACGCACCCCCACTACCCACCCTCACTCTCCCCTCACTCAATGACACACTCAATAAGTTATCCCGAAACTGAGTAAAAATACTTTCGGCCCCGGCAACACTTACTTCAGTGTGATTTGGTTTCTTATCAGGGCGCCAGAACAGGCGACGAGCAACCGATCAACCCACCGACCAATCTACCCGCCAACCCACCCACTAATCAACCATCCAACCTATAAAACGACCAACCTATCAACATTCAACCCTCCAGAGCGTCTATACCGAAATTTTGTTGGCTCATTATTCGCCCACTTAACAAAGCACACACCCACCCACTCTGTTCGCTGTACCCTCCTCTACTGACACTCCACACTCCTCTACTCTTTTCCTCTACCAACACCTCCGCTCCTTCCTACCCATCACTCCTCTCTTTTCTCTCTTCACGCCACCCTTCTAATCTTTTCGACGTCTCTCTTCGCCACTCATCTTCTATTCTCTTCTCTTCTCTCATCTACGTTTTTACAACACTTCTCATTACTCTGTTGCGTGTCTCTTAACACTTGCAGCACGGTTTTCAGGAAGGACGATGAAGTGTGTATAGGAGGGGGAGGAGGTATGCAAGAAGTAACAACTTCTTCGAGCTGTTAGTCACTTCAAGAGTTGGTTAGTGTTACTGTAAAGCGTTTATTCTCCGTTTTATCATTCTTTCCACCCCTCCACCACTGTTCCGGTCATTCAATCTCTCTCTCTTTCTTTCTTTTACTCTCTTCAGCTCTCTTGGTCTCTTCTATGAGTGTGTGTGAGTGTTGTATTTGTGTGGTATAATTCAAGTGCAGCCACGTCCATCTTTTCACGTTTTCTAAGAAAGTCCTACGAGAGCGAATTTTATGTTTGGCGCCCAAAAAATGCCAAGTAGTTTGCTCATTCAATGTTCGTGTTGTTGTTGTTGTAGTTTTTCTTTTTCTTATATTTTCCATTGTTGCCTTTGTTGTAATCAGTGCGTCTTTTCCTGAGCGCCTGGTTAAAAATATGAGCAAAGAGAGAAACGGCAACAAGTCGTTAAGAGACCCTGAGCTGAGTTGAAATTGAAGACTGCGATGAGATGAGAACAAAAGAGATGAAAGAAAGAAATGAATGAAGGAAAGAAATGAATGACATGGAATGAAATGAATGAATGAAAGGATATGTTAGGTGAATTCGAGGAGCTGGTCACTGAAAGACGACGAGCAGTTGGTGTGAGAGAAATAATAGCAAAACCAATGCAATTGATCTGAGCAGAAGATTTGTCCAGGAATCGAAGAAGAAGAACACAAACTGAGGAAAAAACCTGAAAAAAGGGAAAGAAAAGATACAGAAAGAAAAAGAATAGATTATTTGAGATTATGGATTAATTCTTTTTTTCCTCTCTCTTCATAAATTTAGCGAAATATTAAGCATTCCGAGATAGCAACAAATTTCATAAAATGTTAACCGCATTTAAAGGAATTTATCAATATTTTTAAAAGTCAACGAATTGTTAAAAGTTTATCGAACGAAATAGTTTCGAAAACGAAAATGTATCTCTAATATGAAAACATCACTCTCTCTCTCTCGTTTCTTCTCCCACTCTCTTTGTCTCTCTTCCACTACTTCTCTCCTTTTCTTCCCCTTTCGCAATCGTTTTCTTTGTCTCTCTTTGCCACTCCTTTAATTTGAATTAATTTAAATTTACTTCAAAAACTGGCTGCGTTTAAGTTTGGAACTCGCATTTCCGATGCACCCTACACTGGGTACAGTTTGCTCCATATATACCCATAGCCCAAAATTATCCAATTACAACAACAACAACAATAACATTCGAGAGAACTGTGTCTTGTTGAATATGCATGGAAAATCAAGCTGACAATGAGTAAAATTTTACGACATCTGATGCAGTTTTCTTGTGGCCCAAAACACGGTCCTTCCATAAACTGAAACCAGTGAAGGGGGTTGGGGCGAAGAGGAGTGGTGAGGTGGGGAGGCATGTACTCTCTGGTATAGTTTAGCAAAGTGAAGCCCAGAAAGGATTTCCTACGGAATTAAGTTAATTCGAAAGTTTTGGCAAAATGTAAAAACGAGGCTTAGATAATTTTGGAAAACGAAATGGGTTGGGGTGGGGATTTGGTCTATAAAGAGATGTATACATTGTATGAATACTACATATATACAAATGAGGGAGGTGGCCGGGCGGGCGGTAAGACTCTAGACAAACTTTCGAATGGACATTTCGAATTAGTGTTGAATGATAATTATATGAAAACATTGAAAGCAGGATGATATAACGGGACAAAGTGAAAGGGGAGGAAATGAGGGGTTGGCTCAGAAGAAGTGGAGTGGTATATCTCTCTCTTTCTCTCACAATCACAAACTAAGCAGGATTTAGTGCTCCTAGAAACAAACAGAACATGAGTTCTCCCCGAGACTTGAGGACTCCTTTCTATCTACTCTCTGAAGTTCCTTCCGAACTGCAGAATAAAATGTTGTGGCAACGACATGAATACAGAAATATTAAATATGAAATTCAAATTCGTATTCAAAAAATAATCAGTAGAAATTTTGTGCATTTTCTAAACTAATCACATTAAATGGGAAAATGTGCATTAAAAGGATTAAAAACGAGAGGAAACGAAAAGAGGGAGAACGAGAGAGAGAGAGAGGGTGAGTGAGACTTTTAGTGAATAATAATTATTATTCTTAAGATTTTGTTTGAAAAATTTTATCAATTTATGACTAAAGAAGAAAATTATAATGAAGACGAAGAAGGAAGCAGAAGAATTAATTAAGGACTTGAAATGGAAGCAGAATCGATAAATTTTAATATGTTTTCAAAATATTTTGAGTATAACTTAAGACTAAATATGAAAGCTTCGAAAAATATAAAGATAAGATGGGATGAGATATAAAAGATAAGAGAGCGAGAAGATATTCGCTCCCATTTTAAGTTTTATTATAATGTACATACATATATACTCTTTTAAACTCCAGTGAGATATTTTAAGTTATTAAAATATTATATTATATTTAAGTTATTTAATAAATATTTAGTTATATCGTAGTTAAGCATTGATTCTGAGTATAATTTTGGTACCTGCGATCAAGAAAACCAGACGCGTTTTCTATTTAATTTTTATTTCTTTAATTTCTCAATGACTTCAGAATATTTTGCTGTTGTAAAGTTCAATTATGAAAGTTTTTATGTTTTTCAATGCCTGAGTAAAGCGTAATATTAGATTAATATAATAATAATATGATAAATGATTGTGATATGTGATTAATTTAATGTGCATTTAAGTAAACACTGTTTTGAGGTCTAACATAAGCTTAAAGTCTAAGTTTTTGTTTTTATTTTTAAGAGCTTTTATTTGGTGTCATTTTTCACTTTTCTTTTATTCTATCTTCGTCTTTTGTATTCCTCTTCTTCTGCTTTCGACCTTATTAATTAAGTTTTAATAATCGTATGCTTATTTTTTTATCCCGTATAATTTACGGTTTAAATAAACTTCTGAGTGAGTTCAGAACTCTGAATAATGAGGTTGTGAGTGAAACCCTTTTCTTGAATTCATTATACCATCTCAGTTTCGTTTCTCCTTCTCCCTTTCTTTCTCTATCGCTGTCTCTGTTCCTCTTTCTCACTCCTCTCTTTTCTCAGTACCCATCTGACTCTCCTCTTTCAACTCCTTGACCATTCTGTCAACTTTTTTACTGTCCCTCAGCTAGTTTTCAGTCCCTTTAGTTTGCTGTCAGTGAGTCCGTCCGTTTCCGTCCCGTTTCACCTCATCCACCTCATATTTAGCCTAACTAAGTTTATAACTTTAATTGGAATCATGATAATTTACTCATTTTAATATTTTCTCAACTTTTTCTGTGTCTCTTAACATATTCTATGGGGCTTCATTGTGACAGGAGACTGAAGCATAGTTTAGTCTTCTCTCTCTCTCTTAATTTTTTTCATTTTCTTTTTTATTCTCTGCTACTCTTTTCATCTCTTTCTTTCAGCATTTTTATGTTGTTTCGATTTCGTTTGAAATCAAGACACGATGTCGACATTCAGAATCTGGTCTGAAATAAATTTATATTTGTACATATTTATATACACTTATATTACTATATACATATTTAGATATATAGCTATATATATGTACATATATTAAGCATAAAATGTAAACATCTGGTGTCGCTTTTGTTGTTGTTTTACTTTTATAGAGTTTTTCTTTTTCCTTTTATTTTTGTATCTGTAGTAGTTTCTCTCATTTCTGTTTTCTCTGTCTTTCTGCTTGTTGTTTATTAATACATATGTTTCTTAGTTTTATTTTTGTTTTTTATTCCATGATTATTGTCTTCTTTTTTTGCTGAGTGCTATTTTTCTGTAGTTTTGTTTCTTTTTTTATTATTTACAATATAATTTATTATAAACGAATCCGAGACCGTATCGCTGCCCCTCGTTTTTCGCCGGACGGCAACGAAAACCTTGGAAAACGCTTTGTGGTTGGACGAGAGCTGATTCTGAGATCCGCGAATCGCGTTGGAAACCGAATCAAAAACAAATAATAAAACCAACTCCACACCGAGTCCGATACTGGACCATATCGACCAACAGGTCGTTCCAATTGCATCCGACTGCCCGGAGAAGGGAGTGTGGAGGATGGGTGAGGAGGAGCGGTCCGTTGGGAGGCGAAGGTTGCTAGAGATGAAGTATGAAGGGTTGATTAGTTGACGACGACGACGACGATGGCAAACCGCGGATACGTTAAAAGCGAAGTGGAACCGAAGTTTTGTTCGGTCGCTTGGTTGGTTGAACTGACCGACGGTGTTGTTGGCGAGTGCGTTGTTGTTGTTGCTTTAGAGACCTCCTACTTTTCTACAACTACGTCGCTATTTTTACATATTTTAGTCTTGTTTTTGTTCTTGTTTTTTATTACATTCATTAGCATTTTTTTAATTAAACTTGAATCAGGCAAAAATTGTGGATGGCAAATAATAAATAATTATGCAGTTCTTCAAATTTCATCTTACATAATTAAGGAAGACCTGTTTTTCTAGTTTAGTTAAAAATATTTATTTAACTAATTTAATTAGTTTTAAATTGATTATTTAAGGTTATGAAAAAGAAACCACCTGATGGCCCACCCTATAGTTGGTCAAAAAAATAAAATAAAATTACAAACTAATTCATAAAAAGTAAGTTAATAAAAAATTAAAAATAAATATAATTTTGATTGTTTAAGAAAAGAATTGCAAACGCCTGTAAAATGCGTTGATTGCGAATTTCGGCTTCCTTTTTAATCCGTTCAAGCTTATAATTTTTATGCAACCAGCTCTACAGCAGCAGCAACAGCGACAGAATCAGAATCAGATATTTATTGCATTTGCATATTCAGAACAATTTAATTAAAAACATTGAAAATGAAAGAACCGCTTCTCTATACACCCTCCCCGCTTCCCCTGCTTTCCCCACAATCGGGAGGGAAGAATCAATTCATCGTTCTTCACTCCTCTCTGTGCCGGTCGGACAACAACAACAACATCATCAACAACAACTACTCTAAACACGCTCTGGACACAACTCAGAGAGCAGCAACGTTTAGAGTCAGCTTCCTTGGTTTTTGATGCAAATGCAAATCCGATGTCCTGCTCATCATCAACAGAAGTGGAAGAAGAAGAAGCAGAAAATGAGGAAGCATCAAAAGCAACAACAACCAAACAACAACAATAAATACAGCATTGCTTAAAATTTTCTAATTAAAAATAATATTGGTAACTCGCTCATCGTCAAGTAGATTGTATGTGTGCGTGTGTATATGTTTGTGTGTGTGTGTGTGTGTATATGTGTGTGTATAGGTAGGTGTATAGGTGGTTTATACAAATAAACACACATTCTATATCATTGTTTATACCCACTTTTGGAGGCATTCAAATTCAAAGCAAATGCAATTTTCTGATGAGACACAACGACTTAAAACTTTTGACATGTACTCTGCATAGAACACCAACAACAACAACAACAACAACTAAAACAGCAACTACAACAAACACAACAGCGACAAAAATGTTGACAACAGCAACATCATCATCATCTTCATTGCAACTGCAACAAAATGCAGAACACTAAACACAACAACAACAACGTTTATTACCATCCAACAGCACGCATTCATACACACTTATTCTCACACAAACACAAAAAACACACACACAACACAAGCACATGCTCTAAAAATACATCTACAACTCATTTTAATACCATGAGAACTGAATGCTCATGAGCTGAACATTCAGCGGCTGCGTTTAGGACTGCTTCTTCTTCCTTTTCTTCTTCTTCCTCGCAACAACAACACCGCAACCAGGAAGTGTGAATGTGAATATACAAAAAAAGAAAAAATAATGTTGCAAACAACATGTGTCCAGGCAGAGAATCGGTCGGAGGACGACCAAAAAAATGAATGCATGGAAAATTTGCATAAAACATTATTTAATATTGTTAATAAGTAAAAGAAAAATGTTCGGAGACAGAATTAGAGGCAGAAGAAGCAGAATTATTATATTATTTTTCCCTTTGATAGAAATTTTTTGCAAGCAACAGCAGCGAATCAATTGTGTTTTTATTTTTCAATTAATATTTAATCAGCAGAGAAGTACACTGAATAAGATGAACAAGTATGGATCAATCAAAAAAGACACACATACATACATACATACATACACCGAGAGAAACACTAAAAAACAATTCAAATTTACAGTTCAATGCATTTCATAGGCTGCTGAGAATCTGCTGCTGAGTCCGTTGTTTTCATGGCCAAAAATGTTTGTGAATACGGTGTAAATAGAACGGGAGCAGTGGGAGTGGGGGAGGGGGATGGAGGTACAGGGGGGGTTGCGTGCATCGACGATTTGTCTCCTTTTTTTAGAGGGTGTTCCAAAAATTCGTGCAGTTTTTTGCTGTTCATTTCACATGCAGTCAACTGAAATTCGTATTCTTCTTTAGTACGTTGATCCGTAAAGTGATTAAAAGAAAAGGAAGTAAACAAAAAAGGAAGGCAGAACTTTTCCCAAAAAAGGGGAGCAATATTTTTCGGAGGAAGGGACGAAGTGGGGGTGTGTGGTTGTTGTTTGGAAAAGTCTTCTGTAAAAAGGAATGAAAATTAATGAAAAAAAGAATAAAATCGAATACGTTTTCGAACCATTGGTACTTGATAACAATAAAAACATCGACGACAACAAAAGCAATTACAACAACAACAATCAACAGCACCGGCACCCATCAGTTAAGCACACTCACTCATTCGGTGATACCACATGTAAAAAAATACAAAAAACAAAGCAACGAAAGCATGTTGTTGCCATCCTCTTTTGAGGTATCAACAATATCGGTACCAACAACATCTTATTTTCTGTGTTTTTCTTATTTAATTTTCTTTTCCTATCGAATGAAAATCAACAACAACAAAAACAGCAATTTTACAAAAAATATCTGAGTTGCAATTGTTTTTAGCCCCCGACCAAAAACAAAACAAGAAAAACTGTTGTCCGAAACATCGTACCACCCTCTTCTGGCCTCCCAACTCCTCCAGCAACCCCTCCGCTCTGGGACAACCCCTCATTCCATCCCCATTCTTCATCGATGAGCCGATTCAACACTCACTCCACTCATTCACTCCATTTATTCACTCAACTCGATTCACTCTACACTTGAGTGGTAAAAAAAAATCGAATGCTTTTTTTTATGAAATGCATGTCCATCATTCCTCCATGCATTCGTTTATTCATTCGTTCAGTTATCCATGCTGTATTTTATTTTTTTAGCCTTAAATATTGTCTACTCGAATTTTTTGGAGTTGAACTTTTGAGCAGTTGATGTTGACCACGCCCATTTTTTCGGCAACGATTTCTTCTCTTTGCATTCAGAGAGACTTTTCATTTTTCGTATAACAACATTTTTAAAAATTCGCTAAAATTAGTCAAGAATCAGAATAAAAATGTTTGTAGAAAAAGAATCAGGGTTGCATTCAAATCAAGTTCACCGTTTAACCTTTATTGATGTTCATTCTGGGACACAACCGGTGTTGTGACACTCTTACTATTTCGCGTGTGTCCCTTTCTCTCTCTCCGTCTCTCTCTGTTTCTCTCTGTCTCTTTGAATCTGTTTCTCTCATTCTACATTCTACCACGTGTCCAAAAAATGTAAAACCATCAAATTTAAACTCGGTTCTGTGGACAACCCACGCAAAAATTAAATCATAAAAGAATTCGCATTCAGTTGTTTGAGTTGTTGTTTTTCTTTTATTTTGACTTTTCTTATTTTTTTATTACATCTTGTATCTAAAATCGCCATCCAAAAATGAACCGTTACCTGAACCGTTACGTGTTTACGTTACTTCAAATACATCAACTCAACTGAAGTCATGTTCATTTAATTGAACATTTTGTGAATTAAATGCTTAACGGTTATTTTATTTATTTATTTATTATGTATTTATTTTTTTAATTCACTGCACTTTTTTTAAAGGCTTACTTTTGTGTGCTTTTTTTTCTTCAACTTAGTTCTGGTTTCTTATAGACATACTTTTTTTGCCTTCGACAAACTTGTCACCCGAACAATTGGCGAATTTTTTGCCCAGTTTTTGGTGAAAAATAAAAAAATTTGAATAAAAATAGTTGTCAGAAGAGTGAAGGAAGTGGGAGGGAGTGAGTGGAGTGGATTGGGGCGTAGATTGGATCGGCAGAGGGAGGTAACTGAAGAAGTGCGACTGCTTCAGAAGTTTCGGGAGAAGTATATCGAGAATAAATATAATAATAAGCAAGAAGAATAAACTAAACAACAACAACAACAACAACCAACAACAACAACAAATGACTACAACAACAACTCTTCATGCATCTTTTCTTTTTTATTGTGTTTCAATTCGTTTGCATTTCAAATCTAAGAACCACTTCAATGATTAACAAAATTGCTCTAAATGCTTGTTGTTGTTTTCTCCAATGTTTGTTGTTGGTTTTTCCAATGTTTGTTGTTGGTTTTTCCAGTGTTGCTTTTCTGATGTTTTTGTTGTTAGTTTTCTTTATCGTCGTTTGCTTACATTTTTTTTTTATTCTATACTCAGCGATGCTGCAGCACGATTAAATTGCTTCAGCTGCAACTACAACATCAGCTTCAACCACAGCGACAGAATAAGTTTGCTACACGCTGTCTGTCTGTCTGTCTGTCTGCCTGTTAATCTATCTATCTGTTGGTATGTTTGTCTAACTGTCTGTTTGCCTGTTCGTGTGTTTTAATGTGCAACTTTTCTGTCCACTTCAAATGCGTGCAAATTCATTTAATGATCATGATTAGGATTTAAATGAGCTCAACAAGTAGTTCAACGGAGAGGACAAACGGACGAACCAACGAACGAATGGATGAAGGAATGAAGGCAGGATGGAAGGATGGAAGGAAGGAAGGATCGAATGGACCAACGAACGTTTGTTTGACTTCATGTTACACGCAGCGTGGTCGAATCACGGAGCCAAACGACATCGGGTACTAATTAAAATGTGCGAACAAGTTTTCTGGAGTCGCTTCGAGCTCGAGTGCGTGGCGAATCGCGAGGGATCAAAATGGTACAAGCAAACAACAACAACAACAAGAAACCCAGAAAAAAAACACACAAAAAAACAACAACAAACAGCAACAAAAATTAAGCTTGCGATGTGATTAAACAAAAAATAGGACGACTTTTAGTCAGAGTTTTTTTTCCTCCAAGTAATTTTCAGTAGTTTGTATCTATGCACTTTGATTTGAGTAACAAAAAGGAGAAGAAAAGAAAAAAGAAAGAAAAGAAAAAGAAGAAAAGAAGAAGAGCAGAAAAAGAACAAAACAATTATAATTAAAATAATAATAAGAACATAAATAATAATAATAATAAAAATAATAATAGTAATAATAATAATAATAATATTAATAATAATAACATTTATTATACAAAGTATTTTAATTAATTATTCAAAAATATGGATCAAACTTTTCTGAGTTGGAGAAATCTTTTAGATTTTATTTTCCCCTTATTTTGTAGTTGTTTTTGTTTTCTTTATAAGCTTCTAACCGAAAGTAGTTCAACGCATAAATAAACCATCCTCTGGCACCGGTTAAAAACTGGTTACCATTCGGGACACACAAAAAAGCAATTAAAATATGTTGTTGGGTAGAAAAGAGTACTTTAAAATACGTAGAAATCGTCGAACATCCAGCTTCATAAGAATATTTTAACGGCTAACAAAAAAGAGGATGATTTCTGAATTTTTTTTTAAAATTCAGGTTAACAAAAACATGCACACATAAAAAATTCCCAATAAATACAGAAAACCTCAAAATCCCATAAATATTGAGAAGAAACAAACAAAAAATAGAGAAAATTATAAAAAAAATTTCCAAAAAATATGAGCAATTTTTAAAAATTATAAAAATTCACAAACAAAATAAGAGATCAAAATGAATTCAAATTAAAATAAACAAAAGATAATGAAAAATAACAAAGAATATATTAAAAATATAAAAAAGCAATAATAAGTAAAAGTAAATAATGAATAATAATTAAAAAATAATGCAAAATAATAATAATTATAAGATTTTAATTATAAAAATATGGAAAAACTAATAAAACTAACAAAAAATAATGAAAAATAATAAAAAGTAATGCAGAACTCAAAAGAAAGACAAAAATAAAAATTCAGAAAACGATACAGAATAAAGTATTTTAAAAAATGTCACATTTTCAAAAGATATCACAGAATTCCAGAAACTAATAAAATACGGAAAAGTAGAAAAACTTTGCAAAAAAATAGAAAAACTCGAAATTTCAGAAAATTAAAAAATTACGAAGAAAAAAATAAATAATGGAAAAATTCAGCAAAAACATGAACATAAGAAATTTTCAAAAAGTTTACAAAACTTGCGAAAAAAATTTAATAAAGCTAAAAAATCAAAAGTCATTAAAAATAAAAAATTCGGTGAACAAATTTAAAATTCACAAAAACTATTAAAATAGTACAAAACAAAGCAACAATAAAAAATAAAGAAATTCTTAAAACTAAAAAAGAGCTAAAAAGAACAAGAAAAAAAAATAGGAAAAGAAAAGGAATGAAGCAACGAAGAAGAAAAAAATTAAAATGTATACATTTAGAACAATGAACGGAAACTAATAAAAAAAAATAAAAGAACACAAAAACTACAAATCCACCAAAACTAAAAACAAATGATTTTTTATAAGAAACCATTTTTGATTTATGAGTTTGGAGATGAACGAAGCTGATGTATGCATAAAAGCCTTTAAATATGCAAAGAAAAAGGAGGGATAATGTAAGTAGGAGACTAAAGACAACAACAACAATAGTAAAGAAGGAGGAGCGAATAAAAAAAACAAAAAAAAAACGCTTACAAATTAAAGTTCAAAGATAAACTTAAAACGCAGCTAAACAAATATGCAGAAAAGGCAGATCGATGAAAGAAAGACGGGGAAAACGAAGGGGCGATAGAGTGCGGGGGAACGGAGGCCTGAGAGGGGGGGGGGGATGGATGGATGGATGGATGACTGACGGAATGTATGAACCATGTGATTATACAATGAAACTCAAAGATACTTAAATATGTAAATCGTAAAACACAAATCGAGCGAACGATCATCAGCGAGGAGATGAACTGGAAAGACATCCATAAGAAAGGACAAGGATGACGAAGAAGAAGAAGAAGAAAAAGAAGAAGTAGCAGCATAGGAATCAATGAACGTCAGTGCAAACAAATTACCAATTCAGAATTATTTATACAACAACAAGAACGAGTAACCAGAAATCAGAACATTTGTTGGTTGGATACAAAAAACCTCACTCGCATCATATACAATATAAAAGAAAGAAAAACTACAAAAATACAACAACAACAACAACAACAACAATGAACCAAAAAATGCAAAGAAGCTCAACGGATGACATTAAAAATGCATGTGATGCGAATAATGAGGGTCGAGAGAGTATGCTAAGCAGTACAAGAACACCAACAACAACAACCACTAATCTTAAAACCACAAGCAGTAAAAAACGAGATGAACAAAAACCAACAACAACAACAACAACAACACTAGCATCAATAAAAGCGTCTCTGTTTTCTGCTTTCATAAACAAAAAAAAAAAGCAGAATGTATCTTGAAATCAACTGTTTATTTATTAAACGAATGCAAAACGATTACGCATACGTGTATCCACATGCGGGGAAGGGGGAGGCGGGGGACGAGTGTCTCAAAGATATCACAAGCAGCAGCATCATTCGCATCGTCAACTACGATATGCCAGCAACAGCAACAACATCAAGCATCTTATACAATAATTGATGGGTTGCTTGTGAGCTTCGAAAAGAAATCAGCCAACGCGCGACCGATCGACTCACGGACGGTGGGGCAAATCGAAGGGGAGACAAACAGGCAGACAGGCAAACAGACAGACAGACAGACGGACAGACGGACAGAGTATCTATGCTATCGTTCGCTCGCTCCACGCTTCAGCAGATGAAGCAGAAAATTGCTCTTGAAAGATTTCTATCTCGTGTCTGCGAGACGACAAAACGATCGCGTTGTTTTATCCGTGGCGCTCATCAACAACACCATCATCATCTGTATCATCATCACGAGCAACATCATCGCCACCATCATTAGTAACAGCATCGTCATCATCGTGGTCATCGTTCTGAGGTACACGTACGTGTATCGTGCACTGTACTCGTATCACTGGCGTTCGCATGGATAATGATGTCGCATTATTTATGGAGATCAACAGCGACTCTGCGTTGGATTTGCATTTCTTTGCTTTTCGAATGAGTTGCTTTTTTTACCCCGATTTGTATTAATGCTTTTTTTTCTTGCATGTTTTTTCCCCCCACCTTTTTTCTTGTATTTTTTTATAAAATCTTCCTTTTGTCTCTCTTTGTTTATGTTGTTTTTGTCTGCATCTTTGATGAGTGAAAGATTTAATGTTAATAAATTATTTTGCTGGCGGATTTCCTCGGTTTAAAGACAAAAGCGATTAAGTGACTTAAGAGTGGGAAGGAAATCGATTAAGTGACTTAAGACTGAGAAAGAAATCGATTAAGCGACTTAAGATTGAGAAAGAAATCAACAACTTTTACAAATATACTAAAAAGAATACAGTTTTATATTGTAATTAAATTAAAAATTACTTAGCTTCCTGTGATTTTTAATTATGACAAATTTATGTATAAAAAATTCAAAAATTTAGCGAATTAAAATTTTGTAAAATTTTCATAATAGCTCTTAAACGCTTTTTGCTGTCATCCAATGATTAGAACTCAGCTGCTGTTATGGTTTTTGTTCTTTTTTTAGAGTACTTTTTGTTTAGCGTTTTGAAACCGTTTCAAACGAAGTGAGTCTAAAATGGAATTGTTTTGTACAGCAAAGAATTAGCATAAAAAATGTTATGTATGAACACTAAAGCCGAAGCTGGAGCTGATTCTGGAGTTGAGGCGGTGAAGTATGCTGTATGGATGGATGATGGATGGATGGATGATTGTCATAGGCCTCAAATAAATTAATATTTAGTGAAGGATGGATGAGGATGAACGGATGACTTTCTAGGAAAAAGATGAAGAAAGAAGGAGGAGACTCAAGAAATATTGTATATTCAGTTGTTTTAATATTGAGCTGAATTAAGTTGAGTTCAAGTGAGTTGCGTTGCACTGAGTTGAGCTGAATGGAGTTTAATATGAGTGCAGTTCAACTGAATTGAGTTAAATATGGATTGAGTTGAATTCAGTTCAGTTCAGTTAGTTGAACTCCCCCCATATTCTCACATCTTATAAACTGTCTCTCCCTCTCCCTCTCCTTCTCTCTCTTCTTACATACTTCTCTATGAACCACAGAACTGTCTAGTTTCGTAAAAAGGATTTTCCAAACACTTAATTAATTTACCAGACAAAGATTTCAACGAAGGCTACAAAATAATTAGAAATTATAATGAAAATGTGTGTGCTGACATAATATACACACTATGGAGTGTTGGAGAGTGTGGGCGGGGGGGGGGGGAGGGGGGGCTGGAGGAGGGGCAGTGCTGGCAGACAAGTTGGTCGACTTCTCCTGTCCCGGTCGATTTAAAGGTATCCCAAATAATGTTGTTCGAAAGCGACGAAAGGACCGCCAAGGACTCGCTTAAGTAATTCCAATTTCAAACCCAACGACTGCAAATGTTATCAAATATCCTTTAGTTCTTTACGGTGACTTGCAAGAACAGAAACAACAGCAACAACAACAAGCATTATAATGATTATAACTCTATACAAACACATCTACTCGTACATACAACACTTTAGACTAGAAACTTTAGCTTCAGTTGAGCTAATTTTCTTCCTCAAGACATCACACACACACACACACACATACACGCGTACCCATACACACGCACATACGCACTCACACTCTCAAGAAATATCCGAATATCCTTAAATAGGACGTTGCATTATTATTACAAGCATAGAACATGGCACGAGCCACTGGAATTGGCCACGGTTGCCATCAACTTCAGTTCACCATTCACCATGGTTTTCGTCCGGTCCAAACCCTTTCCTGGCACCCCTTCGCACAGGCACTTCTTGGTTGTTCTCACCCTCCCTTCCTCCCTCTCTCGCTCTCCCTGTCTTATTTCTGAGCAGCAAATAATCTAAAACAAAATTATAACTAAATTTAAATTTGAATTCGAAAACTGAAATCATGTTAAGTTTAACGTTGTTGCATGGAGAAAAAGAGACGGCGCGACAGTGACAGAGAGAGCGAGAGAGAGACGGTGAGACAGAGGGAGACGGTGAGACAGAGGGAGACAGATAGAGAGAGTAGAGAACCAGAGCGTAATTTAATGCAGAGACAAAGTAAAAGGAAGGATTGCGAAATGAGGATTAGGAAGGGAGCAAGGAAGAGGAAGCAAGGCGGAAGGATTGGTAACTAAAACATTTCCCTATCTTGAGCTGCGAAATTTTTGCATTGGGTGGTCTTTAAGGCGCTTCCCGAATGAAGGTTGCGATGTCCTTTTTAACTCGTCCTGTCTGTACAGCTCAATGTGTCCGAGTTTCATGAACAGAGACATAGAGAAAGAAGAAGAGAGAAGTGAGCGAGGAGTGTAGACGAGAAGAGAGGAGACGAATAGAGAGGAATGGAGGGGAGTAGAGAGAGAAGTAGAGCGCCTTCGCTTACACAAAATAAACTACTAAATGTATTTGATAAGTTGATGGTAACTAAATAGAATTATATGTAGAAATGAAGTGTATGTATGTGTGTGTGTGTGAATATGTCTCTCCATGTCTGTGTGAGAGAGAGCTTCATTTGTCTACTCGCTTATAATTTATTACAGAAATCTCATTAAAGAACAGTCACAAGATTTTCAATCAGTAGACAAAGCTTCAGAACCTTCACAGATCCTTACGTAAATAAAGGATGCGGAAAATTATGTCCGTATATATATATTTACTCTGTATACTATAGGAGAGACTTCCACAAGACATATTTACAGCAATAAATACTTAATTGCATTCAGATAAACGATAATACGAGAGATTACAGTGTCGTTGGCTAAATTAAGTTAGATTTTAATGAGAAGCATTCGAAAATCTCTCGGAGACTTCGGAAGAGAGCAATTTTTCTTTCTTGTTGTTTACCCCCTCGTGCTCTCCCCGTCACCCTTCACTCACGATTTCTTAATAGATTCTTTTGTGATGTGAGGAGAACAAATTTTATGTCCACAATTGGTTAGTATTCTTAACTTTATCCTGTACAAAATTAGCAATAAATATAAATCGGTAACTATAACCAACTTCTTATTTTGGCGATAAAATCCTCTTCGATGTCTCTCAATAGAATCCAACTGAAGACCAATTTACCAGCTGGTTACTAAAACTTGTCACATTTGTCCCACGATCAGCAACTACTGGAGTAGTTTCTCATCTCTTGTATCCTGTTTTGACGTTCTGCTTCTTCTCCTTCTCCTTGCTTCCCTCCGCTGCCCCTTCTGTTCCCTTCTTGCTGTATTTCTAAATAGGTATCATTTTCCGAACATTAGCATTTTATGTACATTTTTTGATTGCGGGGGGCTTACAGGGGAAACAACCGCCAGCATCTGGTTCCAACAAAAACTTCTGTGTATCCATTTTGGGGACTGGATACTGCAACATAATAAACAGGACGAAAGAGGACCTTGCAAGACACGCAGCCGGGTTGGAAATTTTTGAACAAATATTTAAAAGTGATGCCGAACAACAATCAGTAAAATTCAAGTATCTTAATATAGAGAATTATAATGATGATAATGAAAACCGTGAATATTTACCTATTTGACAAACTTGTTATGAATACTTTCGAACATTAAACATACATTTAATAGCATAATAGTGTAAGATATACAATATCTAAAAATAGTGAAAAAATTTTGTCACCAGATTTTATAATATATCGAATATATACACTCGCACTCCTTCAAAGTCCCTCAAGAATTAGTGACGTTCTGTCGATTTTCTGTCAAGCTGCAGTCCCCAGTTTTACTAAGTCAATTAAATATTCAATTAAGTATTAAATCTACATTCGGCTTTTTTCTTTAAGCAATCACATTCACTTCACTTCACTTCTCGCCACCAACGGGAACTATTTAAGTGAACCCTTTTTAAATCAATCTGAATCACTTAAAGCTTCGTTATACACTACTTAACGATCCACCCTGACACGCATCAAAACCCTCCACGACTTCTTTCATTTCTCCAGTGAATAATGCCCAGTGTTGTGACATTTTCTGGTGATAAAAATAAGTGATATAAATTAAGATAATTGAATAAAGAAACTCATGCATATATAATTCCACGTAATGAAATGTCTTGTATCGTAAATCTATTATATATTGAACGGGTCTCTTTATTGAAATGAATGCGGGTAACAGTATAGAAAGGTTGGATTTTTTTTAATGTCACCCCTTAAAATGTAGTAATATTCTTCTAAGTGATTTTGTTTTGAAACTTCTATACTCATTAAATTGAATCATTGAGCCATACGGACCTCTCTCTGTCCCTCTCTCTCTTTCTATATGACTTTCATTTTCTATTTCTCTTGTTATCTCTCTCTCTCTCTCTTTGCTTTGTCTGTTCCCCTTATGTCTATAAAGATAGCCTTTTCATTATTATTAGCAACGTCAACCTCTTGAAGTCATCTTTTGCAACACCATCCAACTCCACGTCCAATCTTGGCTCTTAATCCTTTCCTTCTTGATGAACCTCGACCTTTATATCTCGATTGATGTAGTACAAAATAAGTTTTGTCTCTTAGTTATTTCCTGGATACTCGTAGAATCCGATGCTGTAAAGGATTTCATAGTCGAAATTAAACTTTCTTAAAATACACTTAACTTCAAAATTAATTATGTAGCAGTTGGTCTGAGAAACAGAGGGTCCAGATAGAGAGAGAATGGAGAGAGGAAGGAAGACGGAGGAAGAGAGAGTCGATGCGTGTACTTGTGTTTCTGTATGGCTCTGCATATGTACGTGTTTGTGTCAATGTACTTGTATGTGTTGATACTAAAAAGGTGTTGGCATGGAATTTGCATAATTCTATCATAGATGCACATACACAAACACACCACCATACATGCAGAACACGCAGGATGCCTTTCATGTCCTGCTTTACTAATACATCAACATCAAAACTAAATACACACATACATCGACTCTCTTAAACTCATACAATATATTCTAATTAAACGTTCAAGATTAGATACTTGTATCCGTGTGCATGTATGCGTGTGTATAAATGTGAGAATGTGTGTGAATAAGTATGTATGCATGTATGTGTGTCTATGTAAATTACAGAGTTTGAGGCTATTTTATCAAGTTTTCGTTTGGCTTTTGGTGTGGGTCCTTCTTAAGATATTCCAACTTTAAGCAGCTGGGGCGATTTTGCGGTGATATTTGTAGAGAACCAAGAGCTAAGGATTTAATATATGTATGCATTCGTTTAGATGGCGGTGTGTGTGTGCAGATACTGATGCTTGTCTGCGCTTTCTAATTATCCTTATGGTCGGTCCTTCATGTTGAAACATGTTATTGAATATGTTTTAACATGCTGTCGTTGACGAAAGTGGGCAAAGAGAAGAGAGTGGATATGGTGAAATCCGTAGGCTGGGAACATCAATGGGAGTGGCATGGAAATGTGGTGCCATTAACAGTTTCATCCTGTACAGTTGACACAAACAACACCAGGTTTCAGACATGAATTCTATACTGTAACGTCTTTATTTGCAATAATATCTACTTTAAATTTATTCCCTTTTTTAAACTTATGACTTTTTTTTTCTTTTTTTTCGTTTTCTTTTCTTTTCTTTCTGAAATCCTTTAATATCCTGCCAAACGCTCATTTATTTTAAATAAGCTACTTGATTATTTTTCGATTTACAATTTCTTTGTGCAAAATTTACATAATTAAAGCAGAGCAATTAAATAGCAAGTGGACACGCAAGTGGCTTTCCTCCCTTCACAACCCTTTCCAGGGGCATGTCGCAAGGTGTCAGATTACGCTTCACGCGTAAGTTTACGCTATACGCTTCACACTTCTTATTTGCGAATAGAAAAAAAAAATCTACACCAATTCAACGCATCTACTTATTGTCCTTGACGAAGGCTCATTTTATGCAACTCTGAAAGGGGTGAGGAAGGTCTGAAGGCAAGCGAAAGGCATCGAGTAACACTTATAATTAAAATTTTAATGATGCATCGTTCCTTGATGAGTACGGTTGATTAAATACGAAATTAAAAAGTAATGATGTAGGAATCATAATCATAAAGACAGTAACGGGACTTTGGTATCTTTTATAATGAAAAGTAGTAAATTATTAAACTCTACAAATTATTATATAAAGAAAGCAGCCGATGGCCCAATAATATATATTATTATACAAAACAATTTATTAAACAAACCAAAAATATTTACACTAAATATTCAAGAAATTAAAATGATTTATTTAATCGTACTTAAGTAGTAAAAAAATTGAAAATACTATTGAAGAATTAATAAATGAGTTTTTAATACTTTTTATATAAGGTTTTACAATCCCATTTTTCTCAATATTTTCGAAGTGTTGCCGTGGTTACGGGTTGTTCTTCTTTAATCTAGTTATGAATTAAGGATTTAAATTATAAAATTTGTTAAGGTACCTCCACTGTTTTAATTGCAACCGAATAACCAATCTAATTATATACGATACTAGCCGAAATTCGCGTCAAGCTCACAAACACACGTAGTAGATATCCTTACGTATTCACACACACACACACACACCACCAAAATATTCAGGCCAGGAAGGGGGCCTGCCTATCCTCTACCACTTTTGGTCCAAAAACCATGACCGAACGACAACGAAACCTAATGAAACAGGGGCGCAGTTTGTAGTCGTCAGAACGAGTCAGTTGGGAGAAGGGAGACGGGGTAAAGGAAGAAACTTAAAGAGGCCCGAAAAGAGAATGATTCTGGGTGATTTTGGAAGCGTGTTCGAATGGAATGAGTTACTGATTGGGGAAGTGGCTAAAAATATAAGACTAATAGGACGATGCATAAAAGTCCAATAACCAGATTTTAAACTCTTCCACTCTCTCTCTCTCTCGCTCATCATTTCAATCTCTCTCTGTCTCTGTTTCCTTCTCTCTCTCTCCTTCTCTTCGCTCTCTTCGAACACACGCGTCTACTCGACAGTTTCTTCATTAAAAACCCTTTCTTCTGGTCTCAAACGCCCGGACCTGATAGCCACCCGAAAACATAGAAACAACAACAACAACAAATGGTCCTTCATTCCTAATTTAAATGCAAATGAGATTCATTTGACGACGACACCAACATACCTTGTCCATGTCTTTCAATGTTTTACACACATACACATACAAACAAGCAAACATACACACACACACTCTCTTAAACACAAGCAGCAGCAGACCAGCAGGCAGACAAACTTCCATACGTTTATGGAACTGAGAAAGACAGACCAAAGACCGTGGGCCAGAAGTACGAACAGGCTGACAGTCGAATGTACTTAAATATGGACTCTATGGATATATGTACATATCTACAAAAGTGCAAGAGAAGAAAATTTCGCACATACATTTAAAGCAGTTGAACTAGTGGAGGGTTCCTACACTCGAATGCACCCTTCGCATCACCTCCCCTCCCGGAGAATTCAACAAACAGTGACACCAGTAAAGTAACATTGCATACTTTTAGGCAGCAACATTGACGGCAGTCTAAACTACTTGCAGTCACTCTGCACAATTATAAATCTGAGCTTAAGCCTTAGAAATAATAGCCTGAAGACTAAAAATGTGGGCGATAAACAGTGAAGGAAGTAGAGCGAGAGAGATAGCGATAGAGGGAGAAAGAGTGACTGAGATGGTATTAGAGAGAAATTAGCATGAAATGCAAACGCATGATTTTCTACAAATGCACACAAATATGCAACAACAATCTAAAGAAACAAAACTAGCTCAAAAGGGAGAGAGAGAGAGACAACATAAGATGGTCAAGAGAAGAACAAGGAAAGAGAACGAGTGATAGAGAAATAGAGAGCTTACATTCAGGATGAGAGTCTACGAAGTTTTTAGCAAGCTTTTCGGCAGTCAGAGGGACAGTCAGTCAGTCAGCCAGACAGACAGGCAGAAAGATAGCCAGAAATTTGGACAATCAGACAACAAGCATACAACGAGGGGACAAACATGAACACCATCAACAACAACTACAACTACAAGAACAAGGACGAAAATGAGACTAACGAACAAGTTAATTCAGTTATTGCAACGTTACTGAAGTAGCTAGGGGCTAGTTTTGCGGCGCAGAATGGGTAAGTAGAGAAAAGAGTGAGGAGAGAGAAAGGAGAGAGAGAGTAAAGTGCCCGAAAATGAAAATGAGATGAAGTAGGAGCCAGGGGAGAGCTGACAAGACAGCAACAGCAGACAACAAACACAAACATTATTGAAAATGCACTTCAAAATGCATATCCGAAGAATACAAGAAGTCGGATACGTCTGAGAGACATGCAGTATATACGAAAGGAGAGAAAAAGAAGAGTAAAAAGTGATAGTTTCGCAACATGCTAGAGTAAGAGAAAAGAGAAAAATTTGAATAGATAATATTTGCCACAATTAGAAAACGTGGCCAGTCCGGTTGTGGATGGTGGCAGGATTCATCGGAAACAAACAGAACTCCACCAGAGCGTAGTTTCGTAGTTGGTATGAAAGCAGGTAATCATTTGACTCTCTGGAGAGTCGTCTCCCATAGAAAGGTGGCTACCCAATAACCGATAAACCAAAGACAAAGTGTTGAATTGCTCAGGTGGATAGGCTTAAATAAGTGCCGATGAGGTATATGCAGGGAGTGGAAAAGAAGAGGTGTCCGGGGAGGAGAGGGGGCAAATGTCCAGAAGGAGGTATACTCGTCCCAGCCACAGAGAATTCAAAGCTTCTGAAGGTATTAATTGGAATTTTGCAAGAAGCCAAATGCAACAACGACAACAACAACAGAAACGACGCCGGGATGACATTCGAGATGAGTCAAGTTTTGAGGTTTTGTGGCACAGACTGAGTGAGTGAGTGACTAAATGTGTGAGCGAATGACTGAGTGACTCTCTTGCTCTTTCATTGTCAAACTCTGATGTGGTTTAATGAAGCCGATGATGGAAGTGGACGGAGATGGAGGGACATGAGCAGAGAGCGATTGAAATAAGTTCACAGATGTGTACCTGTATACCTCACCCCCTTTACTCTTCACCATCATTCCCCTTCCTATCTAATAAACTGTGATGAAAGCCGGGGGATGGCTTGATTTGTTGATTATTGAAATTATGCAAGAAAGCTTAATGAATGACAGAAGCAAAGTCTTACAGCTCAGCTCGGAGTTCAGTGGAGAAATATTGTAGCTCTATAATCATAGAGGTTAGAAGGTGATAGAAATATGCACTAGAAAGGAAAGGAAGTACGAGAATTTCGTCCTTTCGATTATGAAACAAAATTTCACTGCATTTTGATGATGATAAAGACGATGATGATGCTGACGTACGGCATGTGTCGATGTTCCTTTCAGTACACAGACCGACCTGTGTGTTTGCTACCGAGCTTTGTATGTGTTCTTCTTTTCCTTCCCCCTCTGCGGCAACCCCCTATCTCTCTCTCTCTCTCTCTCTTGTGCCTTCTGAATCTATGCTCGTTTGTTTAAGCGTATCTGCAGTCTTGCAACATTGATTTATTGAATGCAATTCAATAATTTAGTAAGTGTAAAGTGAATTGCAAAATCTTTTAGCCGTTAGCAACAAACTGAGTGGCTTTGTGTTTTTGGGGGGTTCTTTCTACACAAGGCAAGCAAAGCCTGTAGTTAGGGCGGAGTCACAGTCTGTTACATTTTTTGACTGATTTAATATTCTTCACGTTTTTACGAATAGACTTGTAAATGTATGTATTGTATTTCAAAAATTATAAAATTTAAGTTGGGGGAATTTTTTTGTTAATTGTAGATAACCTTTTTAAAGACCAGAAAGTCTAAAAAAGAATTTCCAGTCTTTATTCCAAACTATTTTAATTTAAGTGTTATTAATTGCATTAGCTTTAAGTCGGTTCGAAAGGGTTGAATGGTATACTTAAGCGATTGATTCGAAATTCATATTCATATTTAATTTTACCTCATTACTCTATAAAAACAATTAAAAAAATTCGAAAACCAGTATTAAACTCCTTAAAAGCTGAAAGAGGAAAAATTTCATAATTTAAAAAATAATATTATGTAATTAGTAAGTATCATAATCGGAAAACTATGGCAGGTTGGATACTCAGCTTTCGCCAGAATGTAGACCATATATTTCTTTATAGATCGAAGATAAATCGACTCAAATCGGACAACTACTTTGAAAGTTATTCCATTTTGACTAACGTTGCTACGTTTCATATTTTAATTGAAACCCTAATTTAAAATCAAGTCTAAACTTAATCTTTTCTTACGAGGTCATGACGGCTAACTTTTATTAGAGGTTCAAAAAGATTTCGTGATTTGGTGTGGTTATTCGATAATTTATAATGAGCACTATAAAAGGCGTCACTCACAGAAACGTAATCAGTTACGCCATTCAACCATCCTCCTTTCTTTACACACTTCTTAGCAATTTCAGCAACTGGCTACTAACAACCAAAAACCACATCATCATCGTCGTACCCGTCATTATCATCATCATCATCATTATCATCGCACTCGTACTCGTCGTCATCACTCTTATAAACGCTAATCAATAAATTTTGTGATTAATTAAAATCGTGTGGCATTCATTGCATGTGCTTTACTTGAAAAGCTCATCCATCCTTTTTGTGCTTCGCTAAGCAGACTAACGGAAGGCTGTTCTACATACAGAAGGATAGATAGAAATAGACGAGTAGATGGGTAGATAGTTACTTAAGGTTAAATGAGTTCTTCGTAAAGGTTCTCTGTAACTCATACCTCGTAGCATAACCTAAGTTAGTGAGTCTCATTCAATTATTTCGTTCGGTTTTGGCCTTTCCTTTCACCACTCTTCTTCTTGTTCTACATATTCTCCATTACAGTCCTATTTTCATGAGTGACAGTTACTTATTACACTCGTACGATAGATACGTATGATTTCTTGGGCTCGGTTTTCACTGACTTTAAAATGCTAACAACCAACAATTTAACTATACGATTCACAACCTACTTCTTTTGCTTCTTCTTCTTCTTCCTTTCATAGAAGACTTGAATGCCTGCCCCTTACCTTTGTAATGAGTAAGTAACTGCAGTAATTGCAACCATGCTGCCAAAAGCTAAGAATGCAACTATTAATTTATGTCATTCATGAGAATGACATTTGGCGGAAGGTGTGTATAGAGTGTTGTTGTTAGTATAGGACTAGTATGGGTGTTATTATTGGGTGTATTGGTGTTAATAATCGTGTTCGTGTAAATGTTCGTAGTATTGGATATAAAATTAGTAGCAAATACCAAGAAAATTACATTCAGGCAAAAAACATTCATAGAGCCTGAAAAAGAGGCCGCAGGAAAGGGAAGGGGCTGCCCAACTGTCAGGTGTAATTGAAAAAAGGATTATTTAGAGTCTTTCTTAACTGTAACTAAAAATTAATTAGGCTAAACAACGCATGTTAACACACGAGGCCACATAAAAGCAGAAGGAAAATGAGAGGGAAAGAAAGAAATACTACAGAAACAGAAAGAGAAAGTAACACAGATGAAGAGAGGGTGGGGAAGTTTTGAAGGGCTAAGAAAACCTCGAAAGCTTGTTTTCTCAATCTATCAAAGTCTAAAAAATGCTAAAATTATTGAAGTTGAAAAATTATTAAAGGAAGCATTAAAAACGGAAATTTTAAGATTATTACAATAAAGGAAGATTAATTAAATGAACATTTAATTTTTATTTTATAATTTAAATAATAATAATTATAAAGAGCTGTTATATAATAAATGACTGTTATAAAGAATAATAAGTAAATATTTATAATAATACATTTATAGTTAGTTTTATATTATTATATTTTATATTATATTATTATATTTTTTCTAGTGAAGTGAATTATTTCAGAGTTTAATAAAAAATATGAAATCAAACTTTAAATAAGTTCGCTTGAAGCTTAAATTAATCGAAAAGAAAAAGGCTCCCCTTTTTTAAAATCTCGCTGAAGTTTTTTTTAATATTTCTCTTTCTTCTCACACAAAAAATAGAAAAAAAAATCAAAAATAGAATCGCTTCGAATTTTGCAAATGAGCAAAAATGCATCATTATTATTTGCATTAATCAAAGCGTACAAAATTCATAAATGCGAACATGCAGTGTGTAAAAGCGTGTGCAGTGTTTGGTCAACAAACAACAACAACAACAACAGTAGAGGCAGAAGCAGAGCAGAGACAAATGAGTGTATGCAACACTGAAAGCATTGATGGGATAAATTAAAAGAGGATGAAGAGAGAGGGAGAGAGAAGATGATTTCGATTCACCCAAAAAAGGTCAAACAGAACAACGCAGTAAGAGGAAGGGAGGGGGGAGGGGGAGTGTGGAACCGGGGAGCAAATAACAAAATTTTCAGGGAGTGGCACTGATACCAACCAAATAAAATTGCAAAAAAACGAACAAGCAAATAATAAAGCATTCAAAACAAAACGAAAGAAAAAAAAAAATCCCCCTTCAACAACAACAACAATTATAACAACAACAATCTTTTTTGCAATTACGGCCTCTGCATCACCTGCGCATAAAATTGCAGTATCTAGCAATTTTTTCGGTGTTCTAATTTTTGCTTTCTTTTTAAGCACTTTGGCAGCGCTGCACACTTCAGCGCAACACCCCGCCGCCGAGAAGGACACCATCCACCCCGCCCCCATCCAGAGCAGTGTTGTCAACACGCTGTGAGCCCGAGCTTGACCACCACCCAACTTCTGAAGCCACTCTTTTTTAATGCATACGAATTAAAATTTCGTTTCGCGAAAAGTCTACCAACATAAAATAGCAAAAAAAGAAATAATTAAATAACAAAAAAACAAACACAAACAAAACGAAACAAAAAGGTGAAAAAAGGAGGAAAATTAAAACAGCGAACGGCGAAGACAAAAATGCGAATTTTTCGCGTCACTCGCACACAAACCGGAAACAAACAAGGAAATAAGAAGGAAAAGAAAAAGAAAAAAGACCGAAAACGTGCATCATTCAAGCGAGCAAAAAATTCACCCCTTTTGGCACTTTTTGGATCACCGAAGAAGGGAAGAAGAAGGCTCACACACACACGCACACACACATCCAGAAAAACAGAGACACTCATACACACACATTAATGGTCCATCGAATTCGCCGCGCTTTTCGCGCAATAATTCAATTCATTTCTATTTTTTATTTATTTTGACGTAGAAACACATATGCAATGTCCATTTAAGGGCGCAGTTGGTTGGGTGGGGATGAGGGCGAGTGGAAGGGAGGATGAGATGGGGTAGTGAGACTGACGCGATGAGCTCCCAAAAACACTTAAATGCAACAACAATAAAAACAAACACAAAAAACAAATCTTATAGCGATATATACACAAAACAATGCGACGATAAAAATAATGCTACAGCCAGTCAGTGTTGCCAACAGCCATCGATTTACATGAAGCATTAAAGAAAATAAAATCAAAAATACAATAAATCAAAGAACACAAACACAAAGCATGACAAAGAATAAAAGACGAAGAAGTGAAGAGATGGAAAAAAGGAGTGTCAAAAGAGGTGAGAAGAGTTGAAGAGAGAAGTTGTAAGGATAGCGTTGAAGAGGGTTCTAGAGGAGAATAGGGTAGAAGAGAGGAGGGTAGAGGAGAGGAGAGGATAGAAGTTCATATCTAATAAAACACTTCCATTCAGATTATTCAGGAAAATTCAAAATTTCAAGTTTCTTAATTGAAAAAATAAAGATTAAAAGAGCCTAGAAAAAATTTAATAATGAAAAAAACTTAACAAAAAAAACTAATTAGAGTGGGCTGAGAGTAAAATATGGAATGAGAGTGGGCTACATAAAAATAATGTTTACAAAACGTTTCTAGAAGACATCCAAAATGGGTGAATAAGAATTGTAATAAAAGTGCAGTTGTTTTTGTTGTTTTATTATTCTTCTAAAAATGTTCTCGCAGCTTCTCAAAATCTCTGTAAAAAGATGATGACTGCGAAGAAGAGGAAGAACGAAGGACGACCTCGCGACGTAGCGACCAGAAAAGGTCCAGAAAAGTGAGAAAGCAAATACAAAAAAAAAAAACAAAAAACTGTTGCACGTGATCGAAAAAAACCGGAACAAAACAAATAAAAAATAACAAAAAAGAAAAGAAAAGTAAAGATGATGAAAGAAAAGGAGGGCAAAGAAAAGAAAGAAGATGAAAGAAAAGAAAAGAAAAGGAAAGCTTTTTAGCATTGAACCGGCGTAGACGTCATCGACACAAAGAAACAGCGGCAGGAAAGCGGAAGGAAGGCGACCGAAAGCAAAGTTGCGATGTCAACCCAAGGAACAGACGCCTCCGTAAGCGAGTCCGACCCGAACCTCAGCCCAACTCCAACGCCGACCTCGCCGGCATCCCTCCACCTCCGCAAGACTCATCAACTGAAGTAGTAATCATTTCATCCCATCTCGTTCCGTTTACTTTAAGCACTTTTTTCGAAATGAACACCCTCAACTTTTCACCCTGCAGCCCGCTCAATTCGACGTTCATCGCCCCCCCCCCCCCCCCCGCCCCCTCACTCCCTTCCACTCATTTGCAGCTCGGTCGTGCGTTTGCATGCCGGAGGGGATTGAATGATGACCATGGTTATTTTTCATCGTATTCCTCACCCACACCGCGCCGTGTTTGAACACCCCAGCCGCCGTCACCCACCCACCACGATTTCACCCATTTTTTTCTTAATTTTTTTTCGTCTTTTCCTCCCTTTTTAACATAAAAAGGCAGCGTTTTTTATTTTCTTTTACTTGCTGCTGGCATTTTTTCGCCGCGTAACCTGCTGCGGCTTTCTGACTGCCTGCTCAGTGGCCAGCCGCGAATGTTATTCTTCTCGTTCAATGAATGGCCAGCCGAATGACCGGACGATGGACGATGGTCGCTGGTCGACGGAAGGCGCTTGACCAGGTCCAGTTTTGACCAGCGACTAGCGCGACGAGGGTCCATCAGCGATTTCGATTTCATTTTGTTTCTTGTTTTCTCTTTGGGAACTTTTTTCTTTTTGCTTTTCTTTAACCTGAGCTGGACAACATTTTTGACCAAAGTCAGAGCACGCGAGCAGAGCACAAACCCCCCTCCGGCGGACCCTCTTGCCTACCGCCCTTCCATGGGTACTACGTTAAGCCATGCTGGTCATCCCCACGATGGTTGCCCGCTTTGAACGGCGGCTCGTTAAGCGAACGAAGGGTTAAACGAACAAATGCAAATAAATTGCAAACACTTCTTGTTGCTTGTTGGTCGCGAAATTCCTCCGCCACTCCTGTCACTCTCATTCCGCCACAATCAAATCCCGTTCCATCTGAAATTCGAACCCATCCTCGCCCTTTCGCAGTTCACCCGCTTCGCTGGCGCATCATCGCCGTCACTTTTACAAACCTCACACCATCGGCGGCGAATAAAAATGAGGAAGTAGGAAAAAATTTAGTATTTCGCGTTACTCCCCCGTCTCCACCCCTCGACGTTTTATCACTCCACTCCACTTCGCTCCAGTCCACTCCTTATCATGGCTCTTGGGTGCTGATGAAATCTGTTGTTGTTGTTGTTCTTTTCTGTTGTTTTCTCTTCTGTTCCATGATTCTGTTCCATTCTGGGGACTTGATGTTGTTGTTGTTGTTGTTGTCTTTGTTGTTATTATAACGGTTGCTGTTGTTGTTGTTGTGTTCTTTTTAATACCACTCGCTATAGAAATTAACAATTTTCGCGCTGAAAAATCACCATCCTACTTTTCTGGCTCGCTGCTTTTTTATTCTGCCTTCTTGCTCCTTCACCTTCTCATTTCCTTACTTCTTCTTCTTCTTCTTGTCGCTCTTCTTCGTCATCGTCATCGTCTTTTTTCGATGTCTGCGAAATGATGTTGATTCCCGAATTTATTGCACTCATGCTTCGTTTTAGCAGTCATTTGAGCTTTATTGGTATTTATTTGGCCATGCGAAGGACTCGAATGACTCTGAAGTGGTCCTTGTCCACTACGTTCATGTGTATGTGTGTGTTTGTGTGTGTGTGTTTGCTGCTGATGCTTTTGATATGTTGCTGGATTGAATGGAGTGATTGAGAGAGTGTAGTGAGGGGTGTAGAGGGGTGAACGGGTGCTGAGTGGGGTATTCTATTTGTGTTTACAGCTTACAGCTGGGGAATCATTAAATTGAACCTCTTTTTTTTTAATCATGTTTGCCTCCATTTTTTGAGCCTGATTAAATTCATTAAAAATTTATATATTCACAGAATCTCGAATATACTGAATTTCCAAGAGTTGTTATAATTGTTGTAGTTGTTGTTCTTATTGTTGCTGAAGGTGTTGCCTTATTTAATGAATTTTTTTAATTTAGAGTTAATTTTGTTTAAAACTATTGCTGCTTATAGTTAAGATGTAGATTAAAGATGCAGAGAAAAGAGGAAAGAGGGAGCGATAGATAGAGAGAGGGAGAGAGAGAGAGAGAGAGAGTTGTTGTTGTTGCGTTATTTGTTCCTAAACGACCATATGTTGGTCTCACCACAGATTAGCTTACGTTTATATCTTCATCTCCATCTAAACTGCACTTAATTACCACACCATCATCCACCTCATACCAGTCCACCCTCGTCTACTCCACCCTCACCATCTGCACCACCCTCAGCATCTGCACTACCCTCGGCATCTGCACCACCCTCTTCTACCCTACATCTCGCCACGAGTCCTTCAAATGTGGTATTTTTAAAAACACCGAGAAAATAGCGAAGCGAAAAAACGACACTAAACAGCGTTCAATTCAACTAAAAAACAAACACAGCTCAGGGCAACAATAATAATGAACCACTATATTAAAAAACAAATCTAATAACGAAAAAACTGTTGAAAAGGGGGAGTGGGGGGTGAAAAAATTAGGGGGGTGGAAATACAAACAGATGCACCAAACGAACGAATGACAGCGCATCCGGTTCAACAACGGAAATGATAAAGAACCACACAAAAAAAAAAAAAAAATACAAAATACAAAAATCCAAACTACCGTTAGATAGATACTAAAAATTGGCAGGACGTTATAATAAAAAACAAAAAAAATAATAGAAACAATTGACAATAATTGATAATAAGTTTTTAAAAAACAGACAAAAATGACGTCAACAACAATATACATACAGAACAACAACAATAGTATACATAATACACATAAGTGAACAAAGATACAAAAGAAGAGCGAGAAGAGGAAAAAGAAAGAGAAAGGGACTAAAAAGAATGAGCAAAGCATAATGAGACAGTAAAAAAATAAAGGTAGATATACAGAGAAAGAGAGACAAAGAGGGAGAGACAGGGGAAGAAAAGATGCGGGAAAGAGAGCCAGGTAGATGGATAAGGGGATATAGAGGGAGATGGATACAGAATGAATCAAGAATCAATAAATCAGTCATCATTAAAAAGAAGCAATGATCCTGAAATTATGACAAAGGACACAAAAACACATGGAAAGAGGGCGGGGACGGGGAAACTTGGATTTAGGTAAGAGGGAAACAGTGGGAAGAAGAGAGAATTGATATAAAAGAGCCCAAATCGATTTATATAAGTGGGAAGCTCCAGCGAAAGAAGTGATGAGGAAGAGAAGAAAAGGGAACGCAAGGGGAGGAAAAGAGTTTAGGATTGTACAACCATTTTTGGATTTTTTATATTTTATTTTTGAAAATTTTCCTTCATAAAAAATCAAGTTTTTGAATAGCACAAAAAAACTGTGGTCAGAAATTGACAAAAACTAACATATACACACACACACGTTAAAGTAATCTATCGCTAATGAAAGAGAGATCGCTTTCATTATATCTCTCTGTCTCTGTTTTTCTCTCCCTCGCCCCCTGACTGTCTGTCTTCTTCTGATCGTTTACACCCATTCGCCAAAAACGACATCCTAAAAATACGCGCTACAATCAATGTGCCACACAAAAATTCGTCCCTGTAAAAATACCAAAAAAGTAGTACTAAAGAAAAAGGAAATATCCAAAAAACAAGTACCAAAAAAATACAAATAAGTAGCATAAAAAAGTACGCTTTTCCCAAAAAGTGCGCTCTTGCGTTAGGGATGCTTACACACACACACGCACAAAGGAACACACACATACACAAGATACGATTTGCCCTCCCTTCTAGTATTTGTTGTTGCTGTTTTGTTTTATTGGAGGGTGGTGGAGAGAGGGTCGGTTGATGGGCTCAACATATTTTTTAGGAGTCTCCTCAGCATTTTTTCAACTTCGCTGGCAGCAGCAATAACATCAACTACAATAAAAGCAACAGCATCAGCAGCAGTAACGTCAGCATCAGCTGCATCAGCACACATCAAGAGTTGTTGTTGTCCTTGTTGTTGCTGTTTATTCATTTTCTTCTTTTATGTTTCTTTTTATTATTGGTTTTCTGCATTTTCCACACATATGCATTTGAGGTGCACCACTTGTTCTCCCTTCTCTGCCCTTCTCCACTCTTCTCTATCCTTCCATTCGTCCTTCTCTCACTGCCACTCCTTTGATACTTTTCTCTGTGTATTTTTCTCTCTCTCTCTCTCATTGTCTCTCTCTCACTCTCTGTCTGTCTCTTTCTCTCTCTCTCGCTTCTCCCGCTTAACTATTTTTGTTGTTGCTTTGTTGTGCTTTGCTTTGTTTTGTTGAGCTCTGCGTTGATTTTATTTATTATTATTTTTCGATGTTGATGTTGTTGTGTTTTTCTATTTTTTTCAATTAATTTTTACCTCATCATCATCGTTGTTGTTGTTATTTTTTGGCATTTCTGTTATTATTGCATGCAGTTGTTTTTGTTGCTGTTGTTTCTACATTCATTCATTCACACATACTTACATACATATGTGCATATATTCACTCGTTTGGATGTATGTGTATGTGTGTGTGTGTGTATGAAGTACGAATACGATTCGCTCTGTAAGTACGTGTATGTGTGTGTGTGTATTTTTCTGTGTGTTTGTATGCGACTGTATGCTTTTCTGCATTCGTCGTTGTTCAAAGAAAAAGATCACGAAAAAGAAACAAGTTTTTCGTCGTCAAGTGTTGCTTCTGATTGGCGGAGCGGATTTTTTCCCTCAACGAGCGGTCTTTTTTTAGAATATTTTTTTATTTTATTTTCTTGTTTCTGCTGCTCGGTCTTCGTTGCAGTTTTTGAGGGGACAGGAAGACGCTGTTGGAATCTATGAGAGGGGCAGAGGGAGGGGAGGTGAAGTAAGTACGATAGGCTCGCCCAACAACAGAAAAGAAAGAAAAACTACAAAAATAAACTTTAATGTGTAGATAAAAACGCAGAATTCGTACATGAAAATATTTAACAAGCTTTTTTAATTCACGATGGAATGTAATAAAAATTAAAGCGATCAAACTGATATAAATACAAGTATAAATGATATTAAATAGGTTAATAATAATGTTAATTGTAATATGGAATAAAAAAAGCTGCTATTAAATATAAAATTAAGATTATGATTATATTTTTATAAGATGTAAAGATATTAATAATGTAATTCACAATACTTATATATTATTGTATATGACATGATATATTATTGTATTATTGTCATTATTCGCTCCTTTTTAATCCTCTTCTCATCTCTACACTTGAATACTCAAAGGGTGCCAGAGACTACATCATGAAAAATCTGTTGAATTTCGTTTAATTATTCTAAGCACCGTTGACAGTTGTTGACAGCTGTTGTTGTTGTTGTTATTATCGTTGTTGTTGTTGTTGTTCTTCATTATTATGCTCATCATAATTTATTGCATTCTTTAGACTTTAATCTCATTAAACGAACGCATCGCTGGTTAAACTGAGCAAACAAACGCATTCAGAGAAAAGGAGTGAAGGAGAGAGCGATAGAGAGAGAGGGTAACGGTGACGGAGAGAGATCAATAACGGCATAGAAACATAATAGCCATTAATATTGAAATTCGACAAAAAGAGTTGGAATTAAAATCAGCTGCCTTCATTAACCAGTACAGAGAAAGGCAACAACAACAACAACAAACAACTAAAAGCAACAACAACAAATATAACATTTAAATTAAAATGTTTTGTTGACTGTGTTCAGTATTCAAAACGAAAGGACGAAAAGTATAAAGAACATCAGGCACAACATCGGCAACAACAACTCTTGAGTGTCTGTCGACTGGTTGACCGTTGATTCGCATTCATTCATTGTATCATTTAGTCATTTATGCATTTAGTCATTCAGTTTATTCATTCATACAATATAATAAAAGTGTATATTCTAAATGAACGAATAAATGAAAGAATGAATGATTGAATGAATGAATGAATGATTATTAAATTATTTTCTATGAAACATTTCTGATATTAATGCGAAAATTCGTAATTCCCATCATCGGGTGAAGGTGTGTACTATTGATTTGCGTTTATTACTCGTACTGTTGTTGATCTACTTGTAATTTTTTAATAAGCCAAGCTTCCTGTCTACCTGCTTCTCTGCTGGCCGTCTGCTTCCGTTCCAGGAACCTCAACTGTTTCTCCTCATTCTCCTTCTTCTCCTTTTGATGTTCCTCATCCTCTTGCTCTTCCTCGCCCTCACCACATCCTTACCATCCCCTTACCATCTGCTCTTCAATAAGGGATTCTATCTTCTCTTCAATTCCCCCGTGAGTGTGAACAATATGAAAAAACAACTAAATATAGAAAAAAAAATAAAAATAAAAACACAACACCAAAAAAGAAACAACAACAACAACACACCAACAACAGTGTTGTTAATAAATGTAATTCAACAACACTTTTTACACTTGTCAACACATTAAAACACACACACACACACATTTGCACATTCTATTCTTTTGTTGCTGTGTATATTATTTAAGTGACTTTAATACACTGACACAACGGATGACAGTCTGTCCTTTAATTATATTCGTATATATGATTGCACTGGAAGCGTTGACAGGCTCTGAGCTCTGATACGTACGAATTATTTATGCAAATCCAATCGTTAGCGATGCAGCAAAAGTTGTATCTACCAGCATGTATACGAAATGTGTTTAAGTGCGAATTTTTTCCTATTTTTTATATTTTTTTATTTCCTTCTCTTAGAAAAAAGGGAGCGTTTTGAATTAACTCAAAAGTCGTGGTTGGATGGTTCTTTATTATAATAGATACAGTAACCGATGATAGGACTCAGACATTTATTGGGCATAAATTGATTTTCTTTATACAGAATTGTAACAAATGATGGTTACCTTAAGTACTATACTCTTTTTATTTATAGGATTACAGTATAGGTCTCTATACTCAAGGAAATGCAATCTCCATATCATAGTGTCAGAATGATTAGATACCCGTGCCTGCTCAGATGATTAAAAATCATCTTAAGTTCAGAATATATTATCTTCAAGGTATATAAAATCCAAGTATATTAGGAACAATCTTATACACAAAGACTCCATTCTTATTCCGAAGAACCAATCTTATACTGAAATCTTTTCAAGGAATCTTATACTCAAAGAGCATTCATAAAGGAACTTCAAATTCACTAAAAAATGTGCTTTAAAGAACTTTTGTCCATAAATTCTCTATGGCATCTAATGTTACACTTTTTACTTTATTAATTGATGCATCACTTGTTAATTTTTTAAACGGTTGGAAATATTTACTGAATGTCCTGTGTGAAAATCCTTCATGTTCTATACTCGGGTACTCTGTCTCTCTCCTTCTCTATCTCTCTCTCGTTAACTATCAATATTCCCTCCATCAAAGCATCACTAAATGCTGTCATAATTTAAATAGCTCCCTCCCTCCCTCCTTCCGCGTTCCTTCTTTGTCCATCACCCATGCCTGGTCGCTCCAACAGCATCAGCTATAAATTAAAAAAGAACTGCGTGTTTGCCGAGCAAAAGCAGGAGCAGCAGGAGCAAAATCAGTGTAACAATCTCTCGGCCAACAAACTCACCAGAGCGCTTCGGGGCGGACGGGGCGAGTGCTGAAGTGAGGGACGGGCAAACAATAGAGTGCTCATTATTTGTGTAAACTTCATTATGTCAAACGCTGTAAATCGCATTCGTTCAAACAATCGAATCCGGCCAAAGTGAGTGCCAACTTTTATTATGAATCCAACAAAAAAAACGATCCATCGATCAAGCGTTCCATCGACCAATCGACCGACCAACCGATTCATGGACCAATCGACCGACCGAACATATTCTCTGCAGCTTCAGTAAATATGTTGAAAAGTTAATTCATTTCACATCATTGCATTTTGCACTTTTTTCCATTCTTCTGTTTTTTATATACGAGCGTCCGTCCGAACTTAAGTAGTGTGCCTCGGCACCGCCGCAGGACAAGCAGCGGCAACACTTGCAGGACGTTCACATTAATTCTCGTTGATGGCGATGGTGATGGCGATGGCGATGGCGATGGTGATGGTTGGGCGACATTAAATATAGTTTGTGTTGTAGTTGTAGTTGTAGTTGTAGCCTGGCTGTTGAAAGGACTGACGGCATGAGGTAAGAAGTCAAATTAAGAGCATGCTCAGCCGCTCTCCCTCCCTCTCCTCTCTCTTCATCATCACAAGGTACCTGAGAGTGTGGTAAAAGAGTAAAAAACGACTTTTTAACAGTTTGATTTATGAAAATATGTTGTTGGCTGTCAATACATATGTTGTTGCTGCTGACATAATTGAAAAGTCATGCTGTCGGGAGAGAGGAAGAACGAGAGGCAGGGTGACTCAAAGGGAAGGAGAGTGACACAAGGGGAGGGAGAGAGAGGAGTGTGGAATGTAGAGTATAGAGGAAGAAAAGCTGTGTGCTTCAACGAATGCTTAACTAATAAGAAAACTTCGACGTAATTAAAATTTGTGTCCATTTTTCCTCATTTAAAAAACTTTATTAGAGTTTCAGAAATTATCTAAAAAATGTTATAAATTTTAGAATAATATTTTGGGAGCTTTTAAACTTAAACTTAAAAATGGTATTTGTTTTTGATTTGTAGAATTTGTATTCTGATAAATATTTAGCTGTAATATTTCCATCGCTTTTCGCCTCAAATTATAAATTCACATCATTTATAAAAGAAGGTGTGTGCAGCTGATGCCAAAGCTTGCTTTTAAAGGCTTAAAGAATGCGATCTCAGCGACAACCTTCTCACTAAACAAAAGTTTAACCTACACAAGAATCCACAGAAAAGCAAAACAAATGATAAATAAAAAAGGGAATAATAAAAAATAGAAAAAACGGGAAAAAAGAGGTGTCAACCAGACGGCATTTAATTGCGGTATTTAAGCACACTCTTGCCCCCTACATTTCTTGCAATTATGTTAATTTCCTATGCAAATAAAATTTAATTGAAGCGAAAATAAAAACAGGACCAGGACAGGATAAGAAACCTGCAAAGGAAGAGAGGGAGAGGGAAAGAGAAAGAGCGAAAATAGAGAGCTAGAAAGAGATAGAGTGAGAGAGAGAGAGAGAGAGAGAGAGAGAGAGAGAGAGAGAGAGGGAGAGCGGAAAGAAGAGTGACCGGTCACTCAGTCTTCAACTAAGCGCAATATACGGGACTAGAAAAAACGGAAAAGGAATAAAACAAAATTAATTCCGTTCGACTGGGTTGCCCAACACCAACGGCAAATAGTGTTGCCAACATTAATTGCCAATAATTATATTGGTTTTCATTACGGCTGGATATCGTTTCTGTATCGAGTTTTTTAAGCTTTTATTTTCTTTCTACCTTTTTTCTACTTTGCTTTGCTTCTCTCTTACATCTAGAAATTTCTAGTATTTGCATTAAGTAGAGTTGAGTGAGTGGGCGGAAATGAAGTGGGCGAAGGGAGTGAAGAATGGGTGAGGGGAGAGTGAAGAATATGAGAGGGGAGAGTGAAGAATGTGAGTGCTGGCAAAATCGTTTGTGGGCGTCTTGCGGATCGTTGTACTGAGCTCCAGATTATTGAAGAGTTGGTATTGAATGCGACATAAAAAAGGGACAGAAGAAAATAAACAGAGGGAGTAAGAAAGGGGGGAAGGGGAGAAGCAGAATAAGAAGCAACACCTTTAAATATTTTAAAAAGAAAAAACGTCCAGCAAAGACGGTTTATTTATTGAACTGAGGAAGCCACGGAAACTTCGAGACGGACGAATTTTTTATTAAAGAAAAAAAATTTACTGTCCTTAGTAATCTTATATTAAATGCCACTTTTTTCTGAAATAGACTCACTCACTAAACTCAGGTTAATTAACTCTGAACATGAGCCATTAATTAATATAATAAACTGTTACTTTAATAGAATTGTTTATCGCTTTAACTGGAAAATCTCAGTGCCAGCAACAGTTTATAATTTTTATACAACAGTTTCTTTATATTTTATGTAACATTTTTATTTATATATTATTTATTTGAATTCCTTTGTTTGCCTCTATTTTCAGGACTTCGAGAAAGACACCATCAATCACAGGATAAATTCGCCGTTTAGCTCGAGCAGTCTGCATGATCTGCACAACTCACAGAATTCCGTCGATTGTAAGGATCATGTTAAGGAACTGGAATTCTATAAGAAGCTAGCCAAAGCGGCTTCATTGGCCAACCATCACAGCGAAGGCATTCAATCGCCGTCGATCGCACACTCGCCGCAACCCATGCAGATCGATGGCGAAGATGATCTCGATCTGGAATCGAGTCAACACCAACACCAACACCAGGAACAACAGCAACGTCATCATCATCATCGTCATCAGCAGCAGCAGCAGCAGCATCATCCGCATCAACATCATCATCAGCATCACATGGATGTGGAAGAAGAAGAAGCCGACGCCACAGAACACGATCAGGCGAAAGCGCTGGCGGTGGCAGCAGCGGCGGCGGCTCAGGCGCATCTTAACGGAACTAGTGAGTACATATCGAAAGCCAATTTTAATATATACATAATTATAATGTGTACATAGCTAGTGATATATACTTGTATAAGAACAAAACACAATACAAAATTTTGGTTTCGGTTTCGGTTTTTAAAAGGTCTTTTATTTTGCTTTCCTTTAAAAACACAGGTTAAATGTACTTCAAGCATTTTTTAAAAAAGAGTACAAAAAAGCTTTTAAATCACTTAACAAAAGCTTGCTTGTAGACCGTTATTTTTTTTTATTAGAATTGCAATCAAAAACTTTTGATCGCATGATTGCACCAAAGAAACCTTTTAAAACCTGGACATAAACTCGTATAGCAACCCAACATATTTACTCATTTTATAGAACAAGAAAAGAAAAAAAAAACCCTCTAAATAACCCTTGAATTCCTCTCGTTTACAGTGCAAGACATGTTAAATTTGCAAAAATTTCAAAATTTCGCAACGCTTCACCACCACCAGCAGCAGCAACAACAGCAGCAGCATCAACAACAACACCAGCATCATCGCCACCACCACCAGCAACACCAACAGCCAGAAACGATGAGCGACAACGTTGTGCCGCCCGTCGCTGCTGCACTGGCGAGTCTTCAGGGATTAGCTGCCGGCTTGTCAGCAACAGCTGCTGCAGCGGCGGCTGCACTAAACTCGCCATTAAATTTAAGTGTTGGCTCTGGAGCAGCAGCCTCCATTGAAGCCGTAAGCGGGGCGGCAACGCTTTCCCCCTGCTCAGCAGCCGAAGCAACCACGGCTATCAGCCGCACCCCAGTCATTTCACCGGCAGCCTCGCCGACGGCGGCTTCTTCCTCAACCCCACCACCACCAACAACAACAACAACAACGCTGGGTAATAATATGAACTCCTCCAACAAGCATCACAAAAATATATCATCGCATTCATCGAATGCTGCAGATAATCCGACGGGTTGCGCATCACCTGCGACATCCGCCTCTGCTGCTGCTGCTGCCGCCGCCGCCGTCTCGCATTCGTCCACGCTGGCGAATGTTCTAAATGCAGCTGCCGCGGCAGCAGCGGCGACTGCATCACCACCTCCGAGTCTGCAACCGCCGCCGGCCAGCGCTCAGATGCCTCAATTAATACTGGCTTCGGGACAATTAGTTCAGGGAGTACAGGGTGCACAGCTGCTGATACCAACGGCTCAAGGTAGGTACATGGATCCCCATCCATCCATCCATCCGTCCATCGTCGTCTAACTCCATTCCATCCATCGTCTATGCTGCAAGGGCAGAGCTTAAGTTGGTCGATGACGATGACGGCGATGTTGTTAGTTTATCTGACTTTAGCACCACAGCGTCAGCGTCTAGATTAATTCGGTTGTCCTTGTGATGTCATTTTGACAGAGAACTGATACTTTATGAGCTTCACGAGTTCAAAAGTTGGGCGCTTCATGGGTTGATTAGGAGAGTGAAGAGTTTATAGGGTGTGATTTCTATTGCAATGACGAAGCGGGCTGTAAATAGCTTTGGGTAACACACGACCGTATTTATTCGGAAACGGTTTCTTTAATTGGAGGAGCAGGTAATCAGAATCCTGGCAAAAAATCACCGAATTAAAACCCGAAATAAAACTGAAAATAAAGACAGATCCAACAGATTCGAAGGACGTTAAACGATATCATAGCTAAATAAAGATAAAAATCCAAATTTTGGTCTATTTTCTTGAGGTCATCGTTGTCATAAATGTTGACCTACTTAAGCTTTGCTCTTGTGATCAGTTTTGATTGGATGTGAGAAGATTTATAAACTTATGGTGGATAAAATCTTAATAACTCTCTCTTTGTCTCTCTTTCTTCTATATCTTTATCTTTCTTTCTCCTTTTCTTCTCTGTTCTTAGGAATCGCTGTCCAAACAATACTCACGATTCCCGTCAGCCCGCAGATCAACACCAACGAGCAGATGTTTCCGAATTTCGGCGCTTTCGCCACTCTGCAGCATCACCACCAGCAGCAGCAGCAACAACTGCTCGCCGCCCCTCACCTGCCACCACCGTTAGCCGCCTTGCAAGCTCCTTCTCTACCACAGCTCGCACAGACGCCAACCAGTTTGCTGAAGCCGAACCTCTTCTCAACCGGCGTCCAACAACTTCTGGCCGCCCTGCATCCCGAACTGTTTGCCGCCGCCGCTGTCAGTCAACAACAACAACACCAGCAGCAACAGCTCCAGCATCACCAGCAACAGCAGCAGCATCATCAACAGCAACAGCATTTGTCACATCTTCATCACCTGCACCACTCTGGTGTTCCACCAGAACTACATCATTCCACGCGTTCCTCCGAATCGCATTCCTCCCCCGTCTCACCCACGAGTAGTACAAAAGCTGCCGCCGCCGCAGCTGCAGCTGCTGCTGCCTTCCACCTGCAGCAACAACTGCATATCAAGCAAGAGTCCGCCGGGCAGCTGCATTCGCTGCACCACCATTCCATGCGCCACTCCCGCCACGCCTCCCCTGACCATCTTGTGTCGCCCAAAATGGATTGCAAGTCAGCGCCGCCACACCACACCGAAGAGACCGCAGTTTCCCCGCCTCCTCTGGCCCGACACCTCTTTGGCCCAACGTCCTCTACATCTTCAGCGACGCACCACCACCACCATCATCAGCATCATCGAGGGACAAACATTTCTTCGCCCTCATCGCATCCTTCCGCATCCTCTTCAAATACCTCCGTGACGCTACGTGAACGCGACTCCCAGCAGCAGCAACTAAAACACAGTCCCGGTCGGTCGAGCGGCATGAATTTGAGTCAACATCAGAGCGAACGCGAGTGCGGGCGAACGCGCTCCATCACAGCAACTCCACCTGTTAGCGGCGGCGGCTCAACGTCCGAACGCGCTCAAATGGCACAAAGCGGTTGCGGCTCCTCAGCAACCGCGACATCCGTCAGCGGCAATCATCATCAGCATCCGCTGCATCACCATTCGTCACTCGGCGGTAGTGGCTCCTCAGGTGCAGCGGCAACCACCACAACTTCCACGGCGCAATCGGCTTCTGCATCTGCTGCGGCAGCTGCGGCAAACGAAAGAGGTTATTCGTCTCCTCTGAGCAGTCAATTGTTCCGCAGTCATTCGCCAGCAGCGACACACCACCAACATCACCTCCACCACAGTCTTCAGCAACAGCACCCTCATCAACATCAACAACATCACCAGACACATGGTCTTCATAACCAACACAATTCCTCGTCTTCGGTGTGTGGCAACAACGGCGGTGGTTCGAGTGTTTCTCCACGTGAACGTGATTACTTGGGAAACGGCAACATTGCTGGCCACAGTCATGCCGCAGCGACATCATCCACCACCTCATCAGCAGCAGCCGCCGCAGCCGCTTCGTCGAATTCAGCAGCAACTTCCATACTTAGTGGCATCAATAGGTGAGCGTGTAAAGATATTCGTTTCGCGTGATGAAGAAAAGCTATTTCTACACTGATGAAGGGACGAGGGAGGGGTTCTGGTAAAGGGTGGGTTAAGAATCACAGAGAAGTATCTCGATGGTTCCTTTAGCTTCTTCGAGAGTCTCGGAGTATTTAACTACTCAAAGACTACTTGAATTAAAGAAGAATCTGAGAAGTAGTCCTCTTCAACTGAGCCCACCTCCTTCCCTTTCATCAAGTATTCCACTCTCTCAGTCCTGATTACAAGTCTTCCACTTTCGTAACCTTCTGTTTTTTCCAGACTTACTGCCTCGAATGGCGAATTAACCATAACCAAATCGCACGGACCTCCAACATCAACAGCAACTCGCGCCAGCTCTCGGTCTCCGAATAACTCACCCGGACCGAGTACTAGTAGCTCACATCATCCATCACATCATCTGGCATCAGTGATGCACCCATTAAAACTAAGTCCCACAACCAGTGTTGCGATGCAACATCCACATCAGCACCAACACCAGCAACAACACCATCAGCGTGACCGCGAACGCTCACGTGATCGTGATCATGATCGTGAGCGCAAACATGAACCTTTGCAAATATCACCGATCGATAATGATGGATCCTCGGGAGCGAGAGAACATGATTTGCTGATGGATTCGCCGAGTGAGTAAAGATCGTTTTTGATTTGAATCAAAATTAGGTTAAGTTAAAGATAAGATCAAGAAAGTCAAAGATTCAAAATGGAGGTTGAAATATGGAGAAGTATTCCTCTAGAGAAATGTGGAATACATTGAATCTTAACTATTATATTAAAGATGTGAAATGGGTGGTTTGGAACCGAATCGATAGCAGAACTGGTCCTGAATTTTACCTGGCTCTGGCTAGAGATTTCGGACTGAAAGGATATTTTGAACTATGTCAGGGCTTCTGAGATCCCGAGACAGACTTAAGTAGGAAAATTTAGAATTGGGAGATTGTAACAATATATAAAAGAAGAATACCCTCCCGGTTCTCTTCCAGGACAAAGCTCGCGCTTCTAAGCTTCCATTTGTTATTTATTTAAACCTCAAATCAGTTACGTAAACCTCAAAACCATTTGCTTCTGGAGGAAACCGACACTTTTTTATCTGCCACTCTTCTCCTTTCGCTGGTCCTTTTTAGTTCAATCATTTTTACTTTTAATTAATACCTAAGATTTATTTACAAAAATGGGATGATGGCAAAAATTGGGGAATTCTGTTCGTTACCGAATTCTAAGCTTATCCAATTAGATTGCATACATTTATATACATACAGCGCACATGAATCTCTTAAGTCCATGCATGTATGCATGCATAATATACATGGTTAGCGGTGTCTGTGTTGGTTAAAATAAAAAAGATTTGATTACACAATCACCCTCTTTTTTATGCAATCGTTTTTCATGCTAAATCATTCTTCATGGTACTCGTAGTGTAGCTTCACTCGTATGTAGTTAAAAGCTAACATGTGTTACTGTTACAAATGTATTGTTACGATTGATTTTTATGGTGTTGGGTTTAGAAATGGGGTGGTCAATGGCGTTCGTCGGGATGGCGGTCAATGTAATACTTGATTTTATGAATACGAGTATTATTTGTATTTATATCCATATAAAATTTCAACTTAGCCATCAAACATCTTAATTAATGAATACATAGCTTAGAAATATATCATGTATCTTTATAATATTTTATAATTGCTTTCGTATGGATTTACTTATGGTCCTTCGAGCCAGATTTAATAAAGAATATAAACTTTTTGCTTAATTCAAGAATATGATATAAATTCATACTTGCGACTGGTTTTATATTTCATTATCCTTGTGTTCCTTCTACTTGCGAAACATATCCTTGTCAAAGTTTATATGGTTTTCGAAAAATTCCGAACAAATTTCAAAGAAACGACGCCCTTCAATCCACAATCGCATTTTGTCAACTTTTCCTTAATTAACAGTTTCAATGCGTTCCTTTCTCTTCTTATTATCGCTTCCTTCTCTGTGTTTCGTCTCTTCTCCACACCTTTCTTGATAGCAATGCTAAGTTAAGCTATCAAATTATTGCATCCTTGACACGCTTTAGAAATATCAACTCGCATCCACCTCTCAATCTACATCCTACGCATCAAGCCATTTCTAAATACTCTTAGAATAGCATAATCCCCCCACCCCCTCCACCCTTTCTTAGCTTCTTTTCTTCATCTTCGAGGCTGATCTTGTTTCCTTGCACACTCGACTGATTGACTTTTTGGCAAAACTTTCAAATGTTGCTTCAGCGGATTTATAATTGATGAATTAACTGATACACATGCAACTGAGATACACCAGCACACCCATACACTCATGCAAACACCCACATACGATATATACACCATCCTCTTAGACTCTATCATGAAAACCTGCTTTCAACTGTTGCGAAACTTCAAGGATTTGCGAAGGCGTTGTTATTGCGTTGCACTTTTGGATTAGTGTCACCTTTTGTAAGAGTCTGAGTGTGTTTCTTTGTGCGTGTGTGCGTCTGATGGTGGGTTACACTGAAATTGTGCAAGAGTGTAATTGCAAATTACCGTTATAACTGCCTACAGCAGAAAATTGTTAGCGATAGCAGCAGCACCGCCATCGACAAAATAGTGCAAACTTTACGACTTTTCTTACACTTCGTTGCTAATTTGCGAAATAATTGATGGCAACACTGGCAGCCCTGTCGAACTAGATTTTCCACTCAACGCATTGCCACATGTCAAATGTTGTTCGTACTTTATCGGTTGTCACGTCACTGACATACCTTCATACATCTACTCGTATGTGTTGCATCAGAAGAAGTTGCAAGTTCCTGTTAATTTAGTCAGATGATATGGCAACTTGGAGAAAAAGAAAAGCTTGATTTTTGGGTTTTTGGGCACAAACTTTCCCCTCTTTGGAATGTCGTCAAAATTTGTTGGTTTCATTTGATCGTTATTTAAATTTCAACCCAGGATTATGAATGCGGTTCTTCGAGCCAGATTTATTATTGATTGAAGTTATTAGTTACTTTAAAACAAACTATAAAAATATTATATTAAAAAACTCATCACTTTTAATGGTTGTTTGCTGTATAATTCAAGATAGTAATTTAGTTATTCTTTAAATTATTTTTTTAATTTTCACTACAATTCAGTTGGTCCTTCGAGCCAGATATACTATTAGACACATACACATATTCGTATCGTGAATTCAATTAAAAGTGAATACAAAAGTAACTTTAATGCAACTTTTATCGTACATTAAGAATTAATTCGCTTAGCTTTATTCGTAAAGAAAAGAAAATAGAATTTTTTCTCAAAAAACATTACTAACTACTGCTTGCCAAGATGTCTGACTTAATTACGTCTAATTGACGAGACAAAACTTAAGCTGCATATTTAATGGTGCCAATGGTACAACCGACAGGAGAAGAAGCAATAACAGAAACAACAACACCATAGCAACGCCATAGCTTATATACAACACTCATTTAAGTTAGGATGATGCCAACAGTACTCAATGTGCTGCATATGAAATGATGCAGAATATCTTAATCATGGTGCAGTAGAACCAAGAGTAGAACCAAGAGAAACAACAACAACAACAGGAACCAAAACATGCAAAATAATAGCAACACGATGCTGTTGCATATCATTAATAAATCAAAGCAAATCAACTTCAAGAACAACAGAAACGACGACACAACAACGTCGACTTACTAGAAAACATCTTCACTATCGGCGCCTCTAAATATGCAACACAAAATTGTTTAATGATTGTCAAAGTGAGGGGGGGGGGGGGTCGCTTGGGCTCAGGCTCATTGAAGTTGAGTGCGACGCTGGGAAAGTGATCGCTTTTGCGACAAAATTAATCAGCTTACAGCACTGAGCGAAGTACGGGGTGTAGCTGGCGATGTGGTGTGGGTGGGTAGGTGGTGGAAGCAGCGGAGATGCAACAGCATCAGTTTGATGCGACTGATGAATTTTAACTAATTTTAAGCATCATTCAACTGTTTACACTTGCAATGCCACACCTCGCACCCATAAACAACGCCTCGATATTGTCTCTTATACTCTGCCCCGGGCCCTCGCACCCCCGCCACGCCTACCATTCTTATAATCCACCAGAGTTGCATAAACTACACAAAGTCCTCTGTTCGTCTTCGTGTCTGCATCACAAAACAACCAACAAAAACCCTACGCCCCTGTCTTCTTCTTAACTCCGGAGGAAACATCAACTTTTAACATCCTTAATGCTGGGTTTTACAAACCCAGGCGTAGAAGAACTTTAGCTTGGTTTCGTTGTCACCTGGTCTCCTAGCTTCATCCCAGGATACGCTTACGCCATGGCGTCACCATCAACATCGGTTTAACGCTAATAATATTTTGTAATTATCTCAATTAACTGCAATTAAGGAAAGCAATTATTGTTTGGCGTTGTTGTTGTTGTAGATATCCTTCGACGCAGGTGTCGGTGTACCTTTCTACCGACGAATTATTATTTTAACAAATATTTAGTTCACTTTATTGACATTTGAAGTGCTAAAGCGAAGGAACGATACAACTTTGGAATCTTGAAACGTTCGAGAAATATTCGTGATTAAAACGCCAGTTAAATTTAGTGTAGAATCTCCAACCAAGCAACGTAGAGTGGAGTTTTACTGGGGTAAAAATAATTTTCTAATTTTACTCAATATCCCGGCAACTCTTCTTGATCTGTCCAGTTCGGGTGCTGGTATCATTCTCAATTCGATAATCGGTTTAAGTTGTTATTTATTTTTATTATTATTATGCGGAATTAGTATTTATACCTTTTATTTAACGTTTGTTTTCTTCTCGTCTACTTTCAGATGAACCCACCATCAATCAGGCCACCACAAATGTTGTCGATGGCATCGATTTGGATGAAATAAAAGAATTTGCCAAAGCATTTAAATTGCGACGCCTCTCCTTGGGTTTGACCCAGACTCAGGTGGGGCAGGCTCTATCCGTTACCGAGGGTCCCGCATATAGTCAGAGTGCGATATGCAGGTGGGTGTTTTTCAATCTTTATATATTAACTATTTAGAACTAAAGCTGTACATATATCTAAAGCTGTATGTTTAAGAGATAAATTTTTTAGTCCTTCCAAACTCAGGGTTCCTAATAAGAGTATTTTTATATAGAATCGTCATTTCCCGTACTTCTTTCGGTTCGCGATAAACTAGAACTGAGTTTCTGAGAAGTTTTCTTATGAAGAAGTCTTAGTTGAGTATTTAGAAGTTGATGGATTATAAGTCTATACAGCTATAAGGCTAGATATAAGAGATGATGTAAAAGAGGATAATTAGAGAGGAGCCACAGACTCATAGAGTTTAAATACGGGTACAGACATGTATTTCTAGAGAAAGATAGAGATTTCTAGAAAGACTGTTTGAGTTTCTAAAGAGGCATAAGGTTAGAACCTTTCATAGAACCCACTTAAAATAGAAGGTTCAAATTTGAGTAGAATATTTATAATAAATTAAATATTGTACCTTGATAGAGGCCAATATAACTAGGCATGTGAACCTAAGAAATCAAACCTAATATAGGTCAGAATTTGTACCCAGTTTTTTTCTGAGTTCTCTTTAGTGATCGTCTTTAGTGAAGATTATACAACTGATTATACAATAGATTTACAGATTTAAACTTAAAGTATATAAAGAGTATATTATAAATTAGGTAACTAAATGGGTTCTTATAAGTACACCTGAGCTCTACGACCGGCATCAGTAACTCCTCGTAAAAGAAAACAAACTAAGTAATGATTACCTAAAAAAATTAAATTTTAAAATTTTTGGATTTTTTATTGTGCCAGGACATTATCTGTATTTAATTTAAGCAATGAAATTTTTAAAAATTAGCTATTATTACTATTAAACTACTGAAATTATTTAAAACATAACTTTTGTATGAAATACAAAAGAAAGTCTTTTTTAACCACCAAAAAACTAAACTAAATTAAATAATTGTATTTTATTTTCTTTTATGCTTTTATTGTTTGAATATATACCATATATCTATGTAAACAACGAAAATATATTTGACTGGATCACGTGTAGTGCTCTCGCCGCGCAGATGTATGCAGCTCAACTGTCGACGCAACAACAAAACATGTACGTTACAACAACAAACTTAAAAATAAAAATACATAACATACAAACAAAAATATTAACAAAAGTGTGTGTGTTGATTAAACTAGGAAAAAACAATAAGTAATTAATTAAACATTTAAATTGAGTTATGATTTTTGGAAATAACATATTAATTAGAAAATTGTTTGTGTAAATTTAAGATTTACTTAAAATGAATAAATTAGATTAAATTTAAGTTAAAGTAAAAATACAAAAATGCAAAAATAAGGTAAAAAAATTCAAAAATAAAGCAAAAAAGGCAAAAATAAGGAAAAAAATGAAAAAATAATTATTGTTTAGTAAATAAAACACTCAAAGAGAGAACAAAGAATTGTTAAATATAACAGATAAGAACAAAAAAATAAAGAGATAAAAAAACTTAATTTCAACCGACTTCATAGCGGATAATTTTAAAATATACGGTGGGCCAACGGCTGGTTACTTTTTAAATTATTAATAAGCGGAAAAAATACTAAATCATTTACAAATTTATTTAGAAGTAATTCAAAATTAATGAAATTAAGAGTCTAGAAATAATTAAGTTAATTAAATATTCAAACAGTTTAAATTAAATTAAATAATTCAAAAAGAAACCAGCCGATGGCCCACCCTTTTTTCAAATTATCCACACTGAAGGTAATTGAAATTAAGTTGACTTTAAATTTCTTGTTTTTCTTCGTATTTAAGAGGATAACCAGGAAACTCTCCCAAGATAAAAAGTAGATCAAAATATAACCTCGAACCTCAACCTTATTTTTGCATTTGATCCTGAAAAAACCTCATAAAAAGATCAACACAACATCTCTTCCTCTTTCTTCCTCTATCTCTCTCTTTCTGTAATCTTATCTTAAGTCTCTGTCTCTCTCTTTACCTCTAAATCTAGTGGCCAGGGCATTGCCAACATCTAAAATAATGTTTTACAACCTGTCAAAAAATTCAACCTTAGAAAAAAATGTACTTTTTTCATTTTGCTTCTACGCTTTTTTACTACTTGACAATGTCCTGGCACTAAAAAAAATTTCATATGTTTTTAATTTAATCTTTGTTCTTGATAAGAAACCAACACAAACACAAGAAAAAAAATTAAAACAATAGCAAGAACATTTTGTTTGGCAACACAAACATTTTGTAAAAAGTTGTGAATTTTTTATTAAAATCCTCTCTTCTCTACAAATGAAAATAGGTTTGAAAAACTGGACATTACGCCGAAAAGTGCGCAGAAAATCAAACCGGTTTTAGAGCGATGGATGAAGGAGGCCGAAGAGAGGTGAGCGGAGTGTATGGAAGCTGTTCCGCAAGCGTTTACCTTTTAACAAGGAGCTTTAAATGTACTAAAGTCTCGTATTTTTCTCTATTTTCTATTCCTTTCTCTGTTTCGTTTTCCTGTCACTCGCTTTATTATTACCTTCAAAGTCACTGGAATCGTTATAAATCGGGTCAGAATCATTTAACCGATTATATAGGCGTCGAACCGTCTAAGAAACGTAAGCGTCGCACGTCGTTTACACCACAAGCTTTGGAGTTGCTGAACGCTCATTTTGAGCGAAATACACATCCTTCAGGTGAGTCGGAGTCCTACGAGAGGGATCAGGGATATGTTATAACTACTAAAATATTATCGCAGATCACAGATTTTCAAGATTCACATCGAGATACAGAACCATTTTCTATATGAAGTCTTTAAAGTCGTAGTTATCTGAGAGTAAATGAATAAAAAACAGTAAAATAATAAAATTCTCTTTCTTTTTCCTTCCTTTTTTTATTTTTCAGGTACCGAAATCACCGGCCTCGCCCATCAGCTGGGCTACGAACGTGAAGTTATACGGATCTGGTTCTGTAACAAGAGACAAGCTTTAAAAAATACCGTTCGAATGATGTCCAAAGGAATGGTTTAGATAAAGGAGGGAGAGGGAGACACAGAAGAGGAACGAGAAGCAGAAGAAGAAAAGTCAGTAGAGTCGAGTCAAGGACTATCATGTGGATCACAAAAAATGGGGATTAGATGATCACTAAATGTAAAGAATTTCACAAATCATAAGAATCTTAAGAAGCTTATTTATCAAAACACGAAAAAAGCTCGAGGATAATCAGAAGAAAATCACAAAGAATCACTTGTAAATAGATTAAATAAATAAGATAAGGATTTAACAGGAATACTGGAAAACTATACCGTAGTTAGATTATATATGGGAGTGTATCTGGGCGTGTATCAAAGAGTGTATCTGCGATTGTAATTCTAAAGAATATCATTTAAAATATTTCTATTTTAGTTTATCTTCGGGGAATGAAAGAGAAACAAAATATTTAAATTAATTTCTATTTTTTATCTCCTTGTTTTGAATTCTTTCCCAATTTTTCTCGATCCACGTTAATCTAAATTTCAGTCACAATCCTTTGTATTTATTTATGAAGACTTGAGGTTTATTTAATTTATTGTTTAGATAAGTCAAGCATTTTACTAACTAACAAAAAAAAGAACAAAAACAAAACATTCGTGGTTAACAGTTTATAGTAAATGCACTGTATATAAAAACTAAATAAATATAGATTAAAGCCTTTTTATATAACCGAGTATACGAGTTCGTATGAATCAATCTAGTGTTTAAGTATGTGTGAGTTTATGTATAAAATGTGGATGTATATACTATATAAATGTGTGAGTAAAAAGTAAGTGTAAGTATAAAGTTTTATGTTGTCTGTATTCTGTATTTGTAAATAAAATGTGATGATAGTTTAAATTTTAAGTAATAAAAAAATTCATTTACAAAAAATACAATAACAATAAAATAACAATAAAACGAAAATCCATGTAAAAATCAAATTCCAATAAAAATCAATCGTAAAATAATTATAAAGTATATCATAGCTTAGACAACAACCAATTTGAAGCCATACGAAGAAAAATACACTGTGTCATTTTATATAATAATTTAATGAAGATGCTGAATGAATTAATTTATTTATAAATATTAGTTTTATTCTATTTCATAAAAATATTATAAATTCTTATATCCATTTTCCTTTTTCGAATTAAGTTTAAAAAGCAGAAGGACGTGAAGAAAAACAAGAAAAAATCTTCCTGTTCTATAAAATAAAACAAGTAAAAAAAAAAAACAAAAAATACATGAATATAAAAAATGTGCCATTCCAAAAAACAAAAACAACACTCAACTCACCACCCTCAAAGAAGGAGGTGAAAATTGATGTAAATAAATAATTTAGAAATTTCCAAAAATTCATAAACATGTATCAAAATTATTAAAAAATAATTATTTAAAAAAATTAATTATTTAAAAAAATAATTATTTGTAACAAAGAAAATCTTTGCTAAACAAAAAATTAAAGTAAGTGTAAAAAAATTAAATTCAAATAAAATTTTTATATTAAATAAAAAACTAAATTCTAAATTAACACAATTTAATTCTTAAATGTTTTAAGAATAAAAATATATTTGGCTGATTAAAAATTTAGTTAAATTAATTTGCATAAAAATTAAATCAATAAAATCACAAAATGCCGGAAAAAAATCAATTTGAAAGATCAAATAGCTTAGATTTGATTTATTATTTATTTTCGCATGATTTTGCTTTTAATCGGTTTTCTTAAAACAAATCAAAATTTTAATAATTTTAAATTAAATATGAAAAAAGATAAAATTTAAAATTAAACCAGCCGATGCTTTGAATAACAAACAAAAATAAAATCATTAATCGTAAAAATCGTAGTCAGATAAATATTAAAAAAAGAAATAAAAATTTTATTAAATAAAAATAGAATATAATAATTTATAAAATATTATTAAAAATTTTACGTAAAAAATCAAAGTCAAGAAAAATTTTAGTAAAAGAAAACAGTTTTGAAATAACAAATTTTAATAACAGACAAAAATTCCGAAAAAAAATTTAGAAAACTAATAAATTAAAAAATAGTAAATTAAAAAGTAAAGAATAAAAAAGGATAAATAAAAAAAAATGTATTAAAATTAAATGAGGTGTTTAAAGAATTTATGAAACTCGAAACGAAATTATAACAAAAAATCTGGAAACACTGGAAACAATTTTTCTCAAAAGGAAAGAACTTTTAAGGAAATAAAAATTGTATAGAAATAAAAGTTTTTCGAATAAATCACTTAAAGCGGCTGATTATTTCCATGAAACGTTAACTTAAGAAAGACAGAAGAAGAAACAAACTAAAAACTTACTACTCTGAAACACGAGTACTGAAAGAACTCTATAAAATGTACATTAAAATTGTATTAAATTCTCATTCTCATTCTCTAATTTTAGTTTTTTTATATAGCAAAATTGCTAATTAAAATGCATTATTTAAATGTCCGTAGTTTATAAGCATTTATTAAACAAAGAAACCAACAACAACAACGTAGTTTTAATAGCAGTTACAATGTATAAAAAAACAAAAAAACTATTCTATTCTACTACTATTTATGATGTATGTAAGTAGTAAAAAAATATAGCATATGTATCTAGATATGAAGAATGTAAAAAAGAGAAGACGAAAAGACGAACAGCAACAGAAGAACAACCCAGACAAAACAACACAACAAATATTATTGTAAGCATACAGAAAAACCAACAACAACAATATAAATTATAAGAATATAATAAATATAAATAATGATAAATAATGACTATAATAATGAGAATTATAATTATAGTAATAATAATTATATTAATTTAAAAATAAATGAATTATTAATTGTAATAAAAAATGAAAAATTATTTCCTTGTGCTTTTCTTTAAATGAGAAATGAAAACAAAAAAACAACTAAGAAAGCAGTCAAAGAAATCAATCCTGGGCATTAATTTTTCATTGGATGACCTCTCGTTAATTTACTTTAGTTTACCTGAGAGTTTATCTTTATTCGCCTTCGAAGAAACGACTTTGGAATCACTCTTAAGCGGAGGTTATCAACAGAACTCAAACAATAGATTTTGTCAGAGTTCAGAAGAGTTCAGTTCTGATCATGATCTCAATCTGACGTCTTCAGATCTTATGAAATAGCTATCTGCAGACATCGATCACTTCTCAAAGGACATCCACCTGTCAATAGTCCATATACACCCGAATATACAGCTATGAACAGCCTTCGACCCATCTAAACAAGAGCTCTGAAATCTGATTTCGATTTACGTGGATCCCATATACTCGCAGATCCCAAATATCGATTCTTAACACTCGTACTAACCAATTTCCTAAAAATTTCGTCAATTTTTCTTCATAGTTTTTCCAGTTTTTATTAAAAAAATAATAGTTTATTGAGAAACTTTTTAAAAACATAATATTTTCAACAAATCACGTGATGTTTATAAGAATTTTGATATTTAATAATTTTCTAACGTCTTCATAAAAAAACAAAGTGTATATTTTGAACAATTAAATCTTAAACATTAAAACCTAGCTTAAAATCTAGCTTAAAATGAGTATATTCTTCTTCTTCTTGTTGTTGTTGCCTTTGTTATTCATCACTCAACATGATCTCCAAAGCTTTCTGCCTTTTCGCCACTTGATACTCTATGATACCATAACTGAAAAGAAGGAAAGGGGGGAAGGATGTTCTCATACATCAGATCAAAAATGTCTTTTGTTGTTGTTACGTTACTCACCCAACGCATCCCACCGACATGACGCCCAACAAAATCAGCAGCTTCGAAGAGGTGCAGAGGTAAGAGCTGAGAATGTAACCGATGACGGAGCCACTGGATTCCCAAAGTCTAAAATTACTGTATCCGGCAATCAGATGCTGGGGGAACAGGATACCGTAGAAAGCTGAGCAAAAAATGTTTGAGTAAATCATCAAAAATAGAGACAGTATGAGTCACTGATATCAGGAGTTCATAAATCGGAGAAGGTGAGCAAGAAGTACAGCGTGGACACCAACCACAGTTGGAGGTTTTTCGTAATATAACATAAAAGTTCAACACACTTCAGGTGGTGGTTGACTTAGGTTTAAAATCTGAAACTCTGTTTAACTTTAACAGAGTTTAAGCATTGACCAGAACCTAAACTTGAGAAATGAAGAGATAAATGATACAAATGTTCACTTATGAAAGCTTTCATTTTTAACAGAGCTGAAATTAAACTGTTTCACAAGCATTGTTGCCGTTGTTATGTGCCAATGTAGAAATAAATGTTTCCATATTAGAACAAATTGCATATTTAAAATAATACAAAATAACAAAACAATTTAAATTATTCTTTCGTAAGAAATCAGTCAATTTGCATAAAAATTATTGATTAAATTATTGAATACTCACCATTCACGACGACCAGCCAGATGCCGTCGCACATTCCCCACACCGCCGCAAAAGCACAGTACATCAGATAATCGCCGTCTTGTGCCACGTATAAATACATGTAGAGAAGCAGTGAAGCATTAATGAGGGCACAAACCACTGTCATGGTGATACGTCCAATTTTCTCCACCAGAGCGCCTGCGATGCCCGCGGCAAAAGCGTTCGCCACCCCAAAACAAATCATGGCAAAGCCAATCTTTGAAATGCCCCAGCCGCAAGCTACAAAAGACTACAAAAAAGGATGAGAAAGCAAAGGATAAGTTGGACAAAGTTATTAACTAGTTACATTTTACATTAACTAGTTCAAGAACAACTTCGTTGCTTTGTTAACGTTAAGTAACTTCGCTACTTTAACGATAACGGAGGCGTCTGTGAAAGTAACGAAGTTAAATTAACTTTAACTATAACGATAACTAGTTAACGATTTAACTAGTTAGTGCATAACTATGATGAGAAGATCGACCGAAGATCGACCGATGCTAGCACCCGCTAGATGGCGAGGCGAAAATCTTTGCTACTCAATGGATAAGGATTAGCCGGAAATTAAAATTTAGAGACCGGAAATGAAAGTTTCGGTTCCGGTTTTACCATCACAGAATATAAACAGGAAAAATTTTTTTTTTATGTGAGCTGTGGTGGCTGAATGAGTTAAACTGCTGTTATTCTTTCATTACTAAAAATGGTGCCGGTTCAAATCGCGCAAGAAAGAATTTAATGTTGTTCATAAAATTTATATATTTTATGCAGTTTTAATTTTTTTAAATAACAGTTACTTCTTAATTAATTATTTAAAAAAATAAATAATCTGCAAAATTTTTTTTTATGAAAACTAAAATTAGTCCAATAAATCAAATCAGAATTTTTTTTTGTATCGGGTATACAAAAAGCAAACAATTCTAGCCTTTAATTCGAACAAGAAAAGATAATTACATAATTGAAAACTGCCTCGTTTTTTCCTTTAATTAAAAAAAAATATAATTTTTCTTTGTCTTATTGCAAAAATATACAATAAATATAATATAAATAGAAAATCTCAGAATAAAAGAAGTAAATGGTCAAAAAAAAGTGTAATGCGAAATGCTGCCACAAGCGTTCTTTCCACCTCAGCAATGGTACCGGGGAAAGTTTAAAAAGAATTTTTTCTATTCAATAATTTTATCTTAAGAAAATCTATAATTAACTTATCAATTATCGAATTATAATTTCTGTAAAAATTTAACTGACTAACAAGAAATATTCAAAAGATCTCAGACGTCTAATCGGAATATTGAAAGTAATTAAATTAAGCAAAAAACGGCAATTTAAAGTTCCATTACGGGGTCTGTAATTCTCAATCAAGTGTCTGTTTCCAGAAATATAATTAGGTAAAATGTGCGAAATTTGCCATCTATTAATAAAATATCCAGATGTACATAAGTGATAAATTAAAAATTATACAAAGAGGGTGTGTGATTAAAGTAACACATTATTTCAAAATACGAGAATTCAAGCCATCAATATCAGTACGATGAGAAGACTTCAGTGATGAAATGCCCCTTATAATATCATCAGTACCTAATAAAAATTTGCCGATATCTACAAATGGTTCGATATGGTCCAACAAATTTTGATCAGTATTACAATTACCTAGATCAAAATTTGATCGGAAATATTCAGCAAATAAATTAACAGAGTCTTGAAGACTAAGAATCTCTGTCACCAAACGACAATGAAGTTGGAATGTCCGTAGAACCTTTTTTGATTTTTATAAAATTCCAAAACGGGTTTGAGTTATATTTGATATTACTTTCAATATTCACAATATATTGTTTATATAGGAATTTATTCAAAAAATTGAATCCCCGTGAATAAAACATTGACTTTTCTTTAAATTCCATATTATTAGTAATTTTAAATTTACTTAGGAATTTATTACGGAGATTTTTAATTTTTTTTAATCCCTTAGTATACCATGGCAGTTTGTGTATTACTTTGGCTAATCGATAATACCCAGAAAGAATATTGCTTAATATATTTAGAAAAATTTCTTAGCAAGCAGAAACATGATCAAATAAAACTTTCCAATCAACTTCCTCAATGAGGAATCACATTTTTTATAACAAAAAGCTCTTTCATTTAGATAATCCAATGGATGGAAAATATAAAATGATAAATCGAAGAGTATTGCAGAGCGATGAACATTTGGAGGAGAAATCGTAAGTAAGACATTCACAGAGATTGAATTTAAGGGATTTAGACACAAATATTAAATCTAACATTCTATGAAGCTTCTTATAAATAAAATTTATCTGGACCAAATCAATATTGTAAATAATATCCACCAAGTTCATCTCATAGAGCCGATTAACATTATTTGGTAATAAAGTAAGACCATCTGGAGCAGGATTCCATATAATTGGGTATAGGAGTTTCCAATGGAGGATTTCTTTTTACATTCTTATTACAAAGCAAAATGAATACTCAATGATAATGATAAATGAGAAAAGAAAAGAAGATGAAGTGAGTTAGTTGACTTACTTGTGTATAGTCGACGGCAAGAAAAGCTTCTTCCAAGCCGATAAACATGGTGATGGGCAGCATTAAAATCTGCCGTCGCTTGCGCAATAAATTGATGGTCACCGTCAGCAACTTCAGTCCAGACATTCCTTCACCGGCTTGAGAGCGCTTGACGCCGTATCTAATCACATCAGCGAGGTAAATAGGGAAGAAGGTCATTCCTTTTCTTTTTTTCCTTTCACCTTAAACTCAAATCGCCTTAAAACTCACCTCTTCAAGGAATGCACTCCAAAAATCATGAGCATCACAGCAACTGCCATGCACGCTAAAAAGATTGAATTCAACAGTTGGATTTTTTCCGGTGCTGGTGGTTTCAGATGCGGATTGACTTGAGCACTTACGCCGGGACAGAACCGAGCTCCACAAAGTTCACTGACATCCTGTGAGTGGCTTGTGGAGGAATTTAATAACTCTTCTGTTGTGCCGCTCGTAAACGTTAAAACTAAAGAATGGATTGAAGTGGAAATTAAAAACCATGACAATATTTTCTCTCTCTGTATTTTCTACAAACTTACCTGAAGATGATATTAAATTTCCCCACACTTGAGCCATTTGATAGAATATAAAAAAGAGGCCGAAGAATTTAACTGTATTCACATCTTTACGAGATTCATTGTTACGCACTTGCGTCAAAGCCTCTGCGACCGTTGAGAGGTACGTACACTTGGCACACCAGAGAGGACCTCCTCCGAAACCCACCATAAGTCCTGTCGGAATGAGAGTTTCAAAGCGTGGGTAGAATTGCGCGGCTATATAAGGCATGTAAGCGAAGAAAGCCAGTGCCATGGTTAGACGACAGCCGAACCATCTGTCAGAGAAAAGAAATTAAGAGAAATGATGAGAAGAGAAGAAGGAAAAATGTAGTGGAGATAAAATAGAAGTTGAGGAAAGTAGTTAAGGAAAAATGTAGGAAAAAATGTCTTAGTTCTAGACTTTTATACTAGTCGAAACTAAATACTGTGCAATATCTGACCCCTTTGGAGCCTTTATCTGACCTCAGATATCTGCAGGCTGTTTGGTGCTAAGAATTTCATCAAATTCTTAAATAATCTCTTTCAAGTTTAAGACGAATAGTAGATCTGCAAAAGAATCCTAAAATCATAGATTGAATACGTTCAAATATTCATCTGAGACGGAAAGAGCTACGATATCAATTTATTTATTAACTAGTCCATGTCATCGACGGCATTAATTGACAGCGTTGCAAATTAATATTATCAACTATGTTCGAGGTGATTGAGAGATAAGCCAAATGAAGGCAATTTAATTGGGGGTGGTCATGGAAACCGGGTGTCACAAAAGCCTTCAGGGTGGCAAGTGAAACAACAAACTGTAGATGCATGCAAAGGAGAACAGCAAAAGTATACTAAGTTCTCTCACTCCCTCACTCTCTCTCTCTGTCTCTCTCCCTCCTCTCCCTCCTTTCTCGGTCTCTCACTCTCTCTCTCTCTCATTGACGAGTTATGATAACAGGGTTTTAGCTTAACTCAATGATGGGGTGAGATGATGTCGCATGGAATCAGGTTGAATTGGACCACACCCCATCCAACGTCATTCGACCCTTTCATTTCCCCATTCATCTCTATTCGTAATATTAAAAGCTCCACTGAGAGTAGCCTCGGTTAAACCTCGATCTATCATCGAATGCTCAATTAAACTCAAGCGATTTATTAGGGCAGAAAAAGTATTCCCAACCTGTCGCAGTCACCGGATGTCACCCATAAACCGTGGTAAAGGCAGGGAAATGGTACCCGCCGTGATAACTCATGAACTCATGAACATTCGTGGCACTCGCTCAGTTGTGAATCGCTGCTTAATAAGGAGCGGTCTAGTATACTTAAACTACCGCTGAGGATACGAGTTAGAAACTGAAACGAAGCAACGTTAGAGAGGGAGAGAGATGAATACTGCTCACATGTGGTAATGACAACCTTCTTTATTGTTGGTACACTTGGTCTATATAACGGGGATATAAAAAGTACATAACCTTCTTTTTACAGCGTGATAACTTTGTCCGATTAGAGTCACACATTCAATTATTCTATTCAGATTTGCATTTATGAGCATCATGTGCGGCGAGGAGACAAGGTGGTCGGATAGGGGGCAGAATGGGAGGAGTGGGAGTAGATTAGAGGTTGGGTATCACTCATGAAGTTGATGTTGTGAAAGTAAAAGTTTCTTCCAGTCAATCAAACTCGATATCATTGTATATTTCAATGAATTCAACGAGAAAAATAAAATCAGTTCAATGTAGTTCGAGGTCGTTAAGATTTAATGGCTTTTTCAGGTGCTCAAAATGCATGGTTGTGTACGTTTTTAGTATCTATTAATATACATTTATACACAATACATTTTCACATGTCACTTAAATATTTGTCCAGAGAAAAAAAACAAACTGAGACAATTTCGAGTACATAATAGAAGAAAATAGAGTACAAAAAGATGGATAAAGAGACAGGTAAATACAACAGTAGAGAACTAGAAAGATAGCTAGATAACTCACCTTATCACAGTCATTGGTAAAAATATATTCGAGAGAATTAATGAAAAATAGATCACCGCCAGTGTTGTTGTACCCAGCGCCTTGTCCGAATTCACCGAACTCTGGAGATTCGAGGTGCCATGAAAAGCGGTGAAGTGAATCATGAAAGCCAAACCGATAACGACTACGTTCTTTGTAATGATGAGCTTCTCACGTTCCTCGTACTGCGGCGTTGCTTTTGCGTTGTTGTTGTCGGTTTCTGTCTCCAGCTGCTCCCTGGGTTCGGCGATGGGCATCATGTTGAGAAACGTTCACTGTAATTAAAAGAACAGAGAAATTAACAAATTGGGTAGAAGAAAGCAATGGATCAAAATGTCAGGGTTGCAAGCGGTTCAAATAATCCAACTTTTAGGGGAATTCATTAAGATATCTGTTTGTGATTAAAAGCTAAGAGATAATTAAAACTTACACAATGAATATTAAACATTTAAATTAAACAATTAAATTTAGTGGACAAAAGACTTAAAACAAGAGTGGAGTAGAGATAGTGAAGTGATAGAGTAGAGTAATAGTAGAGGTAGAGTGATAAGGAGACTGGAAGTATATTGTTGGTAGAGTGATTGTAGACAGAACGTAGAGAGAATAGAGTGACAAAGCGATAGAGTAGACTGATAGTAAGAAGAAGAGTAGAGTAGAGCACTATTGAGTTAGAACCATGATGGATGGATTGTAGCGTACTCGTAGGTTGTTCGAAGAGTGATTGGGTAGAATGATAGAGTTGAGTGATAGAAAAGCCCTCAGCAATTTGAATTCAGCAGAAATGCGGCCAGTTTTTGTGTATTCAGAGAGCTCAAAGCAAATCATTGGCCAGAACTTCGAAAGATTAAGGATGTTAGTGATGATGACGGCGATGGTGATCATTTTGACGGCGATGATGTTGATGGCGTTGATGATGAATCTAAGGTTGTGGCGTCAGATAACATTGATGACAGCAGAGAATTTGTTTGATATTCCATCAGGATTACGGGCTTGTTACGTTTTTCACTGTAATGGAAAGCGACCGCAACAACAACAACAAACCTTTGAGTATCTTTGCGACTTATTTCGATATTCTGATATGGAAGATGGTTTCCTTGTAGTTTTGTAATGTTTCTTTATAAAAAGTTATAGACATCTTCATGAGAAGCTGATATATAATAATTCATAAAGTTTTTTAACTGGAGCGATATGCATACTTTTGAAATATTATATTTCTCCTGATATTCGTTCTCCCTCTGCCCCTCCCTTTCGTTTCTATTATCAAATGTATTCGCTCTATTTTGATGAATGACTGCAAATATGTACGTAACTTTGTATGCTAGTCAAAAAAAGGATGGAATGATAAAAACTAATCCAACAAGTTAACCTCACGCAGGCAAATTGACACATGCTGTAACATGCTGTCACTCTGACACCCCTGACACAATCGACGTCAAGCTATTCGTGTTGTTATCTCCATCGCTCCAGGGTGTGTTTCGGCCCATCAACAGCTCCATGCCAAAAACACGCTCCAAAAACAAAGTGTTAACAATGAATTCGTTGTTGAAGCATTCATAAGCAGTGTTTTTGTTTTTTTTTATTATGTTTGTATTTTTCTGTTGTTGTTTTGTTTTATAACGACCTGAACAACATCACGACTTCCAACGAATGACTTTCATTCGCTCGTCCTTCCTGCCGAAGCCTGTCACGCGAAGCAGTAAATCTGTCAGTTTCTTGATCTGTCATGGCTTCATTTCGCCTTCAAATTAATTTTGTTGTTGGTTTTTTTTGGGTTTTGTTTTTCCTTTCCTTTTTATTAGTTCAACGAATGTATTTCGTAAAGAATAAAAACAAGAACAACATCAACAATCACATAAATCCTTGTGTGTGAAAGTGTAACATTTTAAAATTCTATTCACTAGAATTGTTGCCGTTAAGGATTGAAAGGAAAGAGGATTAAACAATAAAAGGATAGACTTTGGAAGATGTTAACATGAGTGCTAATATATGTATTTATCTTATATATTTTTTTGTCTCATTTCCCGCAACCGAATTCTCGGGAAAACTTCTCGAAAAGTCGTTGTCATAAACTAAATTCAGAGCCAGATTGGCGCCTGTGTCTTTTCCCTTCCTTCTTCAGAACAATTTAAATATGTGACTGTTTCTATACAGTAAAATATAAGAAAAAGAAAAGCAAACCATCACAATGAACGTTATCGTGTCCTCGAATACGCGGATGGGGAACGTTTTCATTTTTGGGAGCGTTTTTAAACTGCCGGCTTTCGTTACTTTGGATCTATTTATTGATGTTTGTTTATAAACAATGTGCGAATTATATGACGTAAAACATTACTGCATTAATGATCATTAAATTGCTACATTAATAAGGATTTTCATTAAAGCACCGCCTGAAGATATGCAATGTTAAATTTTCACAACTTAAGCTTGTCATCGAGGAATGAAGAGTGTTGATTATTGATTGAATTTGTTTCTGAAATTGATTTTGAGTTCTCTTCCTCCTTTTTCTCCTTCTCTTCAATCGGTTGCTCATCATATTAATCGATATGAAGTTAATTTAAATTCCAATTTTAGCAATAAAATCCGCCTTCGAAGCTTAGATAACTTACTGAGTGAACGATTTGAAGGAAAACAACAACATGAGGAAGGATACAAAACCTATTTTAATCTTTCCACAAGTTGTCCTTCGATAACAACAACAACAAGTACCACAATTAAATTCACCCTATTAAAAGGATATCAACATAGGATATGTTATTTTTTATTGGCCTCGATGTTTTTTACTGGATTCTGTGTGGCTTCAATTCAAGTAAACAATTAAATATTTACGAGTTAAGAGAGTGCAAAAATAAAAGGAAAAACAAAAACAAATGAAGGATTTCCCTCATTAAATAGCCGTTAATGAAACGATGGATGGATAGATTCCTCTCCAAGGACGTTCTTCTTTAATTTGTTGTGTACATTTTACTTTATTCATTACCTCATTACTGATTTAATGATTTCAGTGGACGAGGTTGTTGAACTCTGTTAATAGAAATATAGGACGTCTATTTTTTTCACTCTCTTCTTGGAGAGTTTGCTGTTTCACTTTCTCTTTAAAAGTCCTTTACTAGTCGAAAAATCTCAATGATGGAAAAATGTTAATCTTTTGATGGGGTTGGAAGGGGGTGGACTAGGGAAAGGACGGGGTGGTGGGGGATTAAGAGTGAAGAAGTGCAGGGAGGGAGGTAGAGGGGGAGTGAGATTAAATATTTTAATATAATATTGTAAATAAAAGAATATGTTTTTGAAATGTGATTTTAATGAGTTTTTTAAACAAAAACAAAGAGTAATATTATAGCATAACAAAAAAGGGAGAGAGAGGAAAAGAGAATAAAATAGACATTTTTTTATATCCTTAATTATTGTATAAAGGAATGAATAATCTAATACAGAAGTATATAGAATCTAAGGATTATAAAAAGAAGCCATGGAAAGTCATGGAGAGAAGGAATGAAAGAGATAGAAAGAGAGGGGGGGAGAGGGGGGGAGAGTGACAGCGGGAAAAGAGCAGAAAGGGAAGGAAATTCTGTCAAAATCGACACGTAAAACCGGATGAACGAAACAGGAAGGAAGAAATGACAAGAGAAAAACAACTGAAGAAACGGCAGCTTTCGTGAAATGCCAATCATGATTACGTCAAGTACCACGTATGCACATCCGTAACGTTATAACGTAAGCAGAATTATGATGCTGTGCGGATGCGATGTCTGCATCTGAGCACATAAAAAAATATAAAGAAAAGCTAAAGAAAAATAAATACTGAAAGAAACCGTAGCCTGTCACAGAGTTTAAGTCACACAAACACTGAGTGAAAGGGAGAGAAAGAGAGAGAGAGGGAGAGAGGGAGAGAGGGAGAGAGGAAGAGGAAGAGAAAGACAGGGATGTGAAAAATGCCTATAATAATATTTATTAAAAGCAAAACAATCAAAAAAGTCCGCCTTCGATGCTCGTGACCGAATTCCGATTACGTGCCACAATTTTTGGCACCCAAGATTTTTTTTTATTTGAAGACATTTTGATTGTATTTGGAAACATTTCATTGTTTGTTATTTTGTTGGTTTATATTTATTGTTTGTTTATTTATGATATCTTATTTATTTTTAATTGTGACAATGTGCACAAATGTTGTAAAAATAGTCTATAAAAAGTCGGTTTTTTATTTCTTCCTTAAAATGCCAAATTTTCTAAGTAATCAGCGTAAAAGACGTTTCTAAACAGTTACTAACGGCTTTGGTGTTATTTTTTGATATCTTTATTTTACTTTTAATGGTTGTTGTTGTTGTTATACCATAATTTTTGGTATTATTATTATTCATCATCATTGTTGTTATTGTTATATTATTATTGATCATTCAGGTTATCATTTTAATGATACGAATTACAATCTTCGAACAAACAAGAAAAATTACAGAAATGTAAAAATTTCCCTTTGAAGTTAAATATTATTTCAAATAAAAGTTTCTTAACATTTTTGAGCGACTCCAAAAAAAAAGAAAACAAAGGAAAAAAATCAAACAATATGGATAAATGTTAAATCCATATAAAAGTTAACAGTAATCCCTGAAAGCTTTGACTAAAGAGAGAGTACTCACTTTCGAAGAGTGAACCAGAGATGTCAACTTTTCACAGATACTCATACACATTTTTATTATATAAACATTTTTTATTGCACTAAAAAACACGCTTGCAGAATGTTAACAGATTCCTTAAATAACACGCACGTAAGCGAACAGAGAAGAAGAGAGTAAACTCTGTAAAGGAAGGACGCAACAACTTGTTGTGTCCTGTTTCAAGATTATAGAGAATATATAGAAACAATAATTACAATCGCTATAATAATAACAATAATAATAATATTATAACGAACACACAGAAAAAATAATAATAATCGTGATACAATAATACTACTTATAATAATAATAATAAAAAGAATAATAAAAACAATAATAATGATAATAATAATGAAAACACTAATAACAAAAATTATAAATTATTCGAAAAATAGGTTAATACACAAAAATAAATAAAGTGAAAACAAAACGTAAACTTAAAAGGTTTTTAATATTATATTTGAAATTATATAAATTTTGAACTTGATTTCCTTTTATCTCGAAACATTTTTCGTAATTTAGCGCAATTAATATTATATAAATAATTATTTATGTGTTTATGTCTGTGGATCACTTTAATTTCTACAGACTCCTTTTTTTAAAAATCTACGAACCGAAGCCAAAAGTTGAAATAAATTTTAAATTTTATTTCTGTTCACTTCAAAGAAATTCATCTTGCTTCTTGAAGCACGTTGCCATGTTTAGTTTGGTGAAAGGTTAACATAATATTTTACAAGATTAAAGCTCAAAGCGGAAGCATGTGTTTTACTAACACGTACGCAGACATACACACACACATACAACACACACACATACTCACGTACCATCACTTATGTCTCATTGAGACGATGAAATATCACACCAGCTCACTTTGAACTCTCACCGGAAGTGAAAAGTTTGCGGATCACCTGCGAAGTGCGATAAAAATTCCCTGATGTCGCAGAGAAGTTCTTTTCTCCTTGTTCTCCTTATTCTCCTTTCGTCTTCTTTGTTCTTCTTTTTTTCCGTTGGTCAGTTTTTTCTTGACCCTTTATTTTGCTTTTATTTTTGAAAAACTTCAAGAATACGAAAAAGTATACCGAAACAAAGTAAAAATGCAACCTCCAGCAAAACACCGGAAGCCATAAAAACACATTCACACTCTGCAGTAAGAAAGTCCTCCGTCTTTCCGACTCTCCACAACTCACCTCCACACTCTTTCTCTTGTGTGTTATATTCTTCATGCTTCTCATCTGAACATCTTTCAAGTTCACATAAATATTTACCAAGTCACTCCTTCTGAAGTGACGTCGATGCACACGATGCTTTGTCGATGCACACACGGCTATTGGCTCGAGGTGGCACCACTACCTCCATCGTTAAACACAGAAGAGTTGTTGTCAAATAAAAGAACAGCACGAGTAAGGAAAAAAGTTGAAAGAGAGGATTGAAGTGAGCGATCGGAAGAATGCAGAGACGAAGAAAGTGTACTAAATTTATGAACACTTTTTTAAAGTAATGAAATCGAGAAGATTTCAGCTGAGAGCTATTGAAAAGTTAGAAAAATCCATATCGTTAATAGTTATGGTCATCTTATCGACTGGTTATCTGGTCATCAAGTCATCCAGTCGTCGTCACCGTCTTCTAGCCATCTAATCTAGTCATTTGGTCATCTAGTCATCGTCATCTTGCCTTCTAGTAGTCGTCACCGTCTTCTAGCCATCGTCATCGTCTTCTAGTCATCTGGTCATCTACGAGTAGTCATCATCTATAATTTTAATAGAGGCGATTATGAAACGATTATTTAATAACAATTGTCAGGTTTTTCGCTTTTTATAATTCACATTATAGAATTCACATAGCCTTAGAATTCCCATAAACGCAGGTGTTGATTACAGCAACACTTTAAAGTGGTCCATGAATTAATTACTGTTTAACCTGTTGAGACCTGTTGTTCGCATCCCACGCTTAGAAGAAAGCGATTTATTCTCAGCTTCATTTAAATAGATTAACGTTTATTGAAAAAAACAGAAAAATCTGATAAATTATTACACATGTATAAATTTTATGGATGAATTTTTATACATGCATACATATATTCGATCTAAACTCTTTTTATTGTTGTTGAGACATTTTCCCTGAATAGATTGCGAAATAAATAAATCAAAAGTATTGCTTAGAAAATACTATAGAATAAAAAAAACAAAAACTCGAGATCCGTTTTATTAAATTACATTGAAAGCACGTGACTCACGTTAAAACCGGCGCAACCAGTCGAAGGCGAATCACAGCGTTGCCAACTAAATGCTAAATGAACCAACGTTACTAGAAAACGCAAGCAAAATATCAACACTGGGTACCACGTTCGGTGCATAAATTCTAATTATTTAAACATTCGGATATCAACAGTACCAGATGTGGCAAAAATGGGGTAGAAACACCCCATGGAGCAACCCCCTTCACCCGCCCCGCCCAGACGATTACCGCCTACGAAGACCAACCTGTTCACTTTGCTGATTGCAGGTTAATAATGGTTATTCAATGAAATTACAACACCAACAACAATAATAATAATAACCAAAATTATGCTAATCGATTGCGAGAATGGAGAAAAGACGACGCGTGATTCGAACACGAATCTGTTCCATTCAAACGTGTAGAAGTTGGTACACGTGGATGTTCAGCGAGAGAGAGATGCAGAAAGACTGGGAAAGAGAGAGAGAGAGAGCGAGAGAGTTGCTAATGAGCATACATTTTAATTAGCTTTGAACTGCTTTAAAAGAACGATTAAATTGGCAGGAATCCTTGTAAAAGAACAAAAGAAAAAAAGAAAAAAAACGTTTTCCGTATTAGCGGAAAAACTAAATTTAATGTTTCAGTGGTACCAACTTAAAAGAATAGAGTAAAACGTGTGTCTCTCCTAGTGATGTCCTCAAGATGATTTCCATATTAAACTTTCATTTAATTTTTTGCGTTTTTAATAAAAACTTTCTTATGAAAAGTTAACAAAAAATGTCAAAATTTATTCTATAAGATTTTCTTTCTTGCTCAAAGTTTTTAAGTTTGCCAAAAGTTTCTTCAAATCTGAGATAAGTTGATAAGATTTCATTTCTTTTTTCAAAGAGCTCTTAGATTCTCTTCTTCGACTTCCTCATCTTCAATCAAGTTGATAAGATAACATTTTTGATTGAAGCTCTTCACTTCACTTCGACTTTCTTTGAACTCTTTAATAAGATGATAAAATTTCGGTTAACAAACACGAAAGCATAAAAGTGACATAACATCGTTTCTATAAAGTTCTTGATATCGTATTCTTTCTATATCGCTCTCTCTCCCTCACTCCCTCTCTCTCTCTCTCCCCCTCACTCCCCCTCTCTCTCTCTTCATCTGTCGATATCTATTCTGTTTTTTCATGTTTAAATCATTGTTGAGTTCAATCTACTTAAATGAATAAAATTCAGACAAGAAAGACAGTTTTTTCTCTCTTTCCCTCTTATTTTTCCGAATTCTTGGTTTTTTTAGCGACCAATTAAAGTTTTAAACATTTTTTGTCTTTCTCAGAAAAAGTAAAACTTTTCTATTTCACTGAAAGAATCTTTCTCAAAGCTAAAATCACAACAAAGATGACGACGATGATGATGATGATGAAGCAGATGTTTTTGATTCTCTGGTGGAAAAAGTTTAATGTTTAAATTGTTAAATGTCACAAATTTTAAATGTCAAATGCATGTGAAAAAGAAAGAAATAAATATACTATATTTAAAGGAAAATAAATGCTCCTAAAAACAAGAGAATTCACTGGAGAAATTATATTTATTTAAATATTAGACTTTATATTATAATCACTGATATATAAATAATAAAAAATAAATACCTGCTTTTTGTATACTTGTTTTGTTTTCTTCTGTAAACAGAAAGAAATCTTGATGCATTTAACAATTGTTTGTTAGAAATTAAAGTTTTAAATTAATTCACAAAAAATTATTCAAGAATTAAAATCGAAATCAAACAATTGAAAAAATTTTTTTAATCACTTTTTAGAATTTTTAGAAATTAGCTCGTTCATTTATTTATTTTAATGGATTCTCTGAAAAGGAACGAAGGAACCTTGAATTTTTCTTGGAATATTGAATAAATATTGAAAAATAGTATTCAGTTTCCATATAATTTTATTTAAATTAAAATTATTATCTGTTCATTGTTTAATATTTTTATAATAATTTATTTCAATTATAATGATCACTGAACTCATAGTTTTTATTTATTTATTTTCGTATATTTTTATTTGCGTTTCTGTTTTTTTTCACTCAAAATTCTGTGCGTTTTTATTATCGACCTTTCAAATTTGACCTAAAAAAGGTGCTGTCAATTTTTTCGTGGTGTATTTTTTCCCGTTTATTTTTTGATTGGCTGAAATCTTTATGGCTTTATGCACAACCGTTAACAGTGACAAACGACGCGATACTGAAAGCGGAATCTGAGCCGATCGGCGGAACTGAGTACTGAGATGATAACGATTCAATACAACAACAACAACAACAGAGAAAACGAAAAGCATTGCAACGAAATTTTTCAAGAATATTAATAATTTTCATTTATTATAGATATTATAATAATAAATATTAATATTATTATTATTGTTACTATGATTATTATTGTTTTGTTTTTGTTTTGTTTTAATATTTTTTATTTTATTTCTTTTTCTGTTTTATTTTTCGTTAACTTGATTTAAATAGCCTCTCAGCCACGTTAACTCAGCAAAGCTTAACTTCAGCTAACAAATGCGGCAGAGAACTCGATCTCACACGGAACCTGTTTTTGATTTACTCACTGATGCAATTTTAATGTGAATTTATTACTGATTTAATTATAATTATTAAATTTTGAATATAATTAAAGATAGAATTTCTTTTTTTTTTTTTTGCGATTTTTACTTCGATATTTTAATAATAAATCTTAAATGAGGTGTGTTAAAAGTTTTGCTATTTTGCAAATAAAATTTATTTTTAGAACTAGGAAAAAACGATTTTAATTAATTACAGTCCTGGTTTAATCAAAATCTAAAATATCTAGTATTATAGTAATAACAAAATATACCTTAAAATGAATATTTATACCCAATAAATATTATTTCTAAGGTTAAGAAACAATTAAACAATTAAGAAACCAAGACACTGTTTAAGATAAAGTACACTTCCTTCCTTCCCCCTTCCCTCGTCTGCATCGCCAACCCCGCATCCATCCAACCTTCCTTCTTTTTTTCTTGCTTTAATTACTCTTAAAAATAATCTTTTAATCAAGGTTTTTCCATGTTTAATCACTTCACTGAAGACTACGAAAACCACAAAGACGAAGAAGAAGAAGCAGGTTAATACGAAGAAGAACTGGTTACAGACTGGTTACATTTAACCGTGACTGTTAATAGACTTTAACTACTTATCTATGCTTTGTACCAAAAAAAAAGAAACGATAATCAATCATAGTATCAGTGAATCAGAGTTTAAAAGAAAACCGCAGAGCAAATCAAGGTTAAATTTAGAGCAAATGCAGTGAATGTAAATTTAAGGGGGGTGAAATGAGAAGGGAGGGAGGGAGGGGGCGGGGAACAAGATAATCCCCCCTACACTAAAGTAAATAATGGAAATATTTAAAGAAATACAGCTTGGTTCAGTTTTAACGAAAAATGTTATTGAAAAAGTTTTTATTGAAAATTTAAATTAATTCAAAAAAAGCATATAAGCATTTTAAATAAAAATAAAATAAAAAATCTTTTATTTTAGTGTACTTCACTTTGCATAAATCGTGACCTGCAATAAATACGACCTCACAAATCTTGGAAAATGTAATAAAATATCTTTAATCTGCGTACATATTAATTAAGTATACTATCTATTGTAAGAAAAGCGAGATCATGATAAAACCGCAAAAACACAAACGGACACGCTACAATAACAACAACAAAAGCAACATTCAACAGAAACTAATATAAAAATAATAATAAATACACAAAAATTTCAAAAACAATTAACAACACGAAGCAGCAGCATAACAACGATAACAAAATCACGAGGAACTGAGAACAATATTATGCACTATATACATGCTATATAGTATATCGTTATTTATTCTTAAACGCTTACTTAATATAAACAAACAAACAAAGAAATAAAAATGTCGCCTGTTTATTGTCTGCATTAGTTTCTTATTTTTATTTCTTAAATTTTCAAAATGCTAGCTTTTAAAAAATCAAAGTTTGGGTACATTTTTGAGGTTTACTCTATTATCAATATATTAATTTTTTATTATTTCTTATAGACACCAGCATATAAAAAGTATGAAATTATAATGAAAGAAATCATAAATAAAGAATGAATCATAGGAAAGTATTATGAAATAAAACAACAACCGATACAAGAAAGATAAAAAATATCACATACCTAAAATGATTGAGGGTTCAAAAGACGCCCATTTTTGGTTCTGCTTTTGCTTCGTTCGTCATGAAAGCTGTTCGTGCATGAAGAAAAACAAAAAAAAAAGGATACTTTTTGTTTGTCATTCATTGTAAACAAACAAAAAAGAAAGAAAAACAAGAAACAATCATAATTTACATGATTTTTATTTGTTGCTTATGGTTTTACAAAAAGGGCTTCAAAACTTAACAGCAACAACAGAGATGTTAGCATTCTTCCCAGATTGAGCAAAAGTTAACAGACATTTCTTATGGGTTTGTGTTCTTTTTGATGGTTCATGTATTCGATTGACGAATTCAAGACAAGAACCATGACACAAACACAAGTTTGGGACAGCGAAATGGCGCTTATAAAATGGTAAAGAAAATCAACGTTAATAACAGAAGCGAACACGAATCTTAACATTAGAAATAACTAACATTAGGAAGCAGCTAACATTTATTAAACTAACACTTTTGTATCTAATTTTTCATTATTCCAAATAAAAAAAGCTTTAATTATTTAATTCTAACGTTATTAAATAATTTTGAACAAAATGGCAAGCAAACTTTAGAAATTTAATTAATTCGGTGAAAAGAGCAGAAGAGAATAAGAAGAGTAAATTAGCATAAATAAAGAGTAAAAGGCAATAAATTAAATAAAAATAAAGTATTGTAAATCGTAAAAGAAATTACTTTTTAAGTTAGTATTTTGTGTTTCCGAAAATTCGAAAGATTTTACAGTACTTTATAATGTTATCTATAATCTCTTGTGTTTATGTAGAACCTTATAATGAATGAACTAAATTAATCTATAATAGTTTCCAATCCAATGAGAGAATTTCGTATGAACAGCAATCGAAGAAATTCAGAGTATCTTTGAGTGTGTGTAACTGTGTTCAATGATTATTCAATGTGTTTAAGTTAATAGATAATCTGTGTCACCGGTGAAGATTCACTTTAGAATTTGTTGTCCTTTTGCCAGATCCCCGGCTGTGATGACCGAAATATATTGTTGCTTGGAGATACAACAGGATCAAAGGCAACAGCAGCTATAATCATATATAATAGCAACTACACCAACAACAAGGCGACAATATAATCTCTTCTGTTAGTGTTTAACTCATGCGAGAATAATCAATTTTAATTCCGGGCACACATTCAAGCTTTTGTGAATATTTAAAATAGATTTAAGACTCGAAGCTTTGCGAGTGACATTATTTATTGTGTGCCGATTAAAATCGGTGATGAAGGAAAATGTTCGGATAGTAGAAGGATGCTACGGGTGGCATAGCACGCATACGGAACACAGTTTAAAGTACCACAACAGCCACTGTATCGAATAGCAGTCATTTCAGTACCATCCATAGGGGCAAAAAATAACAACAACAAATAGAGCAAAAACATTAAGAGCGGCAAATGAAACAACAACAAAGTTCGTAACTGTCGAATTTATTGAAAAGCAGCGGGACCATTCTTCAATATATTTGCTTGATACTTTCTGCGTCCTTGCCATCTTCTCTCTCTTTCTCTGCCCTCCCCCCAGGTCTACTTGCCTTTCACACTGCCTCCTCCGATAACCGATAATAAAAACTGACTGCTGGAATTTCTAATAAAATGCAGAAGTAGTGATTCAACAATCATTCAGAAAGGATTCAGTTTAAAATGGCAACAGAAAGTACTACATCGATAACAACAACAATAACAACAATGAAACAATGGCGGTAATTTGAACAGCTGTTGAACTTAATAATGAATGCTGGGCCATGTTTTTTCAGTGCGTGTGTGTGTGTGTGTTCAACAAGGAATAATTAATTGCGATTATAGTGCAACATGAACGCAACGCATAAACATTTATATAGAATGATAACAACAACAACAACAACTACTACTACCACAACAACAACAACAGTAATGCAAATAACTAACTTGCACTATGATAAATATTTCAAATGAATCATGCAAACGTAATTCATGAATTATCGCTGAGCTTAATTTGATGCAAACTACTCAACATGATAATAAAATTAAGTGAGGTAGTAAAAAACATTTGCAGGAATTCCTTCCATTCCATTAAATCGATGAATTAAGCGAAAATAGTACAGAAATCCAAAACTGAATACAATTCCATAGTCCATGGACTTAATACATAGACCACTCCATAATCCAGTTCATAGTCGACTCCATAATCCAGTCTATAGTCCAGTCCTAAGTCTAGTTCAGACTCCAGTTCATAGTCCAGTCCGTAGTCCGGTCCATTCAATATCCGAAGACCATCTACAAGCCCGAAGACCGATCGCCCCGGTAGACAAGCCACGAAAAAGCAGAAGACTTGATTGAAGACAGAATTTGGGTTGACAAAAATTGAATATTTGCCCAAATACTACTTCAATACTCTCATATTTGGGGTAAATGTTCAATGGTTCAATTTTCGTACCTTTCGTGGGATACGCTTTCAGTGAAAAACCAAACTCAGACGATTTAATTTAAAGAATTTCAATTTATTGTCGCTTACGCTTAAAATAGCCACAACAACGGAGTGGGTTTCATATCATTATCTTGATATATGCATGTGGGAGTGTAAATAAATTATTCTCCAGTTTCTCCCACTTTAATACTTTTCCATCCTTCGTCTCCCAGCTACTTTTGCAAGTGTTGACAATAAAAATCTGTCCCCGTTTCCATTTAAATGTTGTTTTTGCAAATACTGTGAAATAATGATGCGATTTAATGATTTTTAGTAGGTTTAACCTTTATATCCTCCTTTTGAGAGTTTTTTCGATTACTTCATTTTTTAACACTTACAAACGCACACACACATACACAGAGAACACACACACATAAAGAGGGGATAACACACCCACATGCATAAGACGAGACAAGAGAACTCACACATCTGACAGATAATAATGTAAGTATGTAAGTTAATAAATATTTCTGGGTGGCTGTGTATATGTCTCTATGTTCTGTATGTCTCTATCTTGTGTATATGTCTCTATGTTCGTTTGTCTGTGTGTTAGTGGGCGGATGTGATTTTTTATTCTTCTTTAACGTGTGTCTGTGTGCGTGTCTTTTGACGCATTGACAACGAAATGCGATCTAATGTTAAGCGGATTATTTACTCTGTAAATCATTCTTTTTTCATTCTTCTTTATTTTGTTTCAATGTTATGTTTGTCTGTAGCACAAAAAGCAAAAACAACAAATAGAAGAAAGAAAAAAGATCACATAAAAAGTAAGGAAAAAACACACTTCATAGGTGAGAATTTTATAGACTAACAAAAGCTTTATCTACAAATTGACTTCCGAGTTACTATAAAAAATCTGTTTTTTTTCCTCGTCTCTTTTGACTTCAAACGATTGTCAAATGTCTCGTCATCTTCTCAACTCATCAAAGATATTCTTTATTTATGTCAAATATTATATTGCAGATGTAGAGAAATTATTGACAGATAACCGGCAGTTAGTCAGTCATTAAAATAATGAACAAAAGTCTTGAAGCTTGGACTCATCTTATGTTTTATGTCAAAATTCAATGAACTGATCGAGTTGGATGGGAAAGGAGACTATCATCGAATCTGAATACGTCATCCCCTTGACAGTTGTCATAATTGCAGTCATTGCCATCATCATCATTATTCTTTTCAGCTTTCGTACCAGTTTAATGGTATTTTTTCCCGTCTTTTAATTTTTCTCTTACTTCCTTTCCTTTAATTAAATTTTGATGATATGTTGCCAGTTCCAGTTCTTGGGTCATACCTTGTGACTGTCTCTTCGTTTAACTGCCTGTTTCTCCCTCTGTTGGACAGTATATCTGTCTGTTTGCCAGTTTATCTCTCTGTTTGTCAGTTTATCTGTCTGTCTGTCGATATCTCCAACTAAATTCTAAGCAACTCATGATGATGACATCATCAAAAATCTTTCTGGTAATCATCCAAAGAAACTTCTTTGCGCCATCAATCTCTGTAACAATAGAATTGTTGTTTTTACGCAACTTTTTATAGATTACCGTCACATTTATTATAGTTGTTGTATTTCATGTTGCTGGTATTTTCCCATACATACAATCTGAATGAGCAAAATATTTGTACTTTCTTTCGTTTTTCTGGACAATTTTCTTTTTGTTTTCTTTTTCATGCTAAACGATGAAACATCAAACGATGGTCTCATTCCAGAAGCTTCAGCTTTTTCTATTGTTTTAAAAACTACGTTGATTAAATTGGTTTTCTTTCCCGGACACCTCCCTCTGACCTTTCGTGGCATTCTTTTAGGCATTCGAACCTGGAAACTAGTTTTTAAACAATTTTTTTTTTCTTTTACATTTTTTTCGACGTTGAAAAAGATCAAAGAAATAAAAAACAAAATGAAAAGAAAACAAAACTTAAATTCAAACGACACAAAAAATGTCGCCTAAAAGCAAACAACTCTATTGTAGGCTTGTGTATATTTTGACAACAACAACTTGTTGGAACTTCATAAGAAGGAGCGGCCAGTGATAAATGATATATTGTCAATAAAAAAACAAAAACGCAATTTTCATTTGCAGTTCGTTGTTACAAAGCAATTCAACAGTTTAAACAAACTTTACTTCAGCCTAAAAATAGGCAACATTTATGTAGATGATGGAATCGAACGACCTTCCGTCATCAGTGCTTTTATCAAACGTGTTTAGTTACCAGGTTGAGTAACGCTGTTCGGTCAGCGTTCAGAAGTACAGTCACCCTACAGTTGGGAGTCTTAGGCATTCTACTGAGCTACTATTCCGTCATTCTATTAATGTTGAGCTTAAATTTGAAATGCTTTCCATTTCAAATTTCAATTTGAAATTTTTCTTTGCTTAACCAAAATAAAATGTAATGATAATAAAAAGCAATCTATGTGAAATGTTAAAATGTTGCCTTGGGACAACTTTTGACCACTCGGAAGATACAAAGTGAACTTGTGTTTAAATCCTCGGTTAGCCTCTTTAAAGGAATAAATAAATCGATGGGATAATCGTAATATAAAAGATAGATTGAATATAGAATAATAGATAAATCGAAATAAATTGTTATTTAAAATGGTTCCTTATTTCTGGTTGTATTTATAATACTTTAGATTTATTTTGATTTTCATTTTTTATATTTTTTTCTCATTTGTTTATTCTTTCCCTGGCTTCTGGAATTCATTGAAGCTCATTGAAAATTCCGTTGAAAGCCTGCTGAGAAATCTGATCGAAGGATTACGAAGTCGTTTAAATTAAATTGAAATCTCTTGAAATTAAGATTGAGGAGACGCGTTCATAGATTAGGACATTTATTTGTTGTATTTAAAAAGTGGCACAGATCACGACAGTTTATTTATCGTATTTCTTGTTTATTTTTTGTTATTCTGATTATAATATATTTTATTTATTTCTGTTTTAGAAGATTCCTAAGAGACTGAAAGAAATATCTAAGGAAAACGGTTGCTTCAGTTATTATACGATAGTACATAAAAACTTGGGATGTAGACGATATGCGGATTGCGGATATGTGAGCTACTGATGTTTGGGTGCGGATGTCAGTCCACATCTGAATATAACACATCCGCATATCATGTCACTCATTCATTTGAGACACATCCACATCCGCATTCGTTTGATATTCAGGTATGGGATTCGCCATGTTTAAAGTGTAGTTAATCAGCTAATCGAAGAACATTTTAAATTCTCCTTAAGACATCCGAATTCATGAATAAATAATGATTCTGATTACCGATGAAAGCCATAAAATTCAATCAGAAATCCCTTTACATCCAACAAGAAGATAGAAAGGCTGAGAATTTAGTTTGTGTTTCTTAGTCCCTGAAGTTACGTAGTAATTGTATCTGAGTACATGTTAATGAGAATGTAAGTGCATATATTAGAGTTGGTATGTGTGTGTGTGTGCATGTTTGTGTATATATGGAGCAGCACACACGTGTAAATGTCATACTTATACCAACATATTGACTGCTGATTGATTTAGTATGCATAAAAATTAAGTAATTCTTGAGAGATGATCAGGGAAGCACAAAGAAAGACACTTAGAGACGAGAATGAGTGAGAAGAAAAAGCTAACAAAACCTAAACACCCAATCAATCAGACAACCAGACGGATTTGAAGGTTTCTACAATTTCATTTTTAAAAAAACCTAAAAAAATAGCTGATTAAATTTGGAGGAAAAATAAAAATAGCCAGCATCCGTTTTTTGTTGCTATCTGATGACGGAGCCATTTTTATTGGTACTTTAAAAAAAAACCCGGGATTTTCTTGTTGTTGTTTCTATTGTTGATTTACACAGCTCAGAAATAAGAAGGTGTTGATAAAGAAAGAAATATTTTTATAGAATTATTTTTCTTTTGTAGTTTGTTGTTTTTTCTCTTCCATTTTGTTAATAATAAAATCCAAGGTCCTTCTAATCTGATGCAATCACTGTAATGAATACCTTCTTTTCTTAGATGATTCTTATATTTGTTTCTTGTTACTGTTTTTATGTTGTCTGTGTTTTCTCTTTGCTTTAATGACTCGGGAATTTTAGAAGTTCCATTAAAGGAGGGCGACTTCAAAGAAATGTCCGAAATAAATCTCATCAAGTTACAATGCATTTTTTTATTTTTAGTCATTCTTTTTTAAGAATTTAAAATTCGTACAAATTTACTTGCTTTTAACTATCATTTGTCAAATTGTTGTTAAATTTTAGTAGATGTGAAAAAGGAAGAAAATAAGAAGAAGAAGAAGGCTAGTGCTGTTAGTGCCCTTGATAAAGTTGGCACTTTTTTACCTTTTTTTACCTTTTTATATCAAAATTGTTCTGCCATTTCATGTCATGTATGTCGATTCACATGTTATCATTCGCAGTGTCACCTTCGACTTCCTAATATTGACAGTTATGGAGAATGTTAATATTGACAGAATGGAGGATTGAATGTTTGGAGGATTGCATAGAAAACTTAGAATCCTTTGGTTTGAATTTGTTTGAAAGTTTTGCATGGAAAGAAACCCAACTCGTTCTACTTTTGACTTATGTAGACTTTATGAGTTACTTTACTCTACTTATACAAAGTATTTAAGTACATATTTCGACACAATAAATGACTTTCATCAATTTAGTGCTCACTTTTGACACCTTCAAGTAAAATGCATGGAAAAACAGACACAAAACCTACGCAAGAAAAATCCTTTTCGCCCACATTTGAAACGTAGACATGAAAAGGCGAAAAAACTTCTTAGACTTAAAAAAGTTACAGACGAATCCAAACACCTGGTGATTTCGGGACCCAAGGCAGAATGGGGCATCTATCTCTCTCTCTCTCTCTCTACTACAACAAGAACATCCCAACCAATAACAAAAATAAATAAAAGCAGACCCAATTTAGAAGGACAACACAATAAATTATCATCTCATACAAGCGAACAGGATGTTGGAAGTAATGAAGCCAGACACGAAAACGACTTGCAGTGTGATAGCAAATGACATTAAAGATAGATGTTATCACAAATTGTCCAGAATTGGTATTGAAGAAGAAGAAGAAGAAGAAGAAGAGACCGAGATGAGTCTACAAACAACAACAATAACGATGGACAAATACGAATCCTGCTGAATGCGAGAAGAAGAAATTAGGTCAATTATACCGGCAGCAACTAGTTTGAGGAGCTCTCCATTCTCTCTTGCTCCCTCCCCCGCTCCCCTGGGTCCACTCTCACTCTCTGTCTGCCCTGCATCTCTCTCTCTCTCACTCTCTCGCTCTTCAGTTTCAATATAAAACTTTAAACGTATAAGAAAATAAAAATAAAAACAGAATTACTTATAAAGAAACTGAATAAAACTAGAAAATAAGACAGAGCGGAGAAATGGTATAAAAATGAGTACTTTCTCTCCTTCTTTTACCTTCTCACTCTCTCTCTCTTTTCTCTCCTCTGTATACATGCGCTTTATGGTTTTATTATTAGGGGAAATTTTTGAGGGGAATTAACATCAACACTTTATAGAAAGTGTTATATCAGGTGGGCCATCGGCTGGTTTCTTTTTTAATTAAGTAATTAATACCTTTTTCTCCTTTCCTGGAATAAAGCTCTAGTTACTAAAGATGAGGTAAATAAAAAACTGAAAACAATGAAAATTAAAATAACTAAAATAAAAAATTGTTTCTATCCCATTTTTTATGTTAAAGCTTAAAGAGGGGAATTCTTATGCAGCGTTATTTATTTATTTGACAGTATTTGACAACAGATCAACATGATTGATTAATGATTGTAATTACAAAACCATAGAAGTTGTTGTTGTTGTTGTGGTAAAGGTTCTTCTTACAGTAGAAAATATTTTAAATGGTATTTCTTTGATGAGAACATTTTGGAAAGATTAAATTGTACCTCATGGATCTCATTGGATTTTAAATGACAGCTAATAATTTGACACATTTTAATCCAGAAAAAAACGATATTAAATTCAAATTTATGCCTAAAGTCCTGTTATAATTTTTGGTTAATTCATGATTGTGAATTTTCTTTTGCGATGTTAATTTTAATTCTTTATTTCAAAACTCGAAGGTGATGGAAGAAATGATTTCAAATAAATTAATAAAAAAACGTTTCTAACTCTGATAAACTTAAAAAGGTTATAAACTGTTAATAAGAAGTTATAAACTATTAAGAAAAGATTATAAACTGTTAAGAAAAGGTTAAAAACTATTAATGAGATATTGTTTTATAATTCTTCTAAAATTTGTATTGTCTAATCTTTTTGTTGTTAAAAAAATAAATAAAGAAGTCAAACTAGAAGTCCTTCTAAGTTAGTTTTTTCTTTAAATACTAAAATTTAATATGACAAAATTTAAGCACCTCAACTAATCAAAATGGACACCGATAAACTGTGTGTCCCAAAGTTATATTAAAATAAATGATACAAAAACAAAGAGATAATAAAACACGTACATCAGAAGGGACTCTCACACTACCCTCCCTCTCTCTCTCTCTCTCACTCATTATTTCTTAGACTCTCTGAATGATTAGAGGAGTAGAAGAAACTAAGACCACGTGAAGAAAAAGAAAAGCAAAATAAATTAAAGCTGACCGAGTTTATATGCTGCATTCTAATGAGCCTCAAAGGATGCGAACACTAAAGACAAAGACAACAACAACGAAAATGAGGCGTTTTGGTCATTACAGGATGTTCCATTAAAAGGACGGAAGTGTAAAAAGTAAGGAAGAGCAAAAAAACTTGCTGATTTAACAGTACTAAACAAATCAATGTAGCGTGAAGCGTTAACCTTGATGTCACTAACATTGTCACTATGCTTGTCACTCACCACATGAACGAGTTCAGATGTCTTGAGTCGTGTTGCTTGATTCCCGTTTCGGTGTCGTGAATCCCCGTCGGTTGCTCGGTCATCATCATCATAGTTGATTCGTTTTTAAAGGGAAGAGGGACGAAGATGTGGAAGGTGGGGGGTGGGGGAGGAGCAAGGAGGTTCACGAAAGGTCTCCATTTCACTTTGAAGCTATTCAAATAGTAATGAAGAACAGGAAAGTGACACAGAACAACTGATATATGACACTACGAATGACAAAACAAACCGTTGAAGATGAGAATGAAAACGGAAAAAAACTAAGCAAAATAAATTAACACAGATTTCAGCGGATGAGTGACAGAATGACAAATTAACGATTATCCAAGCAACAGGGAAGCAAAAGAAAAGCAATTCAAATAGCAAGAAAGTCTAAGAAAGTAAAAACAACAGAAATTTATATAAATTACGCTAAATTCACAAAATTCACGTATTTCTTTGTTCACACAAATAAAACACGACTACTATATGGTCGAAAAAGAGTGTCAGACAGAGGGAAAGAAGGAAGGATGGGGGGCCATGGAGGTAAAAGTAGAGAACAACAGAAACGCATAACCGCCAATTATCTTAATTAACTAATTTCGTCTCTATAATTATCTAAACCTAAGAAACAGCTCACTATTTTACTTTAATAAAAAATTCTAAAAATAAAATAAAAACTACATTTTTTGTGTCCCATGAAAAAGTTGTTTTCCTGGAAAAATGTTGTTCTTCGCATTATTGTTGAAGTTTAAGCAGCTCAGTCTCAGTCGTAACCGTTGTATTTTAACTGATTACTTTAAACTGTTATACTGACAATTTGTCTCTGGCTCACATGTGATACATAAGAATACAATTCAACATTTTTATGAAAGATTTATGATATGACTCAGATTCTGATTTCTGGAAATATTTATTTATAAATATGAATCATGTAGAAAAGATAGAAATATGAAAATAAAAAACTGACGCTCATACATGAACATGGTGGGAATTTTCCTAAAAAAAAGATTTCGTTGGCTGATATTTGAACCGGCACCATTTTTAGTAATGAACAACAGCAGTTTAACTCAGCCACCACACCTCATATAAAAACAAAAAATTTTTCCTATTTATATTCTGTGAGGTAATAAAAATAAAAACAAACCGGAACCGAAAGTTTGATTTCCGGTCTCTAAATTTTAATTTCCGGCTAGTCATTATCCATTGAGTAGCCAAGATTTTCGCCTTCGCCATCTAGCGGGTGCTAGCAAAAGGTTTGTTTAATCAATTATATACTTTTTATTCTGTGTTAACATGAATATAACAAACCTTTTGCTAGCACCCGCTAGATGGCGAAGGCGCTCTCAATGGTGTGGATTAGCCGGAAATGAAAATTTAGAGACCGGAAATCAAACTTTCGGTTCCGGTTTGTTTTTATTTTTATTACCTCACAGAATATAAAGACTTGGCAGTTAGTACTTCTATTTATATTTAATCTTAAGATTTATCTATAAGATTTATGAATAAATAAGATTAATATTTTAAAGTTTTTTAATAAAATTATAAAGAAAATTTTTAACAAAAATAAATTTTTTGTTCTTAAATTTTATTGGTAGTTTTAATTGAATTTAAAATTAGTTAAAAAATATAGCTAACAAGCTATAACTGTAAAACAAACTATTAATAGATTATGATAGTTCAAATTTCCCATTACCAAAGTTATATTATTCGATTTAAAAGAATTGTTAAATTAAGAAAATTAAATTTTTTAATAAAATAATAAATGTTAAAAAAATAAAAAATATTTATGTACGACTGCGAAGTACTTGAATATATTCAACTCTTCAAATATTTCATTCGGAGTGTACGTAAAGAATCTACAATTCTACGTGAATTCACCACACAGCTGTTTTCATATATACGCAACAATAACAAAACGAAAGAAGTGTCAAAAAGCAATTCTGTGATTCTTTCTGCAATCTAATCAATTTTGTTTTTGAAAAATCTGATCAATTCGCGTTCAAAATTGTAGAAAACAAATTTAATAAGTATCAACATTTAAAATTAGTGCTTCTCTTGCTTTTCCATTACGTAATTAATTAATACGTCGTAGAACAAAATGACTCAAGATATTCTGATGTCACAAGATGAACCGGCAGCACCCTTGGTTGGCCTTGGAAGCACAGATGCAGCACGTAATCAGCTGCAACAATTCTGCATTTTAGCCAAAACAGCACACGGTGCAGCAATTCTAGAACTTGTAAAACAAGTTTTGGAAGCTCCCGGAATCTACGTTTTCGCCGAGTTGTTGGAAATGCCGAATATACAGCAGCTCAAAGATGGTGCAGATGCTAAATATTTCAACACCTTGAATCTTTTTGCTTATGGCACTTACAAGTTGTACCGTCAGCATCCAGATGAATATATTGAGCTCAACGCTGCCATGCAGAAAAAACTACAGCATCTCACCATCGTATCGCTGGCTATCAAAACGAAAAGCATCCCGTATTCGGTGCTGCTGGAGGAGTTGGAAATCGATAACATACGTCAACTGGAGGATGTTATCATTGAAGCCATTTATGCAGGTAAGTAATATTAACATACTTTGATATTTTGAAATCAAAAGTGACGCTTGATGTGTCTCTAATTCGGATCCCGAAAAATTCCAGCTCAAGTATGCGTTTTATAAGCTTCCTCATATAATTATAATTGACAACTAAGAAGGTTTTGAGAGAATCTTATTACCAAAAAAGGTTTTACTTAAATCTTCTCATTAAAGATAAATTTTCATCTCTCACTTCTACTTTCCAATGCAATGAATTAAATTGTTTCGTTGTAATGTTTCAGTGTTTGCTTTGAATTATTTTTACTTATCGTCGCTGATGGCACTACTCTCATCGCTCCCTCCCTGTCGAAAGAGTGATACCATTTTGAAGCATTTCACTCGCGTCCAAATTTGTAGAGCAATTTGCCGGAGTCTTTTTACAGACATCGGATTTAATGTGAAATCAACTCTTTACTTTGCAATGTTTACGTTTTTGAGTTCATATTTTCTCCTGATGAAATTTTTCCATCTGTTTTTATTTTCTTGGAATGAGTTCAAGCTTTTGCTTTCAGGCTGCAGATATCGAAATTGTCGCTGCTTTCTTTTGCCATTTAAATTAAAAAAGGATTTTCTTGTAAATTCTCAATTTTTGCTACTTTTTAATTCTGTGTTTATTTGGTTTCGTGGTATTGTAAACGTTTTTACACAATTGCTTGAAGGAAGTAATTTGTGTCTATTGTTTTTAAAGAATTTTCTTACGGAGATAAGTTAAATTGCTTTATCGAAGTTTAAGCATTAAAATTGTGTTTTGAAGTCTCAACAGTAACTGAAACGCTTTCAGTTTTACAAATATTTATTTCAGCCAATGATAAACTTGCTTTATGTCGCCGTGTCATTGTAAAGAGTTAATGTAAATCTAATTAAATTTAATGTAAAATTTACCTGCAGACTTTCCTTCTATTCTTCTTTACTTTGAGATCAAAGAAAATTTACCCAAAATGCGTCATTAATTAAAATCGTGTGCTTGCTAAAAACTGCTGACTACATCAGCATACACAACGTTGATAACAACGTCTGGTGTTGGAGTTTGAAAAGTGCCTACACTACTTTTGGCTCAGCTTTTAACACTTTTGTTTGTTTGCATCAAGAAAAGCTGTCTGAAGGCCAACATCGCAGCTCGTTCCTCCACCAGACGCCAAATTTTCACTTGACTGATCGCTCCTTAATTGATATCTTTATGGTTGTTGTTGTTATGCTATTTTGTTTTGCACTGTTCGTAGAAGGAGTCAGTGGCAATCATGGCAATGAGCCAGTCCTTTAGAAAAATTAAAATTAACTTCGTTAGGGTTGTATTTTTGTTCGTACTTCTTAGAGAGCTTCTCGCAGCTGCTGTCCTTGATATCCTCATCATCGCTGCCGTATTGACGTCGTTATTGTTGTTGTTACTCTTGTGCTTTTCTTTTTGTTCCCACAAGTTACGGAGAAGTTAATTCTACCTAATTTTGTTATGATTTTACAATAGCAACTATCAAGCTAATTGTGAATTTTTAAAGTATATAGAATTATTTTACGACATGGGAAATTTAATTTTTGTTTCATGTGGAAAAAAGGAAAGTTAAAAAAGGAATACATATAATTAAATATAAGCTTAATACGATATTTTAGCTTTTATTTTTAAGTTTCACATTTAAGGCATTAAGATTAAAGTTGATTTATTCCTTTTCTTAAACAGGAAACTTAAACTTTTATAAGGTTATTAAACTGTTATAAAGCTTTTACAATGAAAGTGATAAAATATGTATCCTCTTGTATCATCGTGTCATCATTTCAGTATGACAACCATAATAACAACAAATAAGTGTTGCTCTTAGATTAAAACCTATAAGAATATATTTGAAGTTAATAATGATACAGTAATCTTTTAAGTCTTTTGCTTACATCTTTAAGTTTCAATCTTTTAAGTCTTTTGCTACATCGACGAATATCTAGATTATTTCTTTCAACAAAGTTGATTTATAACACTTATTTAGGTCTGCTTTAAGCTTGTAATCAAGCATAATTTCATCTAATTACATGAAAATCTGAAAGCACACCGATGAAGTTTCTCTTCTGAGAGAAGAATAAAGTTAATGATATGAATGAGTTCAATGAAACTTTTACAATGAAATATAATAATAAAGAACGTTTTTCGTTTTTCTAAAATGTTAAATAATGCCGTATCAAAAGAGAAGATTAAGAGTGTTGCTTTTATACTCGTCAGAAAATTAGCACCATCATTAATTCGAACAAAAAACGAGCGAATAGAAAGGAGACAAAGAAAATGAAAGGAGACTCCTTCTGAAAAATGTGGCATAAGCGGTATATAAAATTTAGAACAACGAAGAATTATTTTACAATACTTAAACGCAAACTTAATAGATTTAAAACGTAAATATAAACATTTTATTGAGTTAAAATTTTATTTAAAGTCTTTATTTACCATAATTGTATTTATTTACTATACTTATAATACATATATGAAGTGCATGTAGAAATAACTTCGGAATATTTCTTATATAGAATGAAAACAGTAAATAAATTGGTAAACATGCTGGAACACTATAAAGAAGCAGCAGTGAAGCGAGTTCACAGACAGACAGATCCACCGTCAATTATTTGTACAGTGGTCAAATACTACTCTTTAACGGCTATCAGCTCTGTTATAGCAACAATAAGGACATCAGGCGCAACAGAGGCAGACAGGGTGGCAATTTTAGTCATTCCTTATGTGGACAAATCTTGTGCACGCGTGCAGATACATATGTTTGATTAGAGCAGCAGGATAAATATTTACAGCAGAAAATAATGAATAAACAAAAAGAAAATCGGGAAATACTGGTAGATAAGCTGGCTATTGAATCTACTGACTGGTAGATAAATAGGAAAGTTGATAGACTGATAAGCAGACCCTAAGACTGGTAGATGGGCAGGTAGACTATCCACAGAAGTCAAGCAGTCTTTTTGTCCTTCCCTTGATCTTTCTCCTACACTTTCTTTGCATACATTCAGGGGAGTGTTAATCAAATCTCACTGCCAAAATCGACACTCTTCATCGGCGTGAATAACGTCACCATAACAACTCTGTAATCCATCCTTCAACAGAAGTTTTTTCGCAAGTACTTTATTGTGAGTGAGTCCCATGATTTTGCACATTTCTGGAGGATTTCCTTTTCTTTTCTTTCCTTCTTTCCTTTGTAATTTATAAAGTTCTTGTGTTGAATAACTTTTTTATGGCACAACTTTAAAAGCTTGGAGAATTTTCGACTCTATCAACACGTTAGATGATATTAATAAAAATTTAGTGTGTATCTAAAACAAAAACCAATAAACCAAGAAAATATAAAGTGGTGGCTAGGAGGAGCTTTTCTCATAAGACGAAACGAATTTCTCTAATATTTCTGTATTAAAACATTTCAGTTACAAAGTATAAGAATAAGCTTTAAATTCTACTTTAAAATGTCCTCAAGTTAATTTTTTCAACCCTGTTCACTGACACAATGGTTTCTTTAGTGCCCTCCTTCTCCTGACTGTCGCTATTTTAATATATGAGGTTTATAAATTTTCTACAAGTTTTATGACATGATTGTGATTGATTGATTGCTTATCTGTTGCATGCAGGATCATAACACCGCCGCTCCGTCTGAAAATATGTCATTGTGAGGGAGAGAGTATTAGAAGGCACTCTCTCTCTCTCCCCCTTCCTCTCCCTGTCTGTCTGTTTGTATGATGGAAAAAAAATTCTAATCATAGTGAGGAAAACTATGTCAAGCTGAAGCTGACACACCGCAAACTCGGAATTCTTCTTCAATTTTTTACGATTCAGTGGTTCCATTCATTCATTCATTCTTCCTGTTGTGATAATTTTTTTGTTGATTGACTTTGTCGATCGGTTTTTATTTTCTAGTGTTTCCATTGTTCTGTTTTTATGAGTTTTCACGTTGTTGCTGACCTTTTTGCTTTTTGTAGATATTTTTTGTATCATCGTGCGATTTTTCACAACAAAAATAACGTAATTGCATTTTTTTATGTATGTATGAACATACATGAGAATGACAAAAGAAATATTTTATTTTTTTGGCTTTCAATTTTCCTAAAGGAAATATATGAGGTCTATTTTTATGATAACTATAAAGTAATTGTTAATCAAAAGAATAAAAAAATTAATGAATGATTGCATAAAAAGAAGAAAAACCTTCAGCATCCGCAAACATTATTTTCCCAAAGACGATTGAATGCAAACTCAAGAAGATGAAGGTTCCAACTCACGAAGGACGAATATCAAGATTTAACAAGGTTTCATCGGGAATTATTGTCTGTCCAGGAATATGAATAATTTAAAGATGTTAAAGAGAACTTCTTGAACTTCGGATGTAGATAAAGAAATTTGTAAAAAGAGTGTTTAAGATAGAGAACACTAAATTGGCGAAAGTTAAGGCAATACTGGTGTCCTAAATACATTCCTTCAGCAATTAGTGACAGACCTCCATTAATTTCACTTTTCAACGTTTTCCCCCCGATATATTCAGATATTATATGTAGGTATATATAAAATCACATATACATATACATATAATGTGTACACAGTTACATGGCAAAAATGTTTTCCGGCATCGAATAATTTTTCGTTGTAATTTTTCTACACTCTATTGTATGTGTTATTATCGCCCACTTTCACTTTACAATCTCTCCAACTTGAGATGAATACCACTTTCGGCGCCTATTAAAAATTTTTTCCTGCAAATACGTAAGGGAATCTGTGTCTTCGTAGTCGTGCTCAGTCAATACCGTTGCAGTAACATAATGATGCCGATCTTCACCTGCATTTCGCCAAATCGTAATGCGATGCAATTCCTCGGTCCATCACCGAACGGCATATACGCCGACGGGTGACGTTGCGCACATTGGTCCGGTGAAAAACGTTCCGGGTCGAATTTCTCGGGTTCTGGATATAGCAGACGATCGTTGTGTATAGCATCGACTGGTATAATGACGTCAATGCCGCGCTTAATTACAAAATCCGTATGCGGCACTCGATAGTCAACGACACTCTGACGCACAATATGTGGAAGAATCGTGCGCTTTCGTAGAGTTTCTGTAAGGAAAACGTAATGAAAATCAATGGGGTTTTTATCGCACTCGCTGAAACTGAACTCTGATTTCCTAGACTCACCGGCGACCACTTGTTTCAGGTACTTCATCTCGCCCACAGCCTCGTATGTTACTTCACCCCCGTTTTTCGTCAGAACTCGCTGCACCTCCTCCCGCAGAGTCTGCTGTATGTCGGGGTTCAATGCCAACTCGTACATACAGAATGACATCGTGGTCGCAGATGTTTCGTAGCCACCCATAAAGAACAACATTACTTGCGCTGCCAGGTGATCCATAGTCAAACCATTCGACAAATCATATTCACCATCGATGTCGGCGGTCACTTGATCATTTTTCTGCTTCAATCCAATCAATAAATCCATAAAATCATTGCGATGTATGCAGTGTTTCTCTCTGTATGCCACCGTTTCCCCGATGATCTTCATGAAAAAGGCTTTTCCCATACGTCTAAACTCCGAGTCAGGATCGTTGAAGCTATTGCACTCAATGCCGAAAGCGCACGAGCAAATGATGTTTGTCGTGTAGATTGAGCACAGTTCTTTGGCTTCAATATCCACCACACCGCTGGATGGTGAGTGCAGAAGGAGGTCTTCACAAGCAGCAGCTAGTCGATTGCCCACCGCTACCATCGTAGAGAACATGTAACGCATGCGTCCCGTGCTGAAAACCGGAGTCAGTTTGCGTCTCAGAACCCGCCACAGCTCGCCGTCGAGGAACAGTAAATTTCCCGTTAGGGGATCATCGCGTACATTGTTGAAGAGTGCACGATTGGGGAAGCTGGTAAAATCCGTGATCATGATCTGCCTAATGAGGTCCAAGTCCAGCAGGAAGATGTCTCTGGTGAGGAACGTGTAGGAACCGACGAATGGAGCACCTGTCGGTTTGAATTTCTTATAAATCCGCTGATCGATATGCTTCCAGTGCAGATCGCTGCCGATGCCGCGAATATTACCGAAAAGTAGAACAGGTTTCTCTTGTGGCACGTTGCAACGCGTCCAATGCGAGTAGTGATGCTGGAGCCACAAGTAGAGCAGAGCCGGAATAACCACGACCAGCGTTATCAGGATGAAAAGCATGATTGTACTTTCGTCAGTTAACTGACTAAGCTCGCTACTTTATTGTGTGGAGTATTTAAATGTTTTTTAATTTAATTGCAACAACTATTTTGTGATGACCTTAGTTTTTATAAACACTACTCGTAGGTGGGTTACCTTGCCTATAGGAAACGTTGTATACCGGTGTGTTGTGTCGTCTTGTGTTCTGTTGAGTTGAGTTAAACTGTGCTGTTGTTGTTGTTCACCAAACTGCTACTTAGTGAAATCGGTGATCGAGAACTGTTGATTTGTGAGCTGATTATTCAAATTATCGATAAACTTTGTGAAATAAGCTGATTTTTCTTGATCTCTCTCCTTCGCCGTCTTCTTAGCCTGCTCTTTCTCCCTGTCTCTTTCTCAATCGAGTAAAAAACTCGTTCGAATTAACGAGTTTGGTTTTTTCACAAACTTAGTTAGTTTTATATACTATAATACTTGTAATAATAAAATTTCACCACAATTTCTAAAAATTTAATTTAAATTTTTTTTTTCTTGTGATGAGGATTTTGATGATTTCGTTTTCCTTCTGCTGTCTTCCCCTTTGTCGTCCTTGATTCGTTTTAGTTTCTTTTATGCCTCATTTACCACATTTTAACTGAGCTATATTTGGGATTTCCTTCTGTTTGTACTAAGATTGCTATACATATTTGTTTTTAATTCTGATTATCAATTCGTAGACGTTGAAAAATTTTTCCTTCTAAAGATCGCCCCACAGCGTTGGATTCATTCGTTGGCACTACAATGGATGGTTAACTCAGGCAAGGTTCGCTCTTGCTGACAATGATTTCTAAATCCTGTGGAATTTTACATTACACTCACTTCTGTCAGAGATTCACAATCGTGATGAGCTTGGAGCAAGAAAAGTTGTAAATAGTTGTAAATACAGAAGCAAAATTTCATTTCGTATTAAGTTGTACACTTTTCTCATTTCATTTTGTCCTTTTTAAAAGGTTTTTATTAGGTCGCTTTCTGAACTAGTAAATTTTAAAAGCAATTTTTCGTCCATTTCCCGATGAGCTAGGCTTTTGAAATTTTGACAATAGCTTAGAACTGGACGACAATGCATCCCTTAAACATATTTACCCGCCACCGCCCATTCTAAGGCGAGAAATTTGCCGATTTTTAAACTTGTTTACAAAAATTCATATATTTTTTGACGTAAGATTGATTTTTGTTTCAACTCAACGAGTATATATACACTCGTTGCAACTGTCAACTGAACAACGAGTACATATTATAATAAAGGTTTTTGTACACACTGTCTATCTACAAACTATGTTGAGACTTTAACCACTCCAGTTATTTGAGAAGTGAGACAACGCTCTTATAATAAATTTTGAAATTTGTTTACAAAACTACATATATTTTTTGACGTAAAAATAATTTTCAATAAATGAAATAATTTTGACTTAAAAATATTTTCAAAAAATTAAAATAACTGTGACATCTTGCATATTTCAATCAGTTATTTCAATCTTGCACAGTTTACTAAAAAATAAAAAATAATTATTTAAATAAAAAACATTTTTTAATGAACCAAAAAGTTTAAAATAATTTTTCTAACACCATACAGATTCGCAACTCCATAAAGATGTTAAGATTTAAAACAAAAAACATGGGGCGGATTATAATGATAGGTACTAATTTGTAAGCGCCCCACGTTTTTCGTTTTAAATCTTAACATCTTTATGGAGTTGCGAATCTGTATGGTGCTAGAAAAATTATTTTAAACTTTTTGGTTCATTTAAAAACGTTTTATAAAAAATGTTGTATAGGTGAATGAAGGTGAGTCAATTGCACGAAAATGGTTCGCGAATTTCAAAAACTGAAATTCGACGAAGAGCGTCTTAAAGCACATTTAAAGGGAGACATTTGTTGTTCGCCAAACAAGCCGCGAATTGGCAGAAAAATTGAGCTGTGATCATCAGACAGCTCTCAATCATCTTCACTCGATGGGATTTGCGGAAAAATTTGAAGCCTGGGTGCCTCACAAGCTTACTGAAGAGAATAAAGAAAATCGCCTTCAAATTGCTTCGCAACTCCGTCCTCCAAGAGCTCAAATGGGAGGTTCTTCAGTATCCGCCGTACTCTTCGGATCTTGCACCGATTGATTACCATCTTTTCAGGTCCCTGTCGAACCAACTGAAGGGAGTTATATTCGACAACGTTGAAGAAGAATTTGTTGTTGTAATTATTGTTTTTTTTTGTTCATTAAAACACATTATAAAATACGTTACGAACTTATTAGCCAACCCAATAAAAGCAACATTGTTAACAAAATAACAGTATTATTGTTCTGATGAAATGAAGACCACATTATAGCATACTGTGATAGCATAGATACATATACAGCTCGCACTGATGTGGTTAAGAATTGTTCAATCAGCTGATAATAGCATAAATATTATTAACCACAAATTTTTATTATCCGGCCATTCATTTCTTCCAAACGACAGAGATTTTGAAGTTGTGGAAACAGCATTAAAGAAAAAGGATGAATTATATACATACTGTTCAAGACTACATATTATAATGCCATGAAAACTTACGAAAAAAAATTGCTAAAGTTTGTATGAAGTACAAAGAGAAGATTTTGCCTCGACCAAATATTTAGAAGAGGCAATATCAATCAGGAAAAACAATACGGACGGCGAAATTGCACAGTGGCTAAAAATATGCTGGATGAGGTTTAAATGATGATAAAGCGAGGATGATAAGGCGACCAAAACTTTTACAAAACTAGTATGGAAGTATAGTTTTTTTTATAGTATAGTTATATATGTTATCGTTTATAACATAGTGCCTCATTTAAAGGAATTCTTTTATTTGGAAAACAAGTAAGACCTAAAAACCTCAGAAAAATTACTACTTATGTCGCAAGAGAGAAATTCGATATGATGAGTTTGCTGCCTTACATACCACCTATTTACCATGAATACATCACTATGACAACTGTGAAGTAGAAATAAGTTTAAAATATCATTTTTTCTATATTTAGTTATCTTGACAAAGGAATTTATATTTTATTTATATCGTCTTATTGATATGACTGAAATTAGTCCGTAATAAACACAGTTTTTACATCCATTTCAGTGAAGCTAATGTCTATACAAATATGGACTTAATACAAATATGGTCTCTTGATTTTATTTCTCATATTATCTTTTTTTTGAAAGTGAAAGTAAAGTTTTTGATTGTCCATTTGGAGCTAAAAAAAATCCTTTATTTTTTTAAAATATTTTTAATAATTAATATTTCATAATAAAATTTAAAAAGTGTATAGTGTTAAAAACATCATTCGAATTGATTAAAGTTTGCCCATATTTTTAAATTAATTCAAATGCAAACCTTTAAATATATCGATACATGAAAAAATGCACTTATACCACTTTCAAAAAGAACAGCTCTATTTATGGATAACCTTTCGTGCCCATCACTTTACACTGAAGCTGAATATACGTACAAATTTCACTGCCAAAAACTATACTGTTCATCGGCGTTAATAACGTCAGTCACCATAACAACCTTGTAATCCATCCTTCATTAGTTGGTTTTTTCGCAAGTACTTTATTGTGAATGAGTCCCATGATATTGGAATGCTTTTGGAGTATTTGACAAAGTTTTTTATTTTTGTTTCTCCTTTCCTCTGTGCCTTTGTGCTTTATAAAGCTCTTGTCGCGTGTCCTGTGTTGAATAACCTTTTATTGGCACAACGTTAACAAAATCAAACTCAAGAACGACGAATATAAAGATTTAACAGTGTTTAAACGGGAATTATTGTTTATCCAAAAATATGAATAATTTAAAGATGTTAAGGAGAACTTCTTGAACTTCTTGAAATTCAGATTTAGAAATTCGTAAAAAGAGTGATTAAGATAGAGCACTAAATTGGCGGAGTTTAAGGCAATACTGGTCTCCTAAAACTAATAAAGACTTTCAGTAATCAGTGACAGACTTCAATTAATTTCACTTTTCACCGTTTTTCCCCAGTATATTCAGATATTATATGGAAGATATATGACCCCGTTACATCACAAGTTTGTGATCGTATCGTATCGAATAATTTTTCTATATATACATATATTTTTTCTATAATACAATCTTCTGCATGCGTTTTAACCGTCCACCTTTACTCTTCTTACAACCTCTCCAACTTGAGATAAATACCACTTTCGGCGCCTACTAAAAACTTGTTCTTGCAAATTCGTAAGGGAATCTGTGTCTTCGTAGTCGCACTCAGGCGATACCGTTGCAGTAACATAATGATGCCGATCTTCACCTGCAGTTCACCAAATCGAAGTGCGATGCAATTCCTCGGTCCATCACCGAACGGCATATACGCCGAAGGGTGACGATGCGCACATTGCTCCGGCGAAAAACGTTCCGGGTCGAATTTCTCGGGTTCTGGATATAGCAGAGGATCGTTGTGTATAGCATCGACTGGTATAATGACGTCAGTGCCGCGCTTAATTACAAAATCCGTATGCGGCACTCGATAGTCAACGACACTCTGACGCACAATATGTGGAAGAATCGTGCGCTTTCGTAGAGTTTCTGTAAGGAAAACGTAATGAAAATCAATGGGGTTTTTATCGCACTCGCTGAAACTGAACTCTTATTTCCTAGACTCACCGGCGACCACTTGTTTCAGGTAGTTCATCTCGCCCACAGCCTCGTAAGTTACTTCGCCCCCGTACTTCGTCAGAACTCTCTGCACCTCCTCTCGCAGAGTCTGCTGTATGTCGGGGTTCAATGCCAACTCGTACATACAGAATGACATCGTGGTCGCAGATGTTTCGTAGCCAGCCATAAAGAACAACATTACTTGCGCTGCCAGGTGATCCATAGTCAATCCATTCGACAAATCATATTCACCATCGATGTCGGCGCTCACTTGATCATTTTTCTGCTTCAATCCAATCAATAAATCCATAAAATCATTGCGATGTATGCAGTGTTTCTCTCTATATGCCACCGTTTCCCCGATGATCTTCATGAAGAACGCAGTCACATCATCCGGGAAGTATTTAATTCGTAGTTTCCGTGCCAAATCCACATGCGCAAATATTAAGCACTGTACAAGGAGTGGATAGCGATGGCGATCAGTGAGCGCTTTTCCCATACGCCTAAACTCCGAGTCAGGATCGTTGAAGCTGTTGCACTCAATGCCTAAAGCGCACGAGCAAATGATGTTTGTCGTGTAGATTGAGCACAGTTCTTTGGCTTCAATGTCCACGGCACCGCTGGATGCTGAGTGTAGCAGGAGCTCTTCGCAAGCATCAGTCAGTCGATTGCCCACCGCTACCATCGTAGAGAACATGTAACGCATGCGTCCCGTGGTGAAAACCGGAGTCAGTTTGCGTCTCAAAACCCGCCACAGCTCGCCGTCTAGGAAGAGTAAATTTCCCGTTAGCGGATCATCGCGAACATTGTTGAAGAGTCCGCGATTGGGGAAGCTGGTAAAATCCGTGATCATGATCTGCTTGATGAGGTCCAAGTCCAGCAGGAAGATGTCTCTGGTGAGGAACGTGTAGAAACCGACGAATGGAGCGCCTGTCGGTTTGAATTTTTTATAAATGCGCTGATCGATATGCTTCCAGTGTACATCCCTGCCGATGCCGCGAATATTACCGAAAAGTAGAAAAGGTTTCTCATGTGGCACGTTGCAACGCGTCCAATACGAGTAGTGATGCTGGAGCCACAAGTACAGCAGAGCCGGAATAATCAACACCAGCGTTAACAGGATGAAAAGCATGATTGTACTTTCGTCAGTTAAACGACTAAGCTCGCTATTTTATTGTGTGGAGTATTTAAATGATTTTTTATTTAATTGAAAACAACTATTTTGTGATGACCTTCGTTTTGATAAACACTACTCGTAGCTGGGTTACGTTGCCTATAGGAAGTGCTGTATACCGGTATGTTGTGTCGTCTTGTGTTCTGTTGAGTTGATTTGTCTGAGTTGTGTTAAACTGCGCTGTTGATTTGTGAGCTGTTTATTCAAATTATTCATAAACTTTTTGAAATAAGCCGATTTTTCTCGATCTCTCTCCTTCTCCCCCTTCTTATGCTGCTCTTTCTCACTCTCTCTCCCTCTCTCTCAATCGATTAAAAAACTCGTTCGAATTAACAAGATAGCGTATGAGCAACCTTTACTATATAATTATTAGCGATGGTTTTTCCACAAACTTAGAGTTAGTTTTATATACTATAATACTGGTAATAATAAAATTTCACCACAATTTTTAAAAATTTAATTTAATTTCTGTGTTCTCTTCTGATGAGGATTTTGATGATTGGGTTTTTCTTCTGCTGTCTTCCCTTTTGTCGTCCTTGATTCGTTTTAGTTTCTTTTATGCCTCATTTACCACATTTTAACTCTCTATATTTGAGATTTCCTTCTGTCTGTGCTAAGATTGCTTGCTTTGCTTTTAATTCTGATTATAATCTCGTAGACGTTCAAATGTTCCCTTCGAAACGTCGCCCCACAGTGTTGGTACCATTCATTGACACTCCAATGGATGGTTTACTCAGCCAAGGTTCGTTCTTGCTGACAGTGATTTCTAAATGCTGTGAAATTTCTCATTGAACTCACTTCTGTCCGAGGTTCAGAATCGTGATGAGCTTTGAGCCAGCGTTAGTTGCAAATACAGAAGTAAAATTTAATTTCGTATTTAGTTAAATTTTCTTATTTAATTTTGTTCTTTTCCTTTTCTCTTATTGCTTCTGTTCTTATTTTTAAAGTATACATTAAAAATTTTTTAAACTTCGTTGAATTTTAATATCATGATATAATAATAATATAATACATTTAACTTTAATCCTAGGTCTTTAATCTTTTTATTTCTGAAATCTTTAAATAGAAGAAAATTTTAAAACTGCAAGGATTCCAGAAGCTGTTGCAATTTAATTGAGGGAGAAAAAATATTCCATCTGTTTCTCGGTTGCTCTTTCTCTCTCTTTTCTCTCTCTCTCTCAGAGACAGACACTCACAGCAGCTTTTACCACAACAATAATAATTTACGTCGAAGCAGCTGCATTTATTTAAATGGCTTACAAACTCAATTTGTTACATTGGCAGCTTCTGTGTTTCAGTTTTTTCCACTAGAAATGTTCGAGAGATTGTGGCAATGATCAACAAGCGGCAACAAGTTTTGTCTGCTGGTGACAAAGAGAAAAGGACATAATAAATTTGTACTAATTTGCATTTCAATGAATTTAAAAATATGTCTGTTTCTGAACACTTCTTTATAATCATTTGAACTCTTAAATCTATTGTTTAAAGACTGGGTTTCGGAGTCTTAATTTTTGTTCCAGGTTCTTGATGTTTAAAGCATAAAAATATTCCTTTAAAGTTAATTTTTCAGTAGTTATAAAGAAAGTATTTTAAAATTAAAGTAACAAAATTTGTAACAAAATTTATAACACTTATTTAGCTCTGTTTTAAGCTTGTAATCAAGCATAATTTCGTGATGATATCTAATTACTTTGAAATTTAAAAGCAAACCGATGAAGTTTCTCCTCTGGGAGAAGAATAAAGCTGATATGAATGAGTTCAATGATACTTTTACAATGAATAATAATAAACTTTTTTGTCTTAAGAGTTGAAAAATATTATATCAAAAGAGAAGATTAACTGGGTGAGTTTTGCTTTTATACGCGCCATCATCATCAGCCATTATCATTAGCACCATCATTAAATCGAACAAAAAAACTAGTAAATAGAAAAAAGACAAAGAAAATAAAATGAGACTCTTTCCCAAAAATGTGACATAAACGGCATATAAAATATAGAACAACGAAGAACGATTTTACAATACTTAAACGCAAATAAAATATGGTTTTAATAAGCTTGAGATGGATGAGTTTACAACGTTAAGCTTCGGATAAGATTTAAAACTTAGGAATATTTATTATATAGAATAGAAAACTTAAGAATACTATCAGAGAAGAGAAAATCAAGTAAATGAGTAATCAAATAAATTGGTAAACATACTGGATCTTTATAAAAAGGAAGAAGCAGGGAAGCGGGTTCACAGACAGACAGACGTACAGTGAGCAATTTTCATGATATTCAGGCCTAAAAACTTATAAAAAGCAATACAGTCTGAATGGGAATGAATAAATTTATGGATAACTTTTTGTGTCCATCACTTTACACTGAAGCTGAATATTTGTACAAATCTCACTGCCAAACGCGACACTCTTCATCGGCGTGAATAACGTCACAGTCACCATAACAACCCCGTAATCCATCCTTCAACAGAAGGCTTTTTCGCAAGTACTTTATTTGTGAGTCCCATGATTTTGGAATACTTTTGGAGGATTTGACAAAGTTTTTTCTTTCCTTTTATTTTTGTTTCTTCTTTCCTCTTTCATAGTACTTTATAAAGTTCTTGTCGTGTGTTCTGTGTTGAATAACATTTTTATGCCTCAACGTTAACTGAATCAAACTCAAGAAGGACGAATATAAAAACTTAACAGCATTTAAACGGGAATTGTTGTCAATCCAAAAATATGAATAATCTAAAGATGTTAAAGAGAACTCCTTGAATTCATATTTAGAAAAGAAATTTGTAAAATGAATGACACTACATTGGTGGAAGTTAAGGCAATACTGGTCTGCTAAAAGTAATACAGACTTTCAATAATCAGTGACAGACTTCAATTAATTTCACTTTTCAGATATATTCAGATATATTATATAAGTTTTCTATATATTGTTTTCTACAGTCACCTGTATTTCTTATTTTATAACCTATAACCTTTCACTCTTCTTACAACCTCTCCAACTTGAGATAAACATTTTCAGCGACTATTAAAAATTTCTTCTTGGAAATACGTAAGGGAATCTGTGTCTTCGTAGTCGTGCTCAGTCGATACCTTTGCAGTAACATAATGATGCCGATCTTCACCTGCATTTCGCCAAATCGAAGTGCGATGCAATTCCTCGGTCCATCACCGAACGGCATATACGCCGAAGGGTGACGCTGCGCACATTGCTCCGGCGAAAAACGTTCCGGGTCGAATTTCTCGGGCTCTGGATATAGCAGAGGATCCTTGTGTATAGCATCGAGTGGTATAATGACGTCTGTGCCGCGCTTAATTACAAAATCCGTGTGCGGCACTCGATAGTCAACGATACACTGACGCACAATGTGTGAAGCAATCGTGTACTTTCGTAGAGTTTCTGTAAGCAAAACGTAATGAAAATCAATGGGGTTTTTTTCGAACTCGCTGAAACTGAACTCTTATTTCCTAGACTCACCGGCGATCACTTGCTTCAGGTAGTTCATTTCGCCCACAGCTTCATAAGTTACTTCGCCCCCGTGCTTCGTCAGAACTCGCTGCACCTCCTCTCGCAGAGTCTGCTGTATGTCGGGGTACAATGCCAACTCGTACATACAAGATGACATCGTGATCGCAGCCGATTCGAAGCCAGCCATAAAGAACATCATCACTTGCGCTGTCAGCTGATCCATTGTCAAACCATTCGACAAATCATATTCACCATCGACGCTTTCGGCGCTCACTTGATCATTTTTCTGCTTCAACCCAATCAATAAATCCATAAAATCTTTGCGATGTATGCCGTGTTTCTCTCTGTATGCCACCGTTTCCCCGATGAACTTCATGAAGAACGCAGTCACATTATCCGGGAAGTATTTAAGTCGTAGTTTCCGTGCCAAATCGGGATGCTCATATAATAAGAGCTGTACGACGAGTGAATGGCGAGGCTGATTAATGATCGCTTCTCCCATACGCCTAAACACCGAGTCAGGATCGTTGAAGGTGTTGCACTCAATGCCTAAAACGCATGAACAAATTATGTTTATCGTGTAGATTGAGCACAATTCTTTGGCTTCAATGTCCACAGCACCGCTGGATGGTGAGTGTAGCAGGAGTTCTTCGCAAGCAGGAGCCAGTCGATTGCCCACCTCTACCATCGTAGTGAACATGTAACGCATGCGTCCCGTGCTAAAAATCGGAGTCAGTTTGCGTCTCAGAACGCGCCACCGCTCGTCATCGAGGAAGATTAAATTTCCCGTTAGTGGATCATCGCGTACATTGTTGAAGAGTGCACGATTGGGGAAGCTGGTAAAATCCGTGATCAAGATCTGCTTGATAAGATCTAAGTCCAGTAGGAAGATGTCTCTGCTGAGGAAGGTGTAGAAGCCGACGAATGGAGCGCCTGTCGGTTTGAATTTTTTATAAATCCGGTGAACCACGTCCTTCCAATGCAGATCGCTGCCGATACCGCGAATGTTACCGAAAAGCAGAACAGGCTTCTCATGTGGCACGTTGCAACGCGTCCAATAAGAATAGTGATGCTGGAGCCACAAGTAGAGCAGAGCCGGAATAGTCACGACCAGCGTTATCAAGATGAAAAGCATGATTGTACTTTCTTCAGTTAACTGACTAAGCGACTTCATTGTTCGGATTATTTATACACAAATTCATTGCATTTAATTGCAACCACTATTTTATAATGACCTTAGTTTTTACCTAAGGTTAACGTAACACCTATCCCTAGGTGTCTATACCTGGCCTATACGAAGTAATTGTATTTCGCTGTCTTGTGTTTTCTTGAGATGTCTGAGTTGAGTTAAATTGCGCTTTTGTTGTTGTTCTCCAACGAACTGCTACTTAGTGAAATCGGTGATCGAGAACTGTTTATTCAAATTACTGAACTTTTTGAAAAAAGTAGATCTTTGTCGACTTCTCTCCTTCTTCGTCTTTTTAACCTGCCCTTTCTCACTCTGGTTCTCAATGGATTAAAAAAACTCGTTGGAATTAACAAGATAGCGTCTGAGCAACTATGTAATTAAATAAGAGATAAAATAAATATGCCTGTTGCCTTTGTCGTCCTTGATTCGTTTTAGTTTCTTTTATGCCTCATTTACCACATTTTAACTCAGTTATATTTGGGATTTCCTTCTGTCTGTACTAAGATTGCTATATTTGTTTTTAATTCTGATTATCAATTCGTAGACGTTCAAAAATGTTCCCTTCTCGAAACGTCGCCCCACAGCGTTGGTGCCAATGAATGGTACCAATGGATGGTTTACTCAGCCGAGGTTCGTTCTTGTTGACAATGATTTCTAAATCCTGTGGAATTTCACATCGAACTCACTTCCGTCCGAGGTTCCTAATCGGGATGAGCTTGGAGCCAGCGTTAGTTGCAAATACAGAAGCAAAATTTCATATAATATTAATTTATTATTTATCATTTATTTTGTTCTTTTTCTTTTCTCTTATTGCTTCTGTTCTTATTTTTACAGTTTAAATAGAAAAAAAGAAGTTAAAAGTTAAAGGTTTTTAAACTCCTTTGATTTTTAATATCATGATACACTCGCGCTCTCGTTCGCACTCGTTCACTAAAACAGAATTTTAAGAAATATTAACACCTGAGTGAATAATCTACGAGTATTTAATTTTTGGCAAGGAATGTGGTGATAACCATTACAAAATGAAATCGGTTTTTTTTTAGCGCGAGTGTATATTAATAATATATATGTAAATATAACATTATTTATAGGTTTTTCATTAGGTCTTAAATTTTTTTATTTCTGAAACCTTTAAATTAAATAAAAGGGAATTTAAAAAACTGCAAGGATTCCAGAAGCTGTTGCAATTTAAATGATGGAGAAAAAGTACTATCTCTGTTTCTCGGTCGCTCTTTCTCTCTCTCACTCTCTCTCTCTCTCTCTCTCTCTTCCTCTCAGAGACACTCTCTTCCATGCTCACAGCAGCTCACGCACAGAATTCGTTCCATTCTGATTGATTGTTAAAGGATAAAAACATTCCTTTAAAGCTAATTTTTCAGTAGTCATAAAGAAAGTATTTTAATATTAAATTAACACAAATTAAATCTCATCTTTTTTCCTCTCTTTTCAGATATCATCCATGGTAAATTGTTTCAAAATAATCGTTTTCTAGAAATCGATTACGCTCAGGGTCGTGATATACCGCCTGGTTATACAACTAAGATTGCTGAGACCCTGCAGGAGTGGGTCAACGCCTGTGATGGCATCTCCAACTGCATTGAAGAGCAAATCAATCGTGCTAACTCGGAGAAATCGAAACGCTTGAAGAACAAAGAACGCATTGAGCAGGAGGTAAATAAACAGAATCTACAGCATCTACATATGAAATTAAAAATCACACCGATTCCTAAACGTTTTTCAACTTTATCTCTCGCTTTCCTTTCTCTGTGCCTCTCTTGCCTTTCTATCCCCCTTTCTCTTTCTTTTCTATTTTTCTACTATTTCTATTTTTATTATAAATAGTTAATCAGTTTGAAGAAAATGTTAAAGTCTCAGCTTACGGATACGGATGAAGCCATGCAAATCGACTCACGCAACGAAACTTCAACCAGTCAGGATGGCCGCAAAAAATCCTATAAAACAAAAATCGATCGTCCACGCCCAATTGGTAAGTCTTGGTTCAAATCCTTGACACAAAGTTTTGACAAGGAATAAATAGTTTTGAACGTTAAATAAAAATGAGGAAGAGTATTGTAAAGTCTTCATCTCGAATTTAGATATCGTAATAAAGTAATCATCTCTTCTGTCTTTAAGCTAAGCAGGGTTCGGAATATATCCCTCAAACGAACAACTTTTTTTATATCCCTCACAAAAAAACGATCTCAAAAGATGAAAATCTGTTTTGACTCATGAGCGATTTTTATTTTTTCATCTTAGTTCAAAAAAATACATATCGCTCACGTTCAAAATAATTTCGATCTTTCAACAAAAGCAGCAGTATACCAAATCCAACAAAAACATATTCATACGGAACACAAACAAAACTTCATTCTCAAACAATTGTCTCTGCCGCGAAGCGAACCATCCAAACACCAACAAAACCCATGCTGTTCCGCTGCTTTTTTCGATCCCTGCGTCGAAATTATTTTCATCTTCAAAGATCGATTTTTTGCCTGCGCCGCCTTTTTTTTCATCACCGAAGATCGTTATGGTACGAAAGACGAAGTTTTCTCATCTTCTGCGATTGCTATTCGTCAACAAACGCAGTTTTTTTTTTTAGTTATTTTGAACGTGAGTGATATATATTTCTTTGAACTAAGATGAAAAAAAATATTTATCAATGAGGATTGAAATATTGTTATTGCAGTGAGGGATATAAAATTTATATTATAAATTGGGCGATATAAAAAAGAAACGTTTTCCGAACCCTGAAGCTAAGCCCGCAAATTGCAGTTAAAAATTAAGCAGTTAAAAAGCTTTTGTTATGGTAAAAATAGTAATTTTTCCCACTTATGTTGCTTATGGATAAATTAAAATCAAATTATAGTTAAGCTCCTTGTTTTTCTGTTGTGGTTTTTATGTTATTTTGTAAAGCGTAAATTTTAAATTTAAAGATTTAAGCTCTAATTTATGCTAATCTAACCTAAGTTCAATTTAAAAATGTGTGTAAGCTTTAAGTAACTAATTTATTAAGAGAATTTCATTAATAATAAAAAAATATATCTATTAATAGAAAAAAAAATTTAAACAAAAATAATTATTTCTCTTCTTCCTCTTCCTCTTCTTTTACAACAACAGTTCCGCTCCAAAAGAACAATATGAAAGACATGATGCAAAAAGGCGGCAGCATGAAATTCTGCAAATAATTTTCTGTGCACTGCGTTTACGTTTTTTCAGTACTTCTCCGCCAGCTCCTTCTCTTCTCTTCCAGGGCGTGGTCACACTCAGAGAACTCCGCACTCAGCACATCTTTTATACGTTCTTCTTTTTATTTTTTTCTCTTATTTCCTTCAAAACTCACAATCAGAGTCACACAAGTTGTCATCATTTGCTTTTTTATCTTCATCGTCATGAACATTATCATCACCACCTCCAATAACAACAAGAAGAACAACAACAACAACGACATCAAACATGAACCGTATGAAGCGCCATCCATCTGCACTTTTTTATTATACAAGCGCACCTCCTCATAACCATCCCAAAGGATCGGCTGGCTGGCTGTCTTCTTCAATCAATAGCATCGATTGCTTGGCGAAATTCAATTAAATTGAACAGAAGAAAGAAATCATATTGCAAATAAACAAAAACGACTTTCAAAACTAATAAAGAACTGTGAAGCACTTCATTCATTATTCATGCAAGTTGCATAAAATTGCATCGTTTTATTTCTTGTTTTTAACTTGTTTTATTTTAATCTTGTTCCTTTTTACAGCTTTTATTTGATTCTCCGCACAAGACTCAAGACCCTCAATGCAAATGTTGATAACTTCTTAAGTTGTTAAGTTTGCTTCAGCATGTTCATGGTTTGCATAGTTTCGCACTTGATTGACGACTCGAGAGGATGCATTCTGTTGTGTGGACGGGGGGGCAAACAAGGTTGGAATTTTAGAGTCGAAGATCGATTCAACAGCGTTTTCTATTTCCAATATTTAATTGAAGTTTATCGTATCTAGAATATTTTATATCCCCATAGTATTGTTAAAGAAACTGATTTTCATAGTCACTTTTGAAAAATGTATCACTAGTGTACCAGAAGAGCGATCTGGCCTTCATACAACTCTGGCAGCTTCAAGGAGCATATTGTGAAAGCATTCAAAAGCATATCCGGCTCGAAGAACAGTAAAAGAAAACCATATAAAAATATAAATAAAGTATATATGTAATTATAAATGAAAGTGTTATTTTCAAATAATACTAGTTTGTTTATAATTTTAAATGGTTTTCTTTCGTCCTATATACCCTATCCTATAAATTCTATAATCTATTTAAAAATAATTGTTTCTTTCCGAGTCGAAGCATTGAATCGATTCAACGTAAGTGAAGAAAATCTGAATATTCAAAAATTTTGAATTTGAACTCGTATAACAACAGAGTGCATTTAACTTAATTGCGTTTCTGTGCTTGATTATTTTCAATCTCTATCGCAAAGTTTGTCTTTTCCTTGTTTATTAACATGTCTTGTATTTTCAATATCAAAACTTACCTTCGTTTGAGAAAAGGTATAAAAACAACAACAAAAACAAGATAGCTGTCCATAAATAAACCTGCTGTGCTTTGAAACGTGAAAATTTATCAAACTTTCACAGACACTCAAACATGCAAAGAGGAGCCGATGTCTACCAAACGCTCAAAAGTCATTCAGTCATCCTGAAAAGCCTACGAAAATCCCTGCACACATGAGCTCCACTTGATACCGCAAGGTACGAGTACATGGTACTTTGTGTGCACCACTCCTTAAATCACTTGGATGCCATCGTTCTTTCTCTGTTCCCCTCAAACTGTTCGGTGTCCTGGTCTTATCTGCAACGTTTTTCAAACCTTTTATAGTGATTGAGTGATGATGTTTTCTTTTTTTATTTACTAGCAGAGGGGAATCGTATTTAGCTCGAAGGACCAACTTGGTTGTTTGATATACTTATACAAAAATAAATTTACAGGTTACAAATTGATATACATATGTATTCATAAATTGAAATGAATTATTATTAATTAAGTGAACGTGAGATGAGTTAGTCCTGTGAACTCTTGCAAATAACCTCCTGACGAACCATCCACAAGCAAGGAGTCTATCGCCAGGAAGAAGAGGAAGAAATTCAAACATGTAAGCCGATTTTAACGAGCTACGGGTATCCACACAAAAGTTCAAGTTTTTACACAGAACTATCTGAAGTGAAAAGCTTTCATCAAAGATTTTTGAAAAGAAGGTGCTTCAATTCGAGTGGCAAGCTTGAATTCATCAGGTTTAAACTAGAATCTTTCATATGCACTCATAACTCTGCATTGCAAAGATTTAGGTTAGGGAAAGAGTCGAAAAATTTAAGTGGATTGCAGGGGGATTCGTTTGACACCAGAAATCGAAGAAAGTGGCTATTCTTATACATTTGCTAGTTTTTTATTAAATTTCGACAGGTTTTCTGACATTTGTTACTGAACTTAGTGCTTGGAGTCTTCCTTGGAGGGATGAGCGCGGATATATTCCAGAGCTTTCAGGATAGCCTCAGGTGTTGGTGGGGGAGTGGGCAGGAGATCGCTGCTGGGCTGGAAACCATTCTCGTCGGCGACATACGTGACCTTGACAGGCACTCCCTCGTGAGAGATGTAGTGATATTCGCCGTGGATGTTGCCATGAGGGTCACCGGAAGCTTCAGCATTGATGCCGTTGCTCGTCTCGAGCTTATAGTCGAAGCCATCCTTGCGCACATCGGAGTCCAGAATCTTGATATCGGCATGAACATCGTCGGTGTCGTAACCACCAGAAGCGGCTGCTAAAGCAATCAGAGCGCAAAGGAGAACCTGGCGAAAGGGGGAGAGAAAGTCATGAGTTCATAAGAACTTTCGAATTGATGTGATGTGATCACTTACGAATTTGAACATGTTGCTGAGTTTGTCTTTTTCTTGGTGGATCCAATGAGTGACTATGATTGTTGCTGAGAGACGGTGCTATTTTATACTCTGAAGTTCTTCCTCGATACCTTATTTAAATTGTAAATCGAACCGGTAACCAGTTTTTACAGTTTCATCAGAAGCCGACTAATTTTGGGCTGATTTAAAATGCAAGCCACACAACAACAGCGTGGTTCTAACTACGAGTAATTCAAGATATAAGCTTGGGCTTTATTTTTATTTAATGCAAAGTACAATTTTTATGGCTTTTAAATAAATAAATTCCAAAATACAAAGTTTCACTTTTCGATTCGATTTACAAATGAATCCGAATTAAATTTTAAATTAAGAACTGAATATTATATACAAAAGATTAATAATTATCCCTATAATAAATACATATGATATAATCGGTGAAATACATATGATATAATCGGGAGTCGACAGTTTTAAGATTCTCCAGGACTGAGTTCTATTTTCTAGTAGATTACAGCAACAGATGAAAGGCTGGAAAACGTTTAAAATTAAGAAATAAATACAATAGAATATAAAGCAGAGTAAAGTGCGTAAAATTGGTATTAAATACTTCAGGGTATTTCTTATTTGTATAAAAGGAATCTTGGAATAATAAGAATTCTTTATGTAATGCATTAATTTTTATTTATATTAGCTGAACATTTATAACGGGTGCAAATAAGTTCTATAGTTGTATAAAGGTTAAGTTTTCAAGCTTTTTTACAGACGAATAAAGACGATACTCGTAGTACACTATTATATATTTAAAAAGCCTATCTTTTTTATAAAAAATTTAACTATTATGAGTACGATCTAAATAACTTCTTTAAAATTAAATTTGTAATAAATTAAAGGGAAGAACAAACATCCCTCATATAAATACAGAGAAAAATATAATTTATATATTACACAATGTTGGTCTTTATTATAACATGATATAGTATATACATCTGTACAGACTCTAATCATAATATCACAGTCATATTTAATATATAAATGAACACCATATTCATATATTTTATACATATTATTAACATATACTATATACTCAATAATAATCACGATACATTCAAAGCTTCTATTGTATTCAATGAAATTAGATCGTTAAATTCAAAAATTATGTGTTCTCCCATTGCCTTAAGTTAAATTTTAATTCAATATAATAATTGAGCTTCTAATGAAACTGTAAAAACTGGTTGGACTTACATTTCAAATAAGGTATCGGGAAGAAGTTCAGAGTATAAAATAGCACCGTCTCTCAGCAACAATCATAGTCACTCATTGGATCCACCAAGAAAAAGACAAACTCAGCAACATGTTCAAATTCGTAAGTGATCACATCACATCAATTCGAAAGTTCTTATGAACTCATGACTTTCTCTCCCCCTTTCGCCAGGTTCTCCTTTGCGCTCTGATTGCTTTAGCAGCCGCTTCTGGTGGTTACGACACCGACGATGTTCATGCCGATATCAAGATTCTGGACTCCGATGTGCGCAAGGATGGCTTCGACTATAAGCTCGAGACGAGCAACGGCATCAATGCTGAAGCTTCCGGTGATCCTCATGGCAACATCCACGGCGAATATCACTACATCTCTCACGAGGGAGTGCCTGTCAAGGTCACGTATGTCGCCGACGAGAATGGTTTCCAGCCCAGCAGCGATCTCCTGCCCACTCCCCCACCAACACCTGAGGCTATCCTGAAAGCTCTGGAATATATCCGCGCTCATCCTTCGAAGGAGGAAACCTCGACTCACGCCAAGAAAGGTTAAATTGGGGAGGAAGACTCCAAGCACTAATCTCTGGAGTTGAAAATGTTGCTAAATTGAATTGTTTTGAATAAATGAGAACCAAATGAAACTTTGAAATGATTATTTTTGGGAAAAACTTACAAAATAGCATAACACATATAGCATAATAGCACATACTTAACATATAAAATTGGTGAATATTGAAAAATAAAAGAGAGATAGAAAGATATAGAATAAACAAGATATTTAGGCTTTATTCAATAATCATTATTTAAATTATTATTTAAATTTAATTGATAAATTAGGAAAAATTATAAGAAAAGGAGAACAAATGACCAATAAAGAAAATTTCAATAAAAAGTGACAAAAAACTATTAGAATTAAAAGGAATTTCATATAGGAAAAAATATCTAATAAATATGTGTATATTTTAGCATTTTTTATGTAAATTTTTATTAATATTTTGTTTAAATAAGTTAAAAATAATACAAAATTTCAAGTAAATAAAAATCCGTATTTTTAAAAAAGTTCCGATATTTTTTTAAGTGACTATTTTTATTATGGAAAAAACAACTGAAAAACATTAATAAAGTAAGTTCTATTTGTTCGAATTCTATTTGCATGCATTATAAAGAGTGGGCCATTGGCTGGTTTTATTTTCTATTTAATAATTAGTTTCATACAAGCCCTTCTTGCCTACCTATCTACCTAATAATTAGTTTGAAAATAATGAATTTAAATAATTATTAGACTAAAACAAAAACAGATTACCCCTAAAATTATGCAATATTTTTTATAAGATCATCCAATACAAAAATACGAAGCGTTTTCTTGGATTCTTTGTAGAAGAGTTTCTTTAATTATATTCCTTATTATTATAACTTCATTTCCAATTGAATGTTGATTAGATCTATATTGAAATTTCATTCTAAATTGAAATATAATATGTGTCATATATAATATAATGAGTGCGTTGTGATTCTCTTTATGCACTTTCCCTGTCTTATCTACTCTTTCTTCTGTTGAGTAAAATTAACTCTATGAATTATTCAATGAAGAATTTATTTCCGAAATGACCTCAAAACAACTTAAACGAAAAACATAATCATTTTGCAGATCGTTATATGTATATATTTATTTAAAAATCTCAGTTTTTGACAGGTGCGTGAGTGAGACAACAACAAGAACAAGGATGGAAAACCTCCGAATGATCTTGAAGTCTTCCTCTCCATTTTAACGTTTCTTGGGGTGAGGTGAGGTTTCCTCCTTCGAAGGATGAGCACGAATGTATTCCAGAGCCTTCAGGATAGCCTCCGGTGTTGGTGGGGGAGTAGGCAAGAGATCGCTGCTGGGCTGGAAACCATTCTCGTCGGCGACATACGTGACCTTGACGGGCACTCCCTCGTGAGAGATGTAGTGATATTCGCCGTGGATGTTGCCATGAGGATCACCAGCCGCCTCGGCGTGGATGCCGTTGCTCGTCTCGAGAGTCCAGTCGAAGCCATCCTTGCGAACATCGGAATCGAGGATCTTGATTTCGGCGTGAACATCATCACCGTCAGCGGTGACGAAAGCGATCAGAGCGCAGATGAGTAACTATGAGAGGAGAGATAAAAAACATAAAGTGGTGAACTCAAGTAGTGGTGAATTCAAGTAGTGCTGAATTGAGATAGTGCTGAATTCAGAATGCCATAAGAGTGAGAGAGACAGAGAGAGCAAATTGTGTAGTTTTATTGCAACTTACGTATTTGAACATTTTTGGAGGAGTAGTTTTTTTGTTGTTGTTGTGGACTAGAAAACACGCCGGTTACTGATGCCTGTTGCCAGACAGGGTGCGGCTTATATAGATGGTCAATCGAACTCAATACAGACGCCGATTCTAAACTTGTTCCACTGTCTTAAATTTTGTTTTTTTAGCAGATTTATTAAACATATACGTGAATTAATTTTTGGCTTTACTGGTTTTTGTTGTTTCGAGACGTTTACCGACCTTTAGAAACCCGTTTGATTGCGAAGTGGAACGCTGCTGCCTAAAATAAACCGTTTGTTCTTGCTGAGTGCTACCTGTTTCAGAAATTCTGTCAGAAATTAGTGCATGTTTGACATTTCAGTCATCACCTCAGCCAGCGAACCTGGTCAAAATAGAGCGCATAATGGCTAGATGACATAATGTTGGGAGAGGGAGATGAAACTAGAACAATGATGTTGCATAACTTTGGCTAGACAGAGAAATAGTTGTATAAAAACCAGCTGTCGCTCTGGGGCGAGCATCAGTCGCAGCATAAAGCTTCTAGGAATTCGCTCCAGGAACTGAGGCACACTATTAAATATGTTGAAAGTGGTAAGTTTTTCGTAGAAGAACGATGTTGAAAATTTGGTTCTTTCAGGTTTTCCTCCTTTACAGGCCCTCATCTGCGTCCTCGTGGGCGTCGTTGCTGCCGGAAGGCTTCACATTACGCCATATCATTTGATAGCACCTGAAAAATCGTCCCGCTCTTCTGGATCCGCTTTGAATTCTTTGGCAACCACTGCAAGAACTTCCAGGGCATCCTCGGATTCTTCAGCGTCTTCAGGAATAGATTTGAATTCTTTGGTATCCTCTTTGAACTACTTGGATTCCTCTTCAGGTTCTTCGGGAAATGATTTGAATTCTTTGGTATCCTCCTTGAATGCTTTGGATTCATCTTCAGGATCCTCTTCACGCTCTTCGGGTTCTTCATTCAACTCTTTGGGATCCTCCTCTCGCTCCTCGGGATCTTCATTGAAGTCTTTGGGATCCTCTTCTCGCTCCTCGGGATCCTCGCTAAGATCTCTGGGGTCCGGGCGATCTTCTGGATCCTCCTTGAGTTCTTTGGGATCTGCTTCACGTTCCTCTGGATCCTCTTTTAACTCTCTGGGATCTGGACGCTCCTCTGGATCTTCTAAGAATTCTTTGGGATCATCATTGAAGTCTTTGGGATCTGCTTCACGTTCTTCTGGATCTTCTTTCAAATCTCTGGGATCTGGACGGTCTTCTGAATCCTCTAAGAATTCTTTGGGATCATCATTGAAGTCATCAACATCATTGGGCTCCTCATCTCGCTTATCTGGTTCCTCTCTAAACTCATTAGGATCTTTGGGATCATCATTGAAGTCTTTGGGATCCTCATCACGCTCATCCGGCTCCTCTTCAAACTCGTTAGGATCTTTGGGATCATTGAGATCTTCTCATTCATCCGGTTCATCGTCTCGTTCTTCGCACTCCTCTGGATCCTACCAAGACTCCGGCTCATACTCCGATTCTGGATCCTACTCGAGTCACTCCGATCATTCGGATCATTCCGCCCACTCTAGTCACTTCGAGGAGGCTCATGCTGAGATCACAAAAATGCAAAATGACATCAAACACGATAGTTTCGAATACGCTTTTGATACTACCAACCACATCTCTGTTCAAGCTTCGGGCGATAAGGAAGGCAACATTCATGGCGGATACGAGTACATCTCGCATGAGGGTATCCCCATTAAACTGACTTACGTGGCAGACGAGTACGGTTTCCATCCAGAGAGCGATATCCTGCCCACACCACCACCGACACCGGAAAGTATCCTGAAAGCTTTAGAATATATTCGCACCCATCCTCAACCTCAGGCGGATGGTGACGATGATGATAGTCATGGTAACAATCATGGGAGCAGTAATGGTAACAATCATGGTAGCAGTCATGGTAGCAATCACGGTAGCAGCCATGGTAGCAGCCATGGTAACAATCACGGTAGCAGTCATGGCAACATCGGTAACAGTCTGAGTAGCAACCGTGGTAATAGTTTTGGTAGTAGCTTTGGTAAGAGTTTGGGTAGTAGTTCAGGTAACAGTTTGAGTGGTAGTTTTGGTAACAGCATCGGTCACGGTCACAGTCTCCATGGCCAGGGTAGGAAACTTTAATCAAATCTGTTGTATTTTTAGTTCCACAAAATAAAAAATATGTACAGAAGAATAAACAGTCTGTTGTTTTAATGGATGTTCAATGAATTCTGTTGTTTAACAGAACTAAAAAAAGTAAAAGTGTTTCTGTTTTAAAGTAAACAGAAAGGAACAGAGATCTGTTATGTTTACAGATTACAAACTAATGAGTTCTGTTATAATTTAAATTAACTATTAATAAAATATAAAACGTTTAATTAGAATTTTAAATTGCGAACTTCAATTTAACGTTAAACTTAAAATCGTTCAATAAATAAAAAAATTATTCTTGGTAAGTTTTTGAAAAATTTTAATGCATAGAAATTTTAATATCAACGAACTTTTCAATTAAATTGAAAAGAGCAAAATATAAAATATATTCGAATGAAAAAAAAAAATTCTCACTTTCAAACAACAAAAAAAAAAAAAAAAACACAACGAGTGCAATTGAATATGTAAATAAGAAAAAAAAAACTGTTATTTTAACAGTGTTGAATTAAATTTAATCTGATTTCATTTCAGGTTTTGATTCTTTTCGCTAAAATGTCACATTTTTCAATATATTCATAAACAAATATAAATAAAATACAAAGAAGGGAAAAACAACTACAACAATATAATAATAACAGATTTGTTCATTCATATGTACATTGTATAGAGGTATATATTATTAATCCTAACCGGTTGCATATAATTTGGCAAACTTGTTCTAATTTTTGCTTTCCTTATTAAATTTTTATAAACCTACAGAAAACAGCACAAAAATTAAAACAGAACATAAAAAAACTTCTTTCTAATAGTTTGCTTCTCGAATATTTGTTGTTGTTTCGGTTGCTGTTCTTATATAACAAGAAAACCGGACGAATAACAAAAACCTTATTTTGAAAATTACCGCAATATTTATTTGATGTGATTTATTTGGTTATATACAGTCTCTTTAATAAGAAAAAAATCACCAAAAAATATATATCTCATCAGTTGTATCGCGGAGGGAGAAGAGAAGGATTTCAAGAAGAAGTATTCATGGTGAAGAAGATATCCGAGTACAAAGAAAGCCCTTTGAGCCACTGCAACCGTGATTATTTCTATTAATATTTTTTCAGCCTAAAAGCTAACTTGAAATTTTTGTTTGCTCATTTATTTTAAAATAAAAATGCAAGTATTTAAGCTAAATTATACCTTAAAATATAATAAAATAAACATTTCAAAAATACCGAAAAATAGAGTAAAGAGTTTTGTATATATTTTTGATTAAAGACATTACTTTCACAAAATAAATTCATGCAAATAAATAAGTTTCAAATATTTGCAATTAAAATTCTGAAATTTTTTTAATATACATACGCATAAAGGGTCAGGGCCATCGGCTGGTTTCTTTTTGAAATAAATTTAAACTATATTAGTTTAAGAATACGCATATGAATAAAATAATTCAAGAACTAACCAGCAGATGGTTCACCCTGTACGTGTTTTTTAGAAGCTGTTCTGAAGTATTTAAATATAAGTTTTTTAAATATGTATGTATATGTAAATATTAATAATATTCTGTAATTTATGCGAATGCGTTGAAGTAGTTAAAAAGCTTCACCTTTGATTGTAATGACTGAATGACAAATAGTTTTTGTACTTTTTCTTATTATCGATGTTTTTGTTGAGTGTTGATCTGAAAGCATTCAATAAAATTTTCTATTTAATCGACAAACATCATAAGAAACACCTTCAGTTACTCAACTAAATCGTTGCTATTCAGATATATAAGAACAGTTTTCTTTATCCTTGTAATGTGCATAATACGAAATTTCTAGCTTAAATCGAAAGTGTTTATTTTAACCAGAAGCTAAATTTAACAACAATTAAACAACTTCAAAGAATAGGACTTCATTATAATCATAAATAATGACTGCTTTGTTGTTGTTGTTAAGCGCCATATTTTTGGCACCAGTTTTGGTGATTTTATTTTTCGAGTTGAAACATTATAAAAGTATGAAAATCTTGAGTCGAATTCCAGGACCACGAAAGTTGCCATTGATTGGCAACGCGCACCAGATTGGAACCACTCCGGCGGGTAAACTTATCAACCTATTGCTTTGATGCTTTCAAGCAAAAAAGGATAAAAAATAAAGCTTTTTTTAATGAACAAGAATAAACAATAAATAATTATAATAAACAAGAAAAATAAATAGAATGTGCTTTTTAAAACCGTTACAGTGTCGTTTACAGTGTCGAGGAATGCCTGTGATTGTTTCATGACGCCTGTTGCGGCCCTGCATTAAATTATTAGAACCGGTTCTTGTTACTCCCCCCTCTCTTGTTGACGATGATCGCTGTGGATGCTCGGTACTGATCCGAACATTTTTTTTGCATTCATTTTGCTATACTACCTAACGAAGCGGTACTTGCAATGCTTTGTTGTTGTTTTCTGTAGCCAGGGAGTGTTTAGCAGCAGTTGAATTTAGTTCAGTAGCAAGTAGCAAGCAAAGCTTTGAACCACATAATTTAATAAAATTTTCAACGGAAAATAAGAGAAGGCATTTTCTATTTATTTATCAAAAGTGGGATAAAAATGATTATTCCACCAACAACGCATAATATTTCAACCGCTTTCAAGTTTCATTTAATCTCACGTTGTTATCCGCCGATAATGAATTTATCAATGAATTTAAAATCAATTTTTTGCTTTCTTTTTTTCTGAAACCAAAGTAAGCAGATCATTTTTCGCACTTCATTAGCAATATTTTAAATTTCTGACCGTTCCGTTTAAGTTCAGATCTGTTCGAGAATTATCTTAAAAACTCCTTTTAAAACCACTTTCAAAATATCCCTAAAGTTAACTTTAACACTGTTTTCGTAAACTTACAGATAGCTAAAAATTATATGAGGTGTTTATTTTGAAATCAGATTCATAGATTAAAATATATTTTATACCCTATTTAAGATTATATTTGCAACCAACCGGTATAAAATCATCTTTAAAGCCAATTTAGACCTTTCTTCGAAAACAACTTTGACACTATATTTAAGAGTTTTTATCTTCTTTTAAATACACTTTAAAATAAATCTTACTCTTAAACAACTCTTTAAATTTAATTTCAAAAATAGTTTTATATATTAAGATATTTATAAATATATTATTATTATAAGATTACAATAATAATAATAATAATATGAGCAATAATAAAAACAAAACAAATAAAACGTTATTCACTTTCGCCTGATTCCGCGTTTCTTTATTTTTTTGTTATAAAGAAATGTTGGTGAACAAAAAAATGTATGGAAAATTTAAAGACATTTACTGCTTTCAGATATTCTCAGTGACCTATTTTTGTGGTGGCATAAATATGGCAATTCGAATGTTCGATTTTGGGTCGGTTACGTGCCAAATGTCGTTGTGTCCGAGGTCAAAGATGTCGAAGTAAGACATTCGATTATCCTAACTAATATTGATTACTCTCTCTGTCTCTCTCTCGCTCTCTTTCTTTATTTGCTATTTCTATTTTTTCATCCTCAGTCAATCCTCGCCAGCACAACGTTGCTTAAAAAATCCGACATCTATGACATGCTCCATCCATGGCTCGGTTTCGGTCTACTGACGAGTTCGGGAACGAAATGGTTCAAGCACCGGAAAATGATTACGCCTTTGTTTCACTTCAAGATTCTGCAGTCTTTTCACGAAGTCATGAATGCGAACTCCTCCAAGTTTATGGAGAAACTTCGTACCGCGTCCGCCGGCGAAACCATCTTCGATATTCAAGAAATGGCTCATTATTTTACATTAGATGTTATTTGTGGTGAGTGAAGAAAAACCACTACAACTACTTTTTTGTCTTCTTCATCGTCTTATTTTGTTTTTGATGTTATGCCAGATACTGCCATGGGTGTGTCCATCAATGCCATGGACAATCATGATGCGGAAATCGTGAAAGCTTTCAAAGAGTAAGTCCTGTATAGCACTCGAATTTTTCAGTATAGTACCCTAGATGTATTATGTACCTCATTTTCTAGGATGTGCTATAATATCAACATGAGGGCCTTTCATCCTATAAAACGTTACGACAAACTGTACAAATTCCTTCCCGAGTACGCGGGGTACCAAAAGGTCCTGAAAGTATTACAAGATTTTACCTACGGTGTAAGTAAGGAAAAATCAGGTCGAAGATGCTAAAAAAAATTATCATTTCTTAAGACACAGAATAAACAGTATACTGTAAACAGTATAAACAGTATACTGAATAAACAGTATACTGTTTGTTCTGTGCTTAAGATGGTCGAATAGTTTAGATATCAGATTTAAAAATTCTCCATTTTATTTTATATTCTGTCAAATCAACCGAAAGGTTATCGAAAAACATCACCAATCTTTGCGGGAGACAGAGAGCATTTTATCAGAGATTCAGGACGACTTCATGCGACCCAAGCAAGCTTTCCTGGATACCCTACTAACGGCCACCATCGATGGACGCCCACTGACACCGAAAGAAATTTACGAAGAAGTCTCCACGTTCATGTTTCGGGTAAGCGAGTGTTAAAGAGTGATAAAGATAGATAGGGAAAGTTTACGCGTTTTACTCTTGATTTTGCAACTTGAATTAACAAACCAAATTTCAGGGTCACGACACTGTAACCTCAGGCATAGGGTTCACTGTATTCATGCTGTCACGTCACCCGACCATCCAGGTCAGTTTTAGAATGAGTACGAATCCGAATCCTCTAATAGAGTGAGTGATAAAGAGCGGAGCCAAAATATGAATGAAAGTTTTAAACAAAAATTGAGAGTGAAGAAATTTAACTGAACTCCTGAAGGTATGCTAAGGAATATTCTTTCTTCCTTCACCATAGCAAAAAGTCTTCGAGGAACAGCAGAAACTCTTCGGTGATGCTGCTCACCTGCATCGCGATGCCTCGTTTGCCGAAATCTCCGAGATGAAGTACCTCGATCTGGTGATCAAGGAAGCTCAGCGTCTGTACCCGAGCGTTCCGATGATTGGACGCACCGTCGATCACGACTTCGACATGAGTATGAGTTGTTTCCTCGAATTAAGAAGCGAACAGATTATCAAAGATTTCTAATGGTACCCCCTACAGACGGCACTCTTTTGCCCAAAGGCTGTGCAGTCATCCTATTTATAATGGCCATGAACTACAATCCGTTGACGTACGACGATCCTTACATCTGTCGTCCGGAACGCTTTGATCTGGAACAACGTAGCAGGAAACCCCACCCATTCGAATACGTGCCCTTCAGTGCTGGACCCCGCAACTGTATAGGTGAAGAAACTCAAATCAGAGACTACGTTGCTGAATTGATTTATGATTTTGTTTCTCATCAGGCCAAAAATTTGCCCTACTCGAACTGAAGACAGTGATTTCGAAAATAGTTCGCACCTTCGAAATCTTGCCGCCGGTGGACGAGTTGGTCTCTCGCGATGGATCTGTGGTACATTTCTTTGATTTCCCGGCGGTGGAGGATATCCAGAAACGTCCGCCGCTCCACAAGTACGATCCGATCCTGTCAAATGTTCTGACTCTCAAGTCGGATAACGGGATCATGATACGGCTGAGGCCGCGTAATTAAAAAAAATTAGATGCTAATTTCAAGCAAACTTCTATTTAAATAAATTTTAAAAAATGTTTAAACGCTTGTACGAGTATAATATTATTCAATAATTAAATAAAAATTTAATTTAAAAAGACGTCGCTATAAAAATTCTGTGTATTTGTTGCAGCTCGCGTCTTTGTCCCTCCCACGGTGCCCACTAGTACGGTGCCCACTTCGGCTTGGGCCACGAATTCGGAGGGGCCAGTCACTTGTCTAAAGAAAAGGAAAGAAAAAATGTTATTATTTAATATTCTTTTTATTGTTTCCCCAATTTTAAAGAACTTTTTAGTGTTGTTCACTGATTGCACTTGGTTATTATTACTGTATTAGTTTGTTCCTTTCCTTTTCCAAGGATCATTCGGAAGTTTGAAAGCCGTCTCTAGATTTCAGCCTAAAAGCTAACTTGAAATTTTTGTTTGCTCATTTATTTTTTTAAAAAAAAATGCAAGTATCTAAGCTAAGAAAACCTTAAAAATTTTAAGTTAAAATACATCTTAAAAATATCTAAAAATCAAGTAAGGAGTTTTTTATATATTTTTGTGAAAATTCTAAAATTTTTTTAATATACGCATAAAGGGTAGGCAATCGGCTAGTTTCTTTTCGAAATAAATTTTAACTAGTTTAAGAATAAGCATATGTATTAATAAAATAGCTCATGAAAAAATCAGCTGATGGTTCACCCTGTACGTGTTTTTTAAAAGCTGTTCTGAAGTATTTAAATATTTGTTTTATGATAATTGTAATTTATTTATTGTGTAATATTGGCATTGTAATTATTGATATACATAAATATGTTTTCTAAATATGTATGTATATTTAGCTTCATCTTTGAGTGTGATGTCTGAATGACCAACAGTTTCTGTACTTTTCCCTTGTTATCGATGTTGTTGCTGATTTTTGATCTGAAAGCAATCATTACAATTTTCTATTTAATCGACAAACATGACAAGAAATATCTTCAGTCACTCAACTAAACTGTTGCTGTTCAGATATACATATAAGAATATCTTTAATGTGAACAATATCTTTCTTTATTTTATTAATGTGAACAATGCGAAATTTCTAGCTAAAGTCGAAAGTGTTTATTTTAACCAGAAGCTAAATTTAACAACAATTAAACAACTTCAAAGAATAGGACTTCATTATAATAATAAATAATGACTGCTTTGTTGTTGTTGTTAAGCGCCATATTTTTGGCACCAGTTTTGGTGATTTTATTTTTCGAAATGAAATATTTTAAAAGTACGAAAATCTTGAGTCGAATTCCAGGACCACGAGGGTTGCCATTGATTGGCAATGCGCACCAGATTGGAACCACTCCGACAGGTAAACTTATCAACCTATTCTAAGTGATGATTTTAAGCAGAAAATATTTTAATAACAACAATCAAAATAAATAGAATGTAATATATGTAGTTTACAGCAACCAAGTACAGGCGTCCCTCGAATAGCACGTTTAATTGTGCTATTCAACATTTCTTGCAATTCGAGTGCCATGCTAATCGAGGTACGCCTGTAATTGGCTTTTAAAAAGTACCCTCTTCTAATACTTCAATAATTTTCGCCATCTACACGTTTCATCTAATCTCACGGTGTTACCCACTATCAATAAATTTAAAATGACATTTTTTGCCTTCTTTGTTTTCTGAAACAAAAGTAAGCAGATAATTTTTCGCAATTCATTAGCAATATTTTAAATTTCTAGCAGTTCCGTTCGACTTCAGATTTGTTGATAAAGATAGCTAAAACTTATATAAAGTGTTAATTTTAAAAACAGATTCAGAACTATTTCTGATTTCAAAACTAAACAAAACAATATTTAAAATCTCTATTAAACTCTATTTACTATTTACGATTGTCTTTAAACCAACTTCAGACCTTTCTTTGAAAACAACTTTTGAACTACATTTAATAGTTTTTATGATCTTTTAAATACACTCTAAAAATAAACTTAAAACTAACTCTCTTAATAGCGCTTTAAACTTTAAAACAGGTTTTATGAATTAAGTTATTAATATATTAAATATATAATATTATTATTTTTATTGTAATATGATAAAAAAGATATATTAGTAATAATAATTACAAAAATTATGATAATTACAATAATGACGATCATAATAATAATCAAAATAATAATAATAATAATGACAATAGCAATAATAATAATAAGAGCAATAATAATAATATTACAAATAAAACGTTACTCACTTCTGCCTGACTCCGTGTTTTTTTTTTTTTTGTTATTATTATTGTTTTTCTCCTTTTATTACATCATTTAAATTGTTAAATGATTGTTTTAAATTGATTGACAACCAATTAAGCGAAACTATGAATTAAAATTAGTAACAACGTGACGCTAGCAATTAATAAAGACGAGTTAAAAACTGCTTTATTTAGTGGCAGATTTGAGGAAAGAAAAATAAAATATAAAGCTTGAAATGCAAAAATACAAAAAAATTTAGGACATGGAAAAGAAATTAGCACTGCTTATACTCTGCTTTATTGTAATTGATGTTTGTTTCTTTGAAAAAATGTCGATACTATTTTTAGTTATATTAAATGTTGGTGAACAAAAAAAAAAAGGATTTAAAAGCTAAAGAAATTCACTCCTTTCAGATATTCTCAATGACCTATTTTTGTGGTGGCATAAATATGGGAAGTCGAATTTTCGATTTTGGGTTGGTTACGTCGCAAATGTCTTTGTGTCCGAGGTCAAAGATGTCGAAGTAAGACATTCGATTAACCTCTCTCTCTTTCTCTCTGTATCTTTATTTGCTATTTCTATTCTTTCATTCTCAGTCAATCCTCACCAGCACAACGTTGCTTAGAAAATCCGACATCTATGACATGTTCCATCCATGGCTCGGCTTCGGTCTACTGACGAGTTCGGGAACGAAATGGTTCAAGCACAGGAAAATGATTACGCCTTCGTTTCACTTCAAGATTCTGCAGTCTTTTCACGAAGTCATGAATGCGAACTCCTCCAAGTTTATGGAGAAACTTCGTACCGCGTCCGCCGGCGAAACCATCTTCGATATTCAAGAAATGGCTCATTATTTTACATTAGATGTTATTTGTGGTGAGTGAAGAAAAACCACTACAACTACTTTTTTTTCTTCTTCGTCATTTTCTTTCGTCTTCGATGTTATACCAGATACTGCCATGGGTGTGTCCATCAATGCCATGGACAATCATGATGCGGAAATCGTGAAAGCTTTCAAAGAGTAAGTCCTGTATAGCACTCGAATATTTCAGTATAGTACCCTAGATGTATGAAATACCGTAGAGTATTACTAAGGGTTACAATTGTTGTTATCACTTTCTAGAATGTGCTATAATATCAACATGAGGGCCTTTCATCCTGTAAAACGGTACGACAAACTGTACAGATTCCTTCCCGAGTACGCGGGGTACCGAAAGGTGCTGAAAGTGTTACAAGATTTCACCTACGGTGTAAGTAAGAAAAAACCAGGACAAAGATACGCGAATACATTATCATTCCTTAAGATTGCCTAATGGTGTTGAAATCAGATTACAAAATTCTCTATTTTCTTCTATATTCTGGCAAATCAATCGAAAGGTTATCGAAAAACATCAGCAATCTTTGCGGGAGAGAAAGAGCATTCCACCAGAGATCCAGGACGAGTTCGTGCGACCCAAGCAAGCTTTCCTGGATACTCTACTAACGGCCACCATCGATGGACGCCCACTGACACCGAAAGAAATCTACGAAGAGGTCTCCACGTTCATGTTTGGGGTAAGTGAGGGTTTGAGAAGGATAAAGATAGATAGAGAAAGTTTCCTATTCCCTCATCATCTTGATTTTGCAACTTGAACGAACAAACCAAATTTCAGGGTCACGACACTGTAACCTCAGGCATAGGGTTCACTGTATTCATGCTGTCACGTCACCCGACCATCCAGGTAAGTTTTAGAATGAGTACGAATTCTACTCCTCTAATAGAGTGAGTGATAAGGAGCGGAGCCAAAATATGAATGAAAGTTTTAAACAAAAATTGAGAGTGAAGAAATTTAAGTGAACTCCTAAAAGTAGGCTAATGAATATTCTTTCTTCCTTCACCATAGCAAAAAGTCTTCGAGGAACAGCAGAAACTCTTCGGTGATGCTGCTCTCCTGCATCGCGATGCCTCGTTTGCCGAAATCTCCGAGATGAAGTACCTCGATCTGGTGATCAAGGAAGCTCAGCGTCTGTACCCGAGCGTACCGATGATTGGACGCACCGTCGATCACGACTTCGACATGAGTATGAGTTGTTTCCTCGAATTAAGAAGCGAACAGATTATTAAAGTTTTTTCTAATGCGACCCCCTACAGACGGCACTATTCTGCCCAAAGGCTGCATTGCCATCCTATTTATAATGGCCATGAACTACAATCCGTTGACGTACGAGGATCCTTACATCTGTCGTCCGGAACGCTTTGATCTGGAACAACGTAGCAGGAAACCCCATCCATTCGAATATGTGCCCTTCAGTGCCGGACCACGCAACTGTATAGGTGAAGAGACGAGAGATACACTCACTACGTTGCCGATTTGATCTTTCATTTTTGTTTCTCATCAGGCCAAAAATTTGCCCTACTCGAACTGAAGACAGTGATTTCGAAAATAGTTCGCACCTTCGAAATCTTGCCGCCGCTGGACGAGTTGGTCTCTCGCGATGGATCTGTGGTACATTTCTTTGATTTCCCGGCGGAGGAGGATATCCAGAAACGTCCGCCGCTCCACAAGTACGATCCGGTCCTGTCAGTTGTTCTGACTCTCAAGTCGGATAACGGGATCATGATACGGTTGAGGCCGCGTAATTGAAAAAAAAAAATTAGCCACTAATTTCAAACATTAAAACTTCCATTTAAATAAATTTTAAAAAATGTTTAAACACTTGTATTATTCAATAATTAAATAAAAAATTAATTTTAAAAAGACGTAGCTATAAAAATTCTGTGTATCTGTTGCAGCTCGCCTCTTTGTCCCTCTCTCCGCAATTCTTGGTTCATTCTTCAGAGACCACTTTGACTAGTACGGTGCCCACTTCGGCTTGGGCCACGAATTTGGAGGGATCAATCACATCTCTAAAGAAAAAGAAACAAGAAAAGAAGTAGTTATTTAATATTTTTCCTTTTGTATCTTTCTGTCATGTCCGTTATGATTTTTTTTTTCTTTCTTAAACTTACCCATCATTATACTGGGACTGAATGGATGTGGTAATGACTTCCGCCTGGGTACCCATTCTAAAGTAGCCATTAATATTAAACGTCTGAGTTTTGTTGCCAAAATTTAAAATTATGAGGTAAAAATCACTGCCGCTCTTTTCCCTGATAAGACGGAAAGACAGAGAGTGAGAGAAAGAGAGTGAGAAAGGTAGGGGCAGTATATTAAAAGTGATCGAAGCTCAAGGAATGTATTGCCTCACCTGGAATAGATGACAATATCATCGAGAATTGCGTGTATTTCTAGATCCCCATCCTGGAAAGACGGTTCCTTGCGAAGGCGTGTCAATTTCTTGAAGATCTGAAGATGCGAATGTGGGGCACGCGACTGCATCAGAGCATTATTCTGCTTGTAGTCATCAGCAATGGGTAACCAGGTTTCGTCACCTGTGGTGAAGCCTTAAAAGGGTAGAGAAGTAAGAGCATGATCTACACCAGTTACCGTGGTTCTTCTTCTCACTTACCGGCGTTCGGAGAGGCGTCCCACTGATACGGTGTACGAGCGGGGTCACGAGTCAAAGCGTAGTAAGTGTCCGGGTCAGCGTTGCAAGCTTGCGGGTCGACAGAATCCTCCCAGCTGATGAAGACATCGGTCATGGCCAGTTCTTCACCCTGGAAATTCAGAGGAGTTATAAGAAAGGCAATAAAATCTTCGGGCTCCTTTCCACTTCATTCGAAACCCTTTACGGTCTCTACATCCCATTTCTCTACTCACATTATAGGTAATTGCATTTCCGGGCAACGTCTGAAGCAGTATATTGAGCAGATCAGCTCGAGGGACTCCAAATCGCGACGCCAGCCGCTTGTTGTCATGATTACCCAGCACCCAATTGGCTTGGACATCCTTCGGCATGGCTACCATCCACTTCTGAATATGATAAACAATCTCGGTTGCTTTCGATGCTCCATTTATTCCGCTGAGGAAGTCGAAGTTGAACGGAATGTGAGACCCATTCCGAATTCCGTCTCCGTAGAACTTCATAATGTTCTCGAAGCTAGTGTAGGCTTCGGTGAGCAGTATGCGTGTGTCACCGCCGTGTTCGCGCTTGAATTCGTCAACCAACTCACGCCACTGGTACGCCATGTCGAAGGTCTCCAGCTGGTCGTTGGTGTAGATGTGCTGGAGGTGACAGTAATCGTCCGGGTTGGGACACGAGGCCACCACCGGCTCATCTGGGTAGTTGTTGTAGCGATCCATATCCTTCTCGAAGAGGAAAGGGACTGCATCGATGCGGAATCCGGCGATGCCCTTCGCCAACCAGAACCGCATCACATTCTTCATTTCGTTCACGACAGCCGGGTTGCGGTAGTTGAGGTCCGGCTGTTTGATGGCGAACTGATGGAGATAATATTGCTGCCGCACTTCGTTCCACTCCCACGCGCTGTATCTGAAGGCGCTCACCCAGTTGCTGGGCGGCTCGCGTTCCTGGGTTGTAGCGTTGATTTTTCCATCGTGCCACACGTAGAAGTCGCGGTAGAAAGGATCGCCGTTCACCGATTTACGGAACCATTCGCTCTCGTCGCTCGAGTGATTGGGCACGAAGTCAAGGATAATTTTAATGCCCACCTCTTTGGCACGCCGCAACATGTTCTCGAAGTCCTCCATGGTACCGTATTCAGGATGGATCTCATAGAAGTCGGAAATGTCGTAGCCGAAGTCGGCCATGGGCGACTTGAAGATGAGAGAAAGCCAGGCTGCCGTGAAACCGATGTCCTTGAGGTACTGCAGCTTCTCCGTGATGCCTAAAAGAAGAATTAAGAGGAGACTCGAAATAAATTATATAAAAATAAAGTAGTGATTATAGAAAGGTGTTAAAGGAGTGGTTGTTTCCGGGTTCGCTGGCTTTACTCACCATTCAAATCACCGATGCCATCGCCATCACTGTCCCGAAATGAGCGCGGATAGATTTGGTAGTAGTTACCGTTGCTCCACCAGTCTTTACTCTCAACGATCACCGCACCGAATGCAGTCAGAGTCAAGACAGCGGCTACCAGATACTTCCCCATACTTGATTCTTATGATTTATTTATCCTTGCAAGGATATGGATAGCAAAGTAACTGTAATAATAATAAGAATAAAGAAGTTTCTCTTCTCTTTTCTACTTAAAATCACCGAACTGACGTCGCTTCTTAACGCGTCACCAGTTTTATTTAAAGTGGTAGAAAAATTCGTCTGGCACCACTTTTATAAGCAATCTATTGCGAGGTGGGGGAAACTTTTGATTAGAAAAATAATCACAATCATGGGACGTTGAGTGCTCACCGATTGCACTGCAAACACGAAAGATATACTAGAGAGGTTTTTTTTTTTAAAAGAGCTCGAATTCATCCTCTAAATGTTGGCAAAAAATTTCTTCATTAATTTCGATCCGTCCTCTGGTTCTGAAGTGGATCCGATAGTGATTCTGATAGCGTTCAGCTAATCAGTTTCTTTTACCCTCTACTTTTCTCTCCTTCCCTTTGTCCACCTCCTGCTTTTCATGTTGTTGTTGTTGTTGTTGTTGTCGTTGTCAATCTTATTGTTTGAAATCAATTCTTCGTCGTCGTCGTCGTTTGTAGTGGAAGTGATTCGGTCTGGTGCATAATCAAGGAAATCTTTGACTTCTATCGATACATTTGTTTTTATTGTTTTACTTTATTTTTTCTCACAAATCAACTTTACAGTTACAACTAATAACAAGTTATTACTACCTGAATTTGTTCTATTCAAGATGTTTGCTATCGTTTCTTCTCAAGTGTTCATTATAAGGTTTTTATTATTTCTATTTACAAATCTTAATGACAGTGGTTACAACAAGAATAACTCCGATTCATGACTTAAAATTGGTCAGTATTTTTAAAATTAGAAGAAACAAAACCCTTTCTGGTTCTGTTCTGTCGTTCCCAACAGAATCCGCTATATGAATCGCTTAATTGCATAATATCACATCTAGTCCAGCATCAGATCAGACCCCGGTTATAACTACAGAGGAGATAGTAACCCAGAGTGCTGTGTTTCGGATAGTTGAGCCATGTCTACATTTAACCCGATCCGATTTCTGGTTCTCGCAGTTCCACCACAATGCCTGGGAATAGAACGATCAACGACTACAATACTATCTGCATCAGTTTGGTGTCAAGCAGCCCGATTTGAACTTCCGCACTCCGGAGGTGGTGCAGGTCCTTAAGTACGTCCTGAGTTACTGGTGGGCTCTATCTATGGTTTCCTGGTTCTGATGGTTCTGATGATAATGCTGCCGCTCAGTGGGCTGAACCAAAAGATATTCAAGACCCTGATACAGTTGAAGAGAAAAGAGCCCGCATTGCCTGCTCATATATAAAAGGTAAAAAGTTTCATGAACTTCGTTTTCTATTCTCTGTTTTCTTCGGGTTTTCTTGGTTATATTGCTTTACTTGTGGAGCTTAGGCGATACTGAACATTTACTGAATCTGACTTCGTTCCATAAAGGAGTTGGTACCAGGCAGTGTTGCAAAATACATAATCTTTTAGTCACCTTTTATAATAATCTTCGAGTCACCATTTTCATCAAAATTTCGAGCATCATAAATACGTTGCCCAGCTCTGTATTAAAGGAATCATCATGTTTGCGCATATGTGTGTGGGAAAAAATAAGCAAACAAAAGCCGAGAAACACAAACAACAAACGCTATCAGAGCAGCTGATGATAGCAGACCGCAGTGAGTGTGTGCGTGTGTGGGATTGCTTCCAGGGTTTGTTGATGTGCTTTTGTTTTCGTTTTTGCAAAATCGCTTGTGAATTCGGTTTTCATAGCGCAGTCGTTGTGGACAACTCGTCGCGCGTGGTTCTTGTTGAATAAAATAGTAAGCAAAAATAAGAACAACAGCAACAACACCAAGAACTAAGATTACAACTAAACAAAGACTTCCTTAAAAAGAGATACAACAAATAACAGCACCACCGAGAGAAAAAAACAACCAAAAATACTAATAAATTATATCATCCGAAAGTAATTGTTTTTTGTTCGTAATTAATTGTGATTTTCCATAATTATTGCAAGCGAATTGTTTTTATTGTAAGAAAGAAAACATAATTTTTTAAAATAGTAAATATTAAGAAAGTAAAAAAAAGAGATTTCCAACAAACAAAGAACAGCACAAAGAACAATCCTCCGAAGAAAAAAGACAAGAAAAGCTGCTGAAAGAAAAAAAAGTGAAGAAAGGACACAAACAATTGGAGAGATTGTAAAGGGTGAGTAGAGATAAGAAAATAAGCTGTATTATTATTAGTCTTATTATTATTATTATTAATTTATTAGTATTATTATTATTATTATTTTTATTATTATTATTTTTATTATTATTCTGTTGCTGTTTGTGTTTCATTTGAACACCGACAGCATCGTAGTCGAGATTCTGCACTCATTCCAGATGTTTTGCTGAAGGTTCCGTTAGGCCGTGGTTATGCTATCGAGTTTTGCTTGGCAAGTAGGACTTTTTTTTGTTGTTTTGTGTGTAAAAGAGAGAATTGCTTACACACAAAACTCTCTTTTACACACAAAACAACAAAAAAAAAGTCCTACTTGCCAAGCAAAACTCGATAGCATAACCACGGGCTTACGAGTGTTCTTCTGTTCTCTTCAACCTCCACCTCCTCCTCAACAATGCACTGCTTTTTCCATTTGTTTGCTTTTTCCATGTTTGCTGTGTGGGCAAACCGATGAGTAGGTGGAAATGAAGGAGAAGGAAGAGAAGTTAAAAGCAGAGAAGGTCACAAAATCATTTTTCTGTCTGCTTCTGTTTTTCCGGACTGCGATTGTAATTCAAAGAATTCGCAATAAAGTCAGTTTACACAAAAGACATCTTTTTTCTAGAGAAATTTTTCTCAACACAGAAGAGTTTATTTCAGAAACAGAACAGAGATTTTATTGTGAAAATTAAATTAAATTGTGAGAATTAAATCGATTGTGTGTTTCTTTCCTCTTTATTCATAAATTCAATTACAGTTGCATTTTCTCGTGAATTGTTTTAGTACCTTATTATCAAATGCAATAGAGTAACATCTGTTTTCTTTTTTTTTATAAAAAACTCCAACAATAAAAATTCCAAAATTCATAGAAATTCTTAAATACAACGTTAATACAACAGAATCATCAATAATCATCCATAAATAATAATATAACGAAAGTATAATAATAATCCATGATATAATAATCTTAATCATCGATACAATCATTTTATAACTCATTTCCCGTTTGTGAAAATATAAAAAATTGTTGGTTTTTTGTTTGTACTTTTAAATTAAATCAATAATGTTATGCAATGTTAATTATATAGAAATGTGAACGATAAGAAGAATTCTCCAGAAGTTATTATTCTGGTCAACTTACATCATTGAGTCTACATGAACTTACATGATAATCATGTAAACTTCAACCAAAATTTGATAGGACAATTTTTGTTACTTTACACATTTTTAATATATTCGCTATAAATATTAATTATATTTTCGGATATTCCATATATTTTAACTGTATATATCATATTTTTATATATTTTATATGTACTATTCAATACTTCAAAATTTTTCTATCTATATTATTGTAAATATATCTAGAATTTTAAGTTCTCTTGTTTGCTTACAATTATTGATGTAAAGTTGACAGAGATTTCGTAACAGATTTGATTTTTCTGTATCGAAATTGTCTCTTCTCTTTTCTGAAATCTTTAACCTTTATATAACTTTTTCGATATGTTTTTTGTTACGCTTTTGTTAACCCTTTAAATGACATGAGTTAACTTGAATGAGTGTTGAATAAATTCAAGTGTCGAGCTATTTTTGTTGCAATTTTTTGTGTGTATTTCCCACGAAACAAAAACACTTCACTTCACTTTTTCAACATCGTATATAGTATATCGATATAGTATTTCAAAAAGTGTATTTTTGAATATCCAACTAAAGGAAAAAAAAAAACACCTCAAGGTCATTTTTTATGTATGCTCTTTTATTTTCTTCTTTTCCTGACTAAAACCGAAACAATTTTTTGTTTTTTACTTTTGGAAAATGTAAGCAAGCAAAAAAATTGCGTCTTTGGCAGGTTTTTAATAACTCGAAATTTTTTGTGCCTTAAAATAATTCATTTACAGTACTCATTTGTATACCTGATTCTGCAAAAATAATTAAAAAAAAAAAAGAATTATTTATGTGATTAAAAGAATTCTTCGTTTTTATTGTATTCGTATATAGTATACTTTTATATTATTTTTATATATGTATCTTGCTTTATGTATATTTTTTCGTTTTTGTTATTTTAAATGCATTCTTTTAAATTGAATTTTTTTTTTTGTGTTTTAATGGTTTCTTTTTGTTGTTGTTTATTTAACATGTGTGCTCTTTTTACTTTTCTACAGTGTGGAGCAACTGATTTGGTTATTTTTATGGCAAATTAATTTATATTATATATTTTTTTCCTTTTTCCTTAATTAATAACTGAAAAGTCTACAATTAATTGTGAAATATTTTGCTTTCTATTTTAATAAACAGAAAACTGGAAACGGAAAAAATTACAACCGAATGCTTTTCTTTACAATTTTTCTATTCCAATTAATTTTGGAGGCTCGACTCGTTTAGATTTTTGATCAATTTGTACTTTTTTCAAGTCTTTATTCGTTATTTTATTCAGTTCTTCTATTAAAATGCTAAGTATCAGTATGATGATTATAATTTAACCTTAGATACACTTCATTAAAAGTCGAAATTATCAACTTGTTGGTTTTTTTTTCGGCTTTGTTATCTTTACGACGTGATTATAATTGCTGTTATTTAAACCTAATCTTATCTCACTGTTATTTGCACTAGTAACTAACATCGAATTTATCTTAATACGAGTCACAGTATTCGGTCGATGATTTTCAGTTCCTTGTTCTTTTCATTTATTGTTTAGCTAAAGCTTTTATCAAAATCTGTTCGGTTTTATTTTTATTAATGTTCATGTTCAATCAAAAATATTACAGATTATTTTTCATTTTTATGTCGAAGTTTTTCAACATTCAGCTAATTTACTTTTAATTACCTAAAATCATGATTCAAAGCGTAAACTTACTTGAAACTTGGTTTCTGAGTATCTACGAAACTTTTTGAGGATTGAGAACTAAGAACATTAGTTCTAAACTTCTTTTTTTGCGATGTTGTAAATATTATCGAATCATGGAAATAGGAAATTTTTCAAAACGGATTAATTTATAATAAAAATAACATTCAATAATAACTCTTAATAATTCTAACACGTTTAACTACATATAATGCATATAATACATATAATAAAACAACTCATAAATAGAGTTAATGCAGTTAATATTTGTTTATACGTAGTTTATGGGTAGTTATAATAATAATACGAAGTGTATTAATCTTTATCTAAACTTTATCTTTATTATTAACTGCGTGGTTTCAATAATATTTGTTTGTTAACTCATTCAGTTGATGTATTTCTTGATATTTCAAATATATTCTTTAACATTTTTCATTATTTTATTCTGTATTTTAATTCACAAGATTCTCCCGATATTTCGACTTTCTTTTCTAAGATTTTTCTTTATTTCGGTACACTACAAAAAACTTCATATTAATTATTTTCATGAATTTAGCAATGGTTATGTACTATCTTACGTAGTTCTTGTAACTATTTACGATTCCTATAATAATAATTAGCTTATTTCCACACTTTTTGTGTCTGTGATGAAATGAATTCTTGTCATTCTGAAAGCAAACCTTCTAGATTTTTCCAAATAGAAATCAAGGAGGATTAACAAATAGACAACAGAATTAAAAAAGGCCCTTTTTAAAATGTGAATGATTTGCAATTAAAATGTTAATCCTATTATTAAGCTTATTCTACGTTTAGTTATGAATAAAGAAGAACTCAAAACAAGTTTTCAAAATAGGAAAATAAATAAATTAATCTTTGTTGTAAATAAGTAATAAGACAGCAATAAATAAAAAATATTACAAAATGTAATCGTAAGTGTAAAATGTAGAAATGTTATGGATACAATTAAAGACAGATACGTACAGTTAAATAATTCAAAGGCAAGAATTCGAAAGCATTTCAGATAACAAAAGTATTAAAAAATGTAAACAGACAAACAAGTAAATAACAGATAATAAACAGTAAAAATAGTAAACAAACAAATAAACAACAACAGATAAATATTTATAAAAATGTTACAACACTTTTTTCACTTGTATAAATTTTTGTATGGATGTTTTTTAAATTTATATTTTTATGTAAATAAGTTTTTTTGTTGGCTGAATATGTTTACGTTAACAATGAACAAAAAACAACAAAACTCGTTGAAAAAACAAAGAAACATCTGCTTTAATAAAAAATATAATTATTAACAACTGCAAATAATAAAAAAAATACAACAAAAATAATTAGGGGCGTATTGTGTTGAACAGAAAATTTCTTAGTCCCTCTTTTTTAGTAGGGGAAAATATAAAAACTTTTAGGTTCTGTCATAATCAAGAAAAAATATACCGAAAAGTTTTAAACATTTTTTACTTTAAAATATGTCAGAATTTCCAGAAATATATAAAAAATTTTTAATAAATCTTTACATTTTCAATTAATTCATTTTGAGTAGCAAAAAAATAAAATTTCTAAATCTTTTAAAATTGTAAAAAATTTTAATTTGATATTCAAAAATATTTAAACATAAAAAAGACGTAAGAAATCACTTATAAAAAGTTGAGGTGTCTTAAAAAATCAGAGATAATTTTTATTTTTAAATAAATTTAATGCGGAGTTCTTAAAGTTCAATAAAATCATGTCTTTATTCAATCTTTATCATTTCTCACTTATTATCATTTGTCAGGTCAAAAATAAATCAACGTTTAAATGTTATCAATATTTAATTTCTTTCAAAATATTGCTTATATATATTTTGAAAGAAATATTATTGCTTCAATAAAGAGATCAATCTTCATTGACACCAGCCTCCAAAATGTTCGGCTCTGCCTCCAAGATTCTTATTTTAGGCCATAAAATTTTAATATTCGAAATTAAATACATTTATGCGATATAATTTGTATATTTAAATCTTTATTCTAGTCTAAAAACACTTAAATTAATTTTATTTGCTATAAAATTTATTATTTATTATTTTTATTCCCTTCTTTTGTATTCTGTAAAAAATTGATTATATTCTGTAAAGAAAACATTTAAAAATAATGCAATCTGAATGAAGTTCAAAGAACTCATATAAATGATATGATTAATGATTGATATTAAAAGTGAATAATCACGAAGATTACAAAAAAATAAAACTGTCATAAAAAATAACAATGTAATCAAATTAATGTAAATGTACTTAAAGAAATATTAATTCAAATTATATATTAATTAATCATATCAAATTATAGTCGAGTGGAAGGCAGAACATAAAACGTTTAAAAAAAAAAAACGCAATTTCATTCGATCTTCTTTAACAATTTTCTAGTTTTGATTTCAATGTTGTTGTTTTTATTTGGTTTTTTTTACATTTTCATTCGAAGTCTTATTTTTTGCATTCATCGATTGTTGTTTATTTGATCATTGATCGTTTTACTGATCTTCTATACTTTGTTGTAATTTTTCCTGATTGTTCTATGCGAAAACATTTCAAGTTCATTCAAATTAATTAAATGTTATTTTTATGTTCTTTTGAATCTCGTTAATAGAGAATCTAATGATTCAAAAAATAAATCAGATCCGGTTTTAGAATATTTGCAACTTATCACTGAGAAGTGAGCGGAAAAATTATAAATACTCATCATATGTACACCATACGTCATAAAATTTCATTGAATGCATATTTTTATTATAAAAAAGCTAATACGTTTTATACAAATTTATTCACATTCGAATGTTCTTGTTCCTAATACATTGTATCTTTCTGTGTCTGTCTTAAATTCATTTCCCTTTCTTACGCACCCCCAACCCTGCTCCTCACGAACCCACTCATTCGAGACTCGTAATCCACTCAAAATCAGAATCAGTGCAAGTTACTAATTAATAATTTTTTAATAACTTTAAACAAACAAATTTTTAATTTATTGCACTATTCTAGAACCTTTTTTTTAAAAACCTATAAAATCGGAAATCTTAAAATTCAATATCATGTTTCATTGTCTTCAATACTTTGTTATTGTGGTTTTATTATTCTTTTCGTTGTTCTGGCTACTTTTCTTTTTACTGTCTATTTGAATAATGAAATTGAGAAACGGATGAGGTTCATTGTGTGGTGGGTGGGCAGGGAGGGACGATGTGTGGTGAAGGCGGAAAGAGATGAGACTGTTTTGTTGTTATTGGTGTTGTTTTTCCGGAAATTTGCTAGCTTCTATTCTATTCTATTCTATTCAAGCTATAATTAGTTTTTGTCAATCCTTAACAACAAAAAAAAAAACAAATAGTTCACAAAACAAAACAGTTATTTATTGTGTTGTGAACTTTTTATTGTTGTTGCTACTGATGTAATGTAATTATTATTAATGGCACTACACACGAATCTTACAAATGTTCTTTTTTTCATTAATTTTAAACATTTGAAAGCGTAAAAATTTCCAATTACATTAAATGAAAAATTCATTATTTGTGTGAAATAGAAAAACTTAAAACTTAACCCTTTACTGCCTGGCTGAATATCATTTTTGACTCCTTAGAATTAATTTTTATAAGGGATGTATTCAAATTACCTCAAATTAATTGACTTGTCTGCTAAAGCATCATTAAATGATTATTAAATAATAGTTAATTAGTTAATTTAGTTAATATAAAGGATGGGCCATTGGATGGTTTCTTTTTAGATTGAGTAAATAAATAAATTTAATAATTATTTTGAATTATATTAGATAATTAGAACAACAACCAGCCATAAATAATTTAAATAAAATATTTATTTATTATTGCTCATTACTTGTTTATTCGATGATCTTTTTAAAAGATGTGTTTGTAAAGTTTTCCTTCAAGTTTGACGACCTTCGAAAATAAATAAAATAGAAAGAAAAAAAAGAAAAAACAACAAAGGAAACGTTTCACTCATGATAAAATAATGCGTTTGTATGTAATATAAAAATATACAATATAATCATCATGTATGTACATTTTTTTCCATCCAACAAAATACAACATTATTATTTCCTGTCTTGGATGATAAATTAAAACATGAAATACGCCGCTTTTGTTATAATCAAACTAGAACAACAACTACAACAACAACAACATGAATTACCACGCATATTAAAAATGCATTTTATTGGCATTTTTTCTCTTCAGTCTTCACTGCTGCTCTAATCTACTCTGAGTAGTTTTTTATTTTCTCTGTTTTCCTTTTTTATTTTTTAATGAGAGTGTGAATTTTATCAGTCGTTTAGCTCATTAATGTTGTTGCTTCATTCTTCTATTTTAATTTTCTCTCATTTCATCTGTTTTAAGTTGTTTTTTTTTTTTTTATATAAATCGTAGCTGTCTGTTTGTTTAAAGCTAAATTTGCATGCATTGCATGTTAAAAGAAAATCAACGACAATAACAACAACTCTCATAGTTTTTGTTGTTGTTATTAGTTGTTATTATTATAATTATTATTGTTGTTGTTGCTGCTGCTGCTTAATTTCCACGTTTCGAAGGTTAAAAATTTAAAATTTTATGGAAGTCTTCACTTATTAAAGTAGCAGAGCAGCAGACGAGCAGAGCAACAATGCAAGTAGCGAAGCAACAGAATAGAGATTCAGCAAAACAGCAGAAGATTAGCAGAGCAGAGAAGGGGTGGGCCATCGGCTAGGTTTTTCAAAAAAGTTATTTTTTTTTAAATGTAATGTAAAATATGTAAAATTTTAATTTTTTTAAAGAAAAGCATTTTTAAAAAGAAACCAGCCGATGGCCCACCCTATAATTCATGGGATAGCAGTTGAATAGTGGAAGAGCACAGACACATGTGTCCAAATGGAACCATTTTGTAAAGTAGGACATTCATTTAACAACTTAATTTATTTTTTTAATTTTATTTTAAATATGCAATGAATTAAAAGAACATTTTTACATTCTTTTTTATGAATATTATTAATTTCTAAATATGAACACACTTATTTCTAAACTGACACATTTTCCGAAGTAGGGGACACATTTAATTGTGTGTTAGCGGCAACACTGCTAGCAGAGCATCACATCTGTATTGTAGTTGTTTCGAAAGGGGAGAAGTAAAGCAGTGGAGCAGAAGCAGTACAACAACAGAAGTAGAGTAGCAGAGTATCAACACAGTAGAGTAGCAGAACAACAGAACAGCAGAGAAATAGTAACAAAAGCAGCCGAGTTTCTGTCACGTGTCCACGCTTAATAATTAAAGTGTTACTGCTTTTAGCTCATTCTCTCTTCCTCCTCCACTCCCTCTCTCTCACTCTACTTCACACACCTACTTCGCATGCTTTTTTATTTCTGCATTCTTTTAACCGTTTTTTTCTTTAAGCAATTTTATTTATACGGAAGTTTTTTCTTCTGTTTTTGCATTTATTATTTTTTATCTTTTCGTACATTTCTTTTGTATTACGGACACCTTCGAAAAGCACCTGTTTTTCATCACATAATTTTAATAGCACTATAAATGTATTCATTTATTATATGTATGTTGTTGATTTTTTAAGTTGCTGTTTCTTGAAAACAAACAAAAACTGTTACAATGCAATTTTTTATATATGCACATAAATAAACAGCTCATGAAATATAAGAAAATAATAAAAAAGAAATAGAAATAAAATCAAAAAATTGAATAACTTAAAGAAATCAAAACAAATCATAAAATAATACAAAAATAATAATACAATTAAAAAACAGTAGCACTGCGTTAAAAAATAAATAAAAAATCTTAAATAACATAAAGAAATCTAAATAATGTAACAAACAATCAGAAAAACAATCTAAACAATAAAAACAATCTAAATAAAAAATAATCTAAATAAGAAAACAATCTAAATAATTAAACAATCGAAATAATAAAAACAATTAAAACCAATTTATAAGAAAAAAAAAGAAAAGACAAAATAATTCATTGAAACTTTTCATTATCAATGATCGCTCAAAGATCAGTCAATAGAAATGGAAATCGAGAAAATATGACAAAATAATCAAAGAAAATAGATTTATTTTCTTTTTGTTGTTGAATATTGACTTATAACATCAGCGTCAACATCATCGTCAACATCATCATCAACGTCAACATTAACGTCAATCTGTCAACATTGTCATTTTATTGATAAGCAATTCTTTTGTACTGAGACAAGTGAGAAAAATAATCTTAAAATAAATCTTCAAAGATCTTTGACTGAACTTTGAAATTGTTTTTGTGTTTTTATTTTTCTTTAGAATTTTTCCATATTTTCCCTAACTTTAGATTTCTTTAGAATTTTGTTATTGTTGTTGCTATTGTTATTGTTAATTTTTTGTGAAGTCTGTTTTTTAATGCTTCTTGTAGGGACACTCGTTGAGCTACATTATTGACGCAATACATTGACGCAAAACCTTCTCAAGCGTTCAATGATGACGTTTTGTTTTTAGTTCGATGTTTGTTTTTAAAAGAATCTAGAAAAATAAAGGAAAAACTTTAAAAAAACACAACTTCATAAAAAACAGCTGAATAAAAAACTGAACCACTGATTTTTGTTGCATTTTAATTGAAAAGAAGGCACGAAACGAGCCCCAACCCACAATTGATTTTATTGACTGATTGATTGTTTGATTTCTTTTTTTTTAAAAAATCCGTTTTTACTGAAATTTATTTACTGCAATTTTTTTTTTTTGTATTTTTTTTCTTCTAATGTAATACTTTTTGTTACTGTAATTCTTTTTATTGTAATGTTTCTTTATTCTTGAATTGAATTTTAATCAAATTTAATTTGCCTTCATTTAGTTTTAATTTATAACAAATGTTTTTTGTTTGTTCGTTTATTTATTTGTTGTTTTTGTTTGACATTCTGATGTAAAATACGATTCTTGTTGTTCTTGCGAACATTGTTATTAAAATTGTTGTTGTTTTTATTGCCTTTTTTATTATTGGTGACATTGACCATGAAATGTCGTTGAAATCATGGACAACGATAGATTTTTTATAATAAAAGGTGAACGACTCGAACTCTTCTTAAACAATTTATAATAATGGGTATTTTTTAAAAATTGAGTCTTTAGAAGTGAACATTTATTCAATAAAAATTTTTACTAGAATTTTTGTGTTTATTAATTTTAATTGTTAAATTAAAACACACACTTTTGTTGTAACATTTAATACATGAGATATCGCTGGCATTTCTACACACGCAATTAAAAGTTACTTTGATGCATAGTATATACACGAACCGCCTGACATGACTGATGACATGCTATCAAAAATATGCTGGTTTCAACATAATTGAGCTAATTCAATTAACAGAAGCGCAGAGTTCATTTATTTCTATTAATTTAGAGACTTCCACATGGAATTCGTTCAAAAGATTTCTTGTTATACTCGCACTTTTACAATACGTAAATACAATAAATTTAAAGTTATTCATTTATGCATTATAAAATGAATTTAGTTATTTATAAATTAATTATTCACCATAATTCGAAAAGAAACCAGCCGATGGCCCTCCCTTTTTATCCATCTCAACCGAGATTTTTTATAAAAGAAACTGAATCTCATTTAAAAACAGAAAAGTGCGCCTTTTCTCGTTTGCGTATACCTCCCAACCACCCCTTCCCCCCCCCCCCCCCCCCCTCCTTTCTGCGTATTACTTGTACTTTGCCAAAGCTAAAAATTATATGGTGCTTATTTTCACGTTCACGAACATAATCACGGAGGAACTGCCAACTAATTCTCATTATTTCTTGTACTCCATTAAAAACAACCAACAAATAAAACGAAAGTCCAAAAAAATTCTCATGCCTTAAAAAGTGTAGCTGCTTATTTTTAGAAGAAGAAGAAGAGAATACATACAAAAAAGCAGAACAAAGAACACAAAAGAAAAAAGAATCGCCATCGACTTCAGACGATCCTCAAGTTGAACATTTTAAATAATGCACTTTTAAGAAGCTCTTCAAGTTGCGCCACGGTTTGTGGTGCATATTAATTTAAGGTCACCAACCTCATTCAATTGGAAGGACAGATTTTTATTTTTTGGTTTAAAAACTGACGGAAACTGAAAAAAATGGCGAGAAATTTTACGATCGAAAATTCAATTGAAATGCTTTTGAGCTCCAACAAAAAATGAACACTTCATTTAAATAAATTCTGTCTGCCCGTTTTTATAATTTGGGATACATTCGGATCACTCTATACGATGGAGTATACATATATATAGCTCGGGAGATATCTGTAGCTTTATAAGACGTAACTACGCACTTTATACATCTATTAGCTGTATTTATACGCTCTCTCCAATCGATAGAACCAATCAATATTCATCTGTAACTTCATAGGACCTGTCTACATACTTCATAACTATATCGGACTTATATATACACTCTATAGAACATCTCTGAATACTATATACAACCTCTGTGAAATTTCTATAATTTCCATTTACTGTATTAAACGTATGTAAACATTATCTATTCTCTGTGTTAATAAGCCAGAGAGAGTCTATACTATAGTATCTCCCACGCTATATACGAATTGTCTAAGCCTATATACCCCCAATAGTAGGAATCTACACTCTGTACATACTCTATAAAGTCTCTTTATGGCTCTATAATTGGACGTATCTAAATGAATTTATACAAATCACAGAGATGTCATGTCATATGTCATGTATTACACGGCACCACTTCACTTTGCCCGCAGATGACAACGCATCTGATTCTCTGCGTGCGTTTTTTTCAGTTCTCGTTTATGAACTCATCTTTTTTTATTGAAATCTATTTAATTAAATCAATTTAATTAAAAGTAGTTAAAAACGAATAAAATAATTCATTCAACAACCACGCAAAATTTGAAAACCTTGAAATTGTTTGGTGCTCTCTCTCTCTCTCTCTCTCTTTTCTCTCTCTCTCTGTGCATTTTTCTCATTCAATTAAGAAAGAAAAAATTTCTTAAATTGTTAAGCTTGAGTAAACAATAAAATTTAAACTGTTGAAAAGTCTTTTCATTTGTTTTTTTATCTTTGTTTATAAATTGTTGTTGTTGTTTATCTTTGTTTATGCGTATCTGTATTATAAACATTTTAAACAACACAAAAACAAAAGTCTTAAAAGAAAGAATAAAGAAAACAAATTTATTGTTTTTTTATTATTATTTTTATTATTATTAATTTTTTTTAAATGCACCCGACTTTTTAAGTATGTCATGTGTGATGTGTGCATTTTACTGCTGCTGCTGATTCTTATTTTGTTGTTATTATTTTTTTGTTTTTTAAATAATTTGCTTATTGATCAGTGATCAATAATAAATGACATAAAATAGGTCGCGAAGAGATTTTGCCTTTTTATTGAATATACGACATCAGTTTTTGATAAGCTAATTCTTATCTTTTGGTATTTAGTTGTTTTTATAATAATAATTATTATTGATGTTGTTGTTGTTATTGTTGTTGTCATTGTCTGGGCTTAAAAATGATAGCTTCACTGTAACTCATCGTATAGCTTCATATGTTGAATAATGATCATGATTTATTATTCATTCGAAACTGTTTATATGTAAATTTAAAAGTTTATTTTATTAACCACTGATTAAGATTAGAAGCGGCAAATATTTGTTCAGTTCTTAGTTTATAGTTCGTGGTTTTTATAGAAAAGTTGATAAAAGAGTTTAGCTATGTTGAACCTTGAATCTTAGCTGCGTGACAAAGAAATCACACAAACGGAGAGAGAGAGAGAGAGAGAGAGAAAGAGTGATAGTCAGAGAGAGGGGGGGGGGGGGGGGCGGAAGCGCGAAAGAGAAAAATAAAAATAAAAGTGAAAATAATAACACGTTCCTCATAATTGTTCCCTTTTATTTCTTTACTGATAACATTGGGTGAAAAATTTTCTACATTCTTATAGTTGTAATAAAAAACCGTTGCCTACTCTTAGGAGCGATTTCTCAGTTACAATTGAATTGAATTGCAATTTTATTGAGCCTATTTTTTCAGTGGGACAAACAGTGTAATGTTTCGAGTAAAGTACAAAGGTCAAAACTATAATTTAATATCTAAAAACTTAATACTAAAACAGTAACGAACTAAAGTGTGAATGGAGAAAACTAGAGATAAAAAATAACTCATAAGATATCCCTGAAATATCTTCATCAATTATTCAAAACTTTAAGAATTATTATTGCATTATGATTGAGTTAAAAATGGGCGTGATTCATGGGCGATTACTTCCTTCCTCGAAAGACCTTCCTTCACAACACCGCCCTGAGTTCAGGTATTTGTTATGAGGTCAAAGGTCATAGGAGTATAGAGTGTTTTTGTCTTGGAGTGGCTGAAAATTGGAAATCGTTTCTTCTGATTCTATGGGAGAATCTTATCTCTCTCTCTCCTGCCTTCCTCTTGGTTCTGCTCTAACTGTCATTCGTTGTTCGCTCTGACATCCGTCACGTCCGCCAGCAGCAGACACGTAATCTTGCATCCATCCATCCAGCATTCAATGCGTCAATCATCCATCAAACGAAGTCGATCGTTCTTTGAGATTCGAAAAATAACACGTATTATTTTTATGTCCTTTTTGATTTCTCTTCTCTCCCTCTTCGTTTTCTTCTTCTCCTTTTTTCTGTTTTTCCTGTTTTCATTCTCTTCACAAAATGATTTCTTTATATTTCTTGTTTTTTTTCTTCGTTTTCGAGGTTTTTTAAAATTAATTTTTTCTTCTTTTTCATTTATTTTTCTTTGTATTATTTTCCTCTGTCATCTTGATCTCAATTTATATCAAGCGTTGCGTTGTTTATTATACGCAATTTTTATTTTTATTTCTTCATTTAAAAGAATGAATTATTCTCCACTTTTTTCTTATTTTTTTTTTATCATTAAGTACTTATTTCCTTATTAAATTTAATTTAGTTTCTCTTCATAACAACGCAAAAAGTAAGAATTCTATAAAAACGCAGTTTATTAAAATTAAACAATCGTTGTTGTTGTTGTTGCTGTTTTTGTTATCCAGATCTTTCGAAAATATTTCGTAAATGGTTTTTTTGGTCATAAAATCACACAACGCTAGTGGATTGTGGTGAAATCTTGTTTTGTTGTTGTCATTATTATTGATATGATTGCTTCTGGCTGTTTTCTGGCTCCGATGGTTGCATTATTGCACCCCGCTTCTTCCTTCACTCCTTCCTTCGTTCCACTCTTTCTTAATTCTTCTTCTTCTTTATATTCTCATTGTATTTCATTATTCGTTCGGCATCATTTACACAAGAACACAGCTTGAGAGCCGTTTTTTTTCATTCTCTTTCTTTTATTCCCTCGCCAATGCAACTTCTTCTTCGTTCAGCTGGAATTCTTTTCATAAATTATATCACAGGAATCACAGAAATTAAAGCGTCGTAAATCGCACGAGTACTAAATTAATTGAGCATGCTTGAGATGCCGTTATTCGAAAAATCCTTAATTTAGTGGACATAAAAATTAAAAAACAAGGACTGGATGATTTCTGAATAAGAATGAAATGTAATGTCCCAGTTCCAGTCCCAGTCCCAGTCCCAGTCCCAGTCCCAGTCCCAGTCCCAGTCCCAGTCCGTCCCAGTCCCAGTCCCAGTCCCAGTCCCAGTCCCAGTCCCAGTCCCAGTCCCAGTCCCAGTCCCAGTCCCAGTCCCAGTCCCAGTCCCAGTCCCAGTCCCAGTCCCAGTCCCAGTCCCAGTCCCAGTCCCAGTCCCAGTCCCAGTCCCAGTCCCAGTCCCAGTCCCAGTCCCAGTCCCAGTCCCAGTCCCAGTCCCAGTCCCAGTCCCAGTCCCAGTCCCAGTCCCAGTCCCAGTCCCAGTCCCAGTCCCAGTCCCAGTCCCAGTCCCAGTCCCAGTCCCAGTCCCAGTCCCAGTCCCAGTCCCAGTCCCAGTCCCAGTCCCAGTCCCAGTCCCAGTCCCAGTCCCAGTCCCAGTCCCAGTCCCAGCCCCAGTCCCAGTCCCAGTCCCAGTCCCAGTCCCAGTCCCAGTCCCAGTCCCAGTCCCAGTTCCAGTCCCAGTCCCAGTCGTGTGTTCAAGAAGTTGGCAAGAAAGATTTCACAACTTTTGTTTTTCATACCATTTTGAATCGGTGTTTTTTTGGATGTTTACCCATCACATCAAAATTGTTTGGAGATTCTACAAGCACTGGAATTACAGTCCAAAGTCGTAGAGAAAGCTTTTGATATTCGCAGACAACTGTAAAAGCTTTGTTATTACGTGAGCATGATGATGATTATAAATTTGATAAAAATGAGAAGTAACAATAAAAAATGTGCAAAGCAAAGCAAAACTAATGAAGCTTAATGCATTTTTATTAGCCTCCTCCTCCTCTCTCAGACACACCGACACACTTTCCCCCTTAACTCTCCTCACTCCATACATTCTCTCTTTCCATGTTTTCCATTTGTACTTCATCTTCATTTATTTTAATCTACTCTCAACTGATTCAATGATCCATAAAAATTTCCATTATTAAGCAAAAACTTATGATTCATGAATTTTTTTGTGTTTGTTGTTGTTGTTGTACGAGTATTTAGTCGATTCAATTCGATGACTTTAAATTCTTTAGAAATCTTGTGTTGCAGTTGTTGTTGTTGGATTTAATTGATTTTGGGTAAAAACACAGAAGAATAGAGACGACATTCGCACTGAGACACACCCAAACAAGTGTTTTGCTTACCTCCTCGCCACTCCTCTGACGCAGGCCCTTCTTCTCTCTCTACTCTTCTCTCGGCACACTCTCAACCATCACACTAGCAATCTACCGACAATCAATTGATGTTTTTTCTAACAATCTACAATCTCGCGGGTGTGTTTATTTGTTGGCCTCTCTCTCCAAGAAAAAAGGGGCTCGTTTCTCTGACGTCAAATAAAAAGTCATGACTCATGTGGTTTTTTTGCCTCTGTTTCTGCTAAAAACTAACAGTTGTGGTTGTTGTTGTGCGCTCTGCCTCCCGTTTAAAGTTTTAGAGGTCAAACAGTATGCGGCATTGATGTTGCTGTTGTTGTTGTTGTTGTTGTTTTGTGTACAGATACATGCCGCATTTTAAAATATTCTCAAATGTTGCCAATCTTTTATTTTTGCATTTTCTCAAATAAATCAGTAAATATTTTAATTCATATCAGAAAATCAATTATAAGTTATACAAAATAAAAAAAAAGTAAAAAATGCTTATTTGTTTATTTTATATTTAATATTTTCTATTTATTTATACCATTTTTTATAAATTAGAATATTAATCTATTATGTATTATAAAAAATCATAAAATTGGCAACACTTTCTGATGTATATATAATGTGTAAATACAAGGAAATTATGATTTTATCCAGCTTGAGAGAGAGAGAGAGAACGATAGAGTGGGTTAAGCAGTAAGAGTAGAAAGGAAGGCGTAGAGAGAGAGAGAGTGTGAGAGAGAGAAGAGAGCCTGAGAGTTTCCCAAAATGCTAAAAATACCACTGATGAAGTACACATTCAAACAAAAACAAACAAAAGTATTTCACAACAAAATTGCTGACTATGAGCAGCAGCAGCAGCAGCAACAACAAAAATAACAACAAGAAGAAAAACAACCAATACAACAACAACGCCAAAACTGGGTAGATACTAGCCAAGCCCTTTTTTAGTTATTGACGTCCAAAACACAGTCACCACGTCCACGTAGACGACGAAGGCGACAGCGACGGCGTAAAACCATATTTTAGCCGATTCCACGTCCCTCCGGTCCATGACCCCCTTAAAAACAACAACTTTTGCTTTATTGTTGATTTTGGCGGTGGGGGGAAGGGGGGACGAACCTCTGTTTGCGTTGCTTGAGCTACAAAATTTTGCGTCGACCGAATTTAAGTGTAGAGAGAAGACGGAAATCGATCAACCAGTTTATCTTGCTTCTGTTTTTGTTGTTGCTGTTGTTGCTGCTGCTACTGTTACGTAGTGCTTCGTTCTAGTTGTTGTTGTTGTTGTGGTGGTATTAAGTATGGTTTATTTTATGCACAAGCTACGGATTGTTTACTTATATTATTGTTGTTGTTGTTATTTCTCATTGCTATGCTGGTCTCATGAGTGGATTTTTTTTTTTGTTGGTTCTCCTCCCCATTGAACAAAAAAAAAAGACGGGAGAGGTTTAAATTTTCGAGTAAAACAAAATTGAATCTTAGAATTGAATAGAATTCGAATCGAATAAAAACGAATCTAAGAATCAAATAGAATTGAATCTTCGAATCTAACAAAGTTGAATACAATTTGAATCGTTGTAAAATTTATTGTTAAAAAACAGAGTGAGCACAGAATAGTATAGAATGACCATTGAATATCCCACTCATCCTCTTCTACAAGAAAGAGAGAGAGAGAGAGAGAGGGAGTGAGTCAAAGAGAGCGGAAGGGAGAAAGTATAACGAACTCCACCGAAAGAAAGTTACTCAGCAGTTTGTCTTCGCTCTCAATTCAAGCAACTGTACATCGAGGTAACTACGAGCGTTGCTCGTGTAACCCTGTTATGCACCCTACAAATAGCAGTCGTAACCTTGGCAAACTCACTCATGAAATACGTCGATGACATACTATAAAATGGTCACTCTTCAGTGGCGGCAGAAGGGGGTGTGTTTTTTAGCTAGAAAATAGTTCGTAGATTTCTTTTAATAGACAAGTTTAAGTGAATGAATTGATTTCATTTAAATTGAATTCAATTTACGTTTTTCTTTATGAATTAATTGAGTGGTTGAATTTATTGCTTTAATAATGATGCGAGAGAGAGTGAGAGTGAAAGAGAGAGTGGTGTTGGCTCGTGTTGTGTTCTTTATGAATGTGTACCTTATCTGAATGCAGGTTTTTTGAGGTACGTGGGTATCACTATAATATTTCTTTACCCGCACCACCACCTCCCTTCCCCGGGGGGACAAACAATTAATGAGAAAAAATGCGTCGTTTAAAACAGATCGGCTTAATAATCATCTGATTGACAACGTGATTTATATTTATGTATATTCATAAACCACTTTTAAATACGTGTTTCTTTAATAAAATTTAATCATTCATTACTTTTTTATTTTAATTTTAATTTAAATCAAAATGGAACGAATTTAACGAGAGTATTTAGTTTAGAATGAAGTTAGTTTTAAGAATGTATTCGATGAAATTTTAATTTTCGATGTTATTAAAAAATTTCGATGTGTTTTGAATGAAGTCTTCACAGAATTTCATTGCATTGTGAAATCTTCTATCGTCTTTTATCAAGTTTTGTACTCGTCGCTTGCATTCGTGTTGCACTCTTTTGTGAAATCGTAGGGTGTCGCAGCAGTCGATATGTTGAACCACCACCCCGCATTTTAGCCGCTGTTAAATGCTCGTTGTTGTTGTTGTTTTCTTGTCAATTTCAACAACTAGTTTTTTTTTTCACTTGGTTGGTATTCTGGTATTCGAGACCACGTTCATCGCCGCCGGTTCGCTTCGCATTTCCTCGGTTACCATCGCCCAGTTCAAGCGCCGAGCTTAGATACAACACAGCTTCGAATGCGTACGAGTGTTGAATGAATTCGGACCCGCGTCATTTCAAGTGTTGAATGGATACATAATAAAACCATTAAAATTGAATTTTCTTCACTTAAAACATCGCACACGCACATCTGTTGTGGTAGTTGTTGGTTTTCTGACCAGACCCGCATGAGACCGTCTGCCCCTCTATTAAAAAAAATAATTTTGAAGCAACACAACAACAAAGAAAAAGAAACAACGACAAAAAAAACGGGCAGAAATCAATGAAACTCAGTGCAACAATCGTAGCTTGAGTACGATGTCGAGAGTTTGACATTTTATCCTCAGTCAAAGTCAAACGCTGAAGCGCTTGCGTCAAAAAGCCGGACCAGTGGAGGTAGAAGAAGAAGAAGAAGCAACACTGTTTGGGGGGCCAAAACAAGGACTCAACGAATCCAATCCTTCCACCCACGAAAACTCAAGGAACATAATCTCAAGGATAAACATTCGAAAAGAGACAAAAACAGTGAGAGGAAAAACTAGAGAAAGAGCGAGACAGCGCGATAGAGAGCGTAGAGAGAGAAGAGGAGAGTGATTGGTTACGTTTTCTCGACGAGGCGGCAAAAATTTGTGCCGCTCGTTTTTTAAACTCGTCGCAACATTCGAAGGATGCAGACAGAAGCTGCTCCAGCAGAAAAAACTAACTACTAAGGAAGATCTCAAGAGAAAACTAGAAAAAAATTAAAAACATAATAAATAATAATAATAAAAATAAATAAACAGTGAAAGTGTTTAAAATCTAAAATAATAACAAAACTCAAATACATATCATTAACCTCAGAGGAAGTTTTTAAATAGAAACACTTTTTAAATTATTTTTATTGGGTTTTACAAGAGAAAAACTCCTCCTCCTCCTCCTTCAAATCCACCTCCAAGACCTCGACCACTTTTTAAAAGAGAAGACCACAAGAAAAGAATACCTAAAAAAGTGGTATTTTTTGTGTATCCATTAAAACGAGTGACTGTCTGCCGGTTTCTCAAGTAACAATCCATGGAAAGCAACTACAACTAAAAAACAAGTACAAGGAAACTAATAAAAAAACAACTAGAAGAAACCCACTAAAAAAACAACCCGAAGAAAAACAACCGTCAAAAAGACATCTAAAGAAAATAACTAAAAAACAACTAAAGGAAATCTTTCAACAGAAAACCTTAAAAACAACCCTAAAAACCCTTTGAAAAACCTCACCCCGAAATGTCAAGCAAACCGCTGGAAAGTGCGAAGGTCGACGGGGGCGAGTCCACGGAGGAAAACTCGCACCTGCTCGAGGCGTCTGCGAAAGGCGAGAGCTACGGGTCCAGACAACCGGTAAAAAAATCCGCTTCAGATCTGGTTTGTTTTTTGTTTTTCTACTTGTATTATTAATATTTCTGTAGTTTAAAATTTTTGAATTTTGAATTTTTTCGTTTTTTAAAATTTGAATACCGTTTTTCTTCGAGTCACCTTCAAAAACGGTGTTTTTTTGTGCGAATTCAAATTCATAACAGATCGTAAAATGATGCATTATAATAATAATAAAAATATTTGAATAAAATACATTTTAAAAACCGTACATTTTACAGATCAAAAGCAATTAAAATAAAGACAAACCTTAAGCAAAAAAATAGAAAAATTAAAATAAAAAAATATAAAAAAAATTAAAATAAAAAGTGCACTTAAAAAACTGGTTTCCTACTTGAGGCGCACTGACTCCGGCCAGACGCTTGTTTCACTCGTCTGCTGCTAACTCAAGCAGATCTCTGATTTGAACAACTGAATAATGAATCGTTTTACTTGTGTTTTTTTATTATTATTATATTATTATTAATACTTAACTAATTCACCGTTTTATTAGCTATTAACTTCTAAACTTCAGTCTCAGGCTCATTCTAATTTGAATTTATTGTGCTGTCGTTGTTGTTGAGTTGAGTTGCGTTGATTCAAACCTCGAAGCTTCGATGAAACTTTATACTTTGCTTGTGTCTTGCGTGTGTATTTTCCTGTATCTTTTTATCTATTGCACAACAATTGTATTTGTGTATCTACAAGTTGTAGTTGCTAGTAGCAGCGCGTTTCCGTTGCATGTGAGTTAAACACACTTCACTCATGCGTTTGAGTTGAGTTCCACTAACAGAGGAAACGAAAGAACCACTAGAAAAATGAAGAAAATAATGAAAATATTGTCAACTTATTCAAAGAAGTAGAAGTAGAAGAAAAAGAAGAACCTTTTCCAGTTTCGATCCCGTCCCAATGTTCAACCTTAACCACGATATAATATTTTGTCTTTCATTCTTAACTAAAATTCATTCTTATCTGCATTATCTGCATACAACCGTATATACACAACTGAAATTGATTAACTTTTTAACGTACTCTCTTTAAAAATTCGGGTTTTTGTTTACTCAGTAGTTCAGAAATTTTGTCATATCTTGAAGACGTTTTTAGTATAACAGACTATGTTTTAGTAGTTATTCTAATCAGTCGAATTCTTTCCTTATCTTCATCTGTAGACGTTACGAACCTTTGATGTTATCTTCTTCCTTTTCTTTTCTGCTTTTAAACTCCCCAAAAAAACTTCAAAACTAAATTCATAGAGTATCATATCTCTGTTGAAGATCTCAGCGCCACCAACTACTCTCAACCCAAATTTTGACAGCTGTCAGATTTTAATCTTAAACTTCGTTGAGTTTCAGTAAACTTTCAAGGGAGGTCTCAGTGGGTAATCAGTTGGTTACAAATACCCGTGATAGAGGTATCATTCTGTATCAGTTTCATGATAAACATAGCACTGAGATACCGTCGAGATAGGAACCACTTTTGGGGCTCGTGTAAGACTCGAGGTGGATATAAAAACCAGTAGCTATAAAAACCTCTTTAAGACCTACTGTGCTTAATTCCTCCCCTTAATATTTAGTTGTTAATATTTTGGTTTTATAATAATAATATTTCTCTTCCTCTCACTCTCCTTCTTCTCTCTCTTTCTGTTTCTCTTGCAGGAACAAGCCAATCTCCTTAGCGGCAACATGGTGCACGCTCACGAAACCACCTCGAAAACATTTCCTCAATATGTGGCCGCCCTTTCGGCTGCTGGTGGCGCCTTTGCCGCTGGTACCCTACTCGGCTGGACGTCGCCCGCTCAAATCGGACTGACGGCCGGTGATTATGGTTTCCCGGTGAGTGCCGATCAGTTCTCGTGGATCGGCTCGGCCATGACTCTGGGCGCTGCTTGTGTCTGCATCCCGATCGGCTTCCTCATCAACATGATCGGCCGCAAACTTACGATGCTGTTGCTGGTGTGGCCCTTCACCCTCGGCTGGTGCCTGTTGATCTGGGCTCAGAACGTGGAGATGATGTACGCGGCGCGCTTTATACTCGGTATCTCGGGTGGAGCCTTCTGCGTCACGGCGCCCATGTACACGGGTGAAATCGCTCACAAGGACATCCGCGGCACACTTGGCAGCTTCTTTCAGTTGATGATCACTGCGGGTATTTTGTTTGTGTACGCCATCGGAGCCGGTCTCAATGTTTTCTGGCTGAGTATCGTGTGTGGTCTGTTGCCGATCGTATTCGGGGCTATATTCGTATTCATGCCAGAGACTCCTACTTATTTGGTGAGTGAGGGAAACAGTGGACCCACGATTTGGTTACTAATTTCAGTTTGATGTGATTTTAGGTTAGCAAAAATAATACCGAAGGAGCTATCAAATCCATTCAGTGGCTACGCGGTACTGATTATGATTATCATTCCGAAATCGACGAACTCAAAGCCACCGAGGCGAAAATCAAGGAGAACCCTGTGTCCATCGGTACCGCGCTGATGCGTCCGGCTACGTTGAAAGCGCTGGTCATCAGTTTGGGCCTTATGTTCTTCCAGCAGCTGTGCGGCATCAACGCGGTCATCTTCTACTCCACGGACATCTTCAGGGTGAGTGGTTTCATGGTGGTTCTATGAGCAAAAATAATACAAGTATTTACTAATAAACATGAGTCTTTTCTCTTTTTAATTATGGACTAATATTTAATGTGGTTCTTTGGTTGTTTTTCCCCCGTTTCTTCCAGGATGCTAAAACGGGAATCGATGCCAATCTCTCGACCATCGTAGTCGGCATCATGCAGGTCGTGGCCACTTTTGTCTCCGTCCTGGTGGTGGACAAGCTCGGTCGTCGTCTGTTGCTACTCGCCTCTGCTGGCGTGATGGCGATCGCAACCATCTGCATGGGCGTCTATTTCTACATGCAAGAAGGTGACCCCGAATCGGTGACCAACCTGGGCTGGTTGCCCGTTTGCAGTCTGTGCGTCTTCATTATCATGTTCTCCCTGGGTTTCGGTCCCGTACCTTGGCTAATGATGGGCGAAGTATTCGCTTCGGATATTAAGGGCGTGGCTGGATCCATTGCGGGTACCACGAACTGGTTGCTGGCCTTCATTGTGACGAAGACGTTTGTGAATCTAAAAGCAGCTTTGGGCACGGGTCAAACCTTCTGGCTCTTTGCGGGCATCACTTTGCTGGGGGCGATATTCGTATTCATCTTCGTGCCGGAGACGAAAGGCAAATCATTGAATGAGATCCAAGAGCTGTTGGAAGGTAAAAAACGCAGCAGCTCCGCGGTACAACAACAGCAGGCGAATGCAAACGGAAGAACTAATTAAGGAAGAGAAGGAAGGAAAGAAGAGAAGGAAGAAAAGCAGTAGAAAGAAGAAAGAACGAGACAGAGGATTGAAAAGTGTTGCGTGGGGAAAATCATCATCCATGGAAATACTTGAGAATAGAAAAAGAGAGAGGAATTAATGAAAAAAGTTAAAAATGAAAGAGAAGAATGTGAGATAAAATTTAAGAATGAAGAACAATACGAGTTGAGGACGAAGAAAATAGAAGAGTCAAGCAAGAATTGAAGGGAAGTCTTCGTGAAGAATATAAAAGGACTGATAAAGTTGAGGAGAACGGATAAAGAAGAGTTTAGAAAAGATGAAGCATCTGCGGAAAGATGAAGGAGTTAAGGAACTATTGAATAGTTCGGGATGAATGTCGGAGTCCAAAAAGATGTATAAGAAGAAGGATGAAGTTTAGGAATGATGAAAGGATGTTCGAGAACAATAAAGAATTATGAAGAAGTTCAGGATCAAGGATCAAACTATTATTGTTGAGTAAGAATTAAGTAGAAAACCGAATGCATTTTTAAATGTGTATTTAATAAGCAAAATATTAGAGTTCATATTTATATACAAACATTATTTAGTATCATATACGAGTATATACAGTACACTAAAGAAAAACCTTCTAAAATTTATTTTATTTTTTACTTTAACTCTTTAGAGAGAAAAAGCAAATCCTTTTAAAATGTTTCCATATTTTAAACGATTTAGTTTTAAAGCAAAATCGAAGAAAATTATTGTATTTCTAACACTGTAGGGAGCAAAATTAGTCGTCGAATCGTGTTGAGGGAAAAAATCTTGCAGCAAAAAATACTGAAAAAATCATAAAAATAAAATCAATTTTATATAAATTATTCTTATTATTTAGTTAATTAAATTTAGAAAAAATGAGAAAAATATTCATAATCATGTTCGATGTTAAGCAACAGAGAAATACTACAGTAAAATTAACAATAAAAATAACCAGATTCACCAGAGTAATGAGAACAGTAAATGTAATAACTACATACAATAACAACAACAATAACAGTAACGGTAACAAAAACTTGAGTATTCTTTTTATTAAGACTGAAGGTACAACCGAGAAATTTCAATTTAAGCTCTCTTTCACTCTCTGTTTGTAAAGAACCATCTTAAGAAAGAGTAAAAAAGATGGGAAAAAGTTTTAAAAAATAAAAAAAAGGTTCCTTATCACTAAAACAGTAGATCGAAAGAGAAGAATCATCCAGAAAGAAAATCATCTATATTTTTATTATGAAACTGATGAAGCTCAAGGATGGAGCAATAAATAAAAAATAATAAATAATAATAATAATAAATGTGTGCAATTTTATAAACCCAAAAAATTGTCAAATATTTGAATTCCTTGAAAGAAAGCAGAAAACAGAAGAAAATTCTTCGTTTTTCTTTATTTTTTTCTGTTACTTTTAAAGGATTTTAAAGAAAGGATGATTTTCTTAAATGATTTTTCTCTGAAGTCTCACATTTCACTGTTTACATCAAATAAACAATAAAAAATAATAACAGAAAGTAAAAAAATTCAAAAAAGTAAAGATTAACAAATAGTGTATAAAGCTATTAAAAAATTTGTAAAACTAAAAAAGAAACTAACATTTTACACCGACAAAAACCCACACAAAAAAATACTAAAATGCATGTAAATCACAAAGAAAAACATATACACACGTTTTCTCTCTTTCACACTTTCTCGTACTTTCATGTAAAGTGTGTTTATGCATTATATTCCAACATGTTAAAAGGATTAACATTAAATTTAAATATTATTAAATGTATTCAAATGCAAACCTATTTTAATTAAAACAAAAGCAATACATTTTATCATATATACAATACATTACATAAATTATTTTAATGCTGTCCCTCTCTCTCTCTATTTACTTGTCTATATTTTATTATAGTTAAATATTTTTTTTAGTATAATTTTTTAAATATTGCCCCTTTTTTTTCTTATACACAATAAATTATTAAATAATTAAAGTTTAATTATTTAAATATTTCGAGCAATTGTTATAAAATATTAATTGCTTTGTTGTTTAATTTGTTTAAATACTGTGTTTTTAAAATTTGTTTAAAATGTATTTAAAATTTCATTTTTATATTCATTTAAATCTTTTTTTACTTATTTATTTAAATAACTTTATTAAATTATTTATTTAAAATTTTGTCTAAATTATTTAATTAAAATTTTGTTTTAAGTATTTATTTAAAGTTTTGTTTTAAGTATTTATTTAAAATTTGTTCTTCGGTTTAACATAGTTTTTTTCAATATTTTGTATTTTTATATCCATGTTAAGCATTTTTCATATATTTTTCTTTCCTTTTATTTACATATTTTAATCACTTTAGATTAAGTTTGTTTCCAATTACACTCAGAATGTGTTTCTTTCCTCTGTATTTAATTTTAAGAAGAAAATATTTATATTTTTACATGTATTATAATCAATGAAATCATTAATAATTATATCATTACAATAAATATATCAATATATAAATATTAAGTTTAAATGTAAAACATTGGAGTTTTATTTCAAATATGTTTTAGAGAAACAGATTTTAGTTTTTCGAAATATTTATTTTAATTAATTCATCAAGAAAAAGACAAAAAGATGACGGATCGAAAAATAAACTAAACAGGTAACAAATAAACTCAAGAGTCAAACAAATACCATTCTTTTGAAATTTTTAAACTCACTTGCGTTATAAATTAATTTAAACGTTTTCCAACAACAATAATTTTTATATATTAGTCTTTAAATATAATGGAATATATTTTTTTATTTGAAATTTCAATAAAAATTCCATACTATTTCAACTATTTTTGCAGTGCGTAAAATATCCAAGAAAGTTTGGGATTCTTGTACATAAAACCATTGCATACTTTTAGGCATTTCCAGTGACTTTTGATCTGTGAGAAATGTTCTAAATGCACAGTGAATCATTTACAGTGGAGTCGCATTATATTATTCCCTTTTCTCAAATTTTTGCTCTAATAATATTGTTGAATGGCTTTTTGTAGTGTTAATGGACAAACTATAATTCGAAATAGAAAATGGAATGACGTGAAGTAAAGATTTAAGATTTTAATTATGAAGAGATAATTTTTTGTTGTAGATTTGCAAGCCGAATTCACAATTCTGCCGAAAGATTGTTTAAGTAAGTACTTCGCTTTGATTCTTCACCACTTCTTCATTACATTTTTCTTTCCCATGCTTTTTAATAAGTTGACATTTTCTGAAACTCTTTTTACATCACTCTACAGTATCTAGTAATTAAATTGACCATAGTTTAGGTAAACCTACAAAATACTAGTGTTAGGGTAAATAACTCTACACAATACAACGGAATATTTTACGACAGTTAAATAATAAATTGTAATTGTTAATGTTGTCGTTAATAGCAAGTAATTGTAGAAATTATATGAAATAAACCAAAAAAGGCGTTAATCTTTTTTATCAGTAAAGAAAGAGCTTCTCTGAAGTAAGAACAGAAACATTAACAGTTATCAATAAGAACTACAATAAGAATATTAAATTGATTAAAAACTGAATTGCTAAGTTGTTTACTTATTTATTGTACTTTGATCCAGAATGTCAAGAGACCAGATGGTAAGAAAAGAGTGCATGAAGGGAAACAATTGAAACCAGAAAGAGTGTTAACTTCAGCCTGGCCGAAGTTCATATACCCTACACACGTTTACTTAAAAATTAGGCGTGGCAATTGTCTAATTTGTTTCCTTTTCAATCTCAAATAGCCTGTGACGACAGAGAATATTCGTGCCAAATTTGGTGAAAATATTTCTATTCGTTCTCCTGTAATCGAGTTTTATTTAATTAGTGGGCGGACCACGCCCATTTTTGGTAGTCTGTTTTGGTCAAAGACAGTTGATTTGTGAATAAAATTTCAACCTCAAATTCATATTACAAGCTGAAAAATTGAGCTATAAGCATGGATGAGTTTATATTCACTATAAAAAGTAGGCGTGGTAATGGTCCGATGTTGGCCATTTTCAATATCAATAAGTTTCTGATGATAGATAATATTCATACCAAATTTGATGAAAATATCTCTATTCGTTCTCCTGTAATCGAGTTTTATTTAATTAGTGGGCGGACCACGCCCATTTTTGGTGATCTGTTTTGGTCAGAGACAATGGACTTCTGGACAAAATTTCAATCCCAAATTCGTTCTACAAGCTGAGAAATTGAGCTATAAGCATGGATGAATTGATATTCAGTATAAAAAGTAGGCGTGGTAATTATCCGATTTTGCCCATTTTCAATAGCGATGAGTTTCTAGTGATATACAATATTCGTGCAAAGTTTGATGAAGATATATCTATTCGTTCTCTTGTAATCGTGATTTCCACAGACAGACAGACAGACAGACAGACAGACAGACAGACAGACAGACAGACAGACAGACGGACATGGCTAAATCGACTCAGGAGGTCACGCTGATCAAGAATATATATACTTTTCTATACCTGTCACGCCTCCTTTAATGCGTTACAAACGGAAGCAGTAAGTGAATATACCCTATTCACTTCGTGTGTAGGGTATAAAAAGGGAAGAAAGAAATACAAATCGCAAAGAAGACCAATCAAAAGAAAAGAATAAAAGAGAAAAATTATTTTTAAAACACTATCATTTGCGTATTTAAACATGACTTCTTTTACGTCTTTTGACAGGTTTAACTTTTAGTACTCCGTAGTTTGTAATCCTAAAACTCAGAGGCTTGAATTAGTTTTATACACAAAATCTTATCACGTTCTCGATTCTCCAATTTTATATCTTCAAATGGTAGAATCGTAGAATTTTGCAGCATATTCTAATCTAACTGATTGACAACGTTATCTGTTTATTTAATCATAATCACATTAATTATTTGCTAGTACAGCTTTTAGTAATCGCATTATATTAACTGTCAATGGTTCATTTGGTTGCTACGGTGTTGATATAAAATGAAAAGATCTCTTTAATATTTTTAACTTATTCCTCAATATTCAAGCATTAGTAAACTCGGTAAGGTTACATAACACGAGTTAATAGGTCACTAAAAGAACAAAAATACTAGAAAAAAGTGTGATTTTAATATCATATTCTGTAGAAAGTATAATAAATATACTATGTATGAAGTATATTAGTATATACTATACTATATTATACAATGTGCAATAAAAAGGAAACTTCAGAAAGTGCTTTGAGGAGAGTGAAAAGTTGAGAAAAGTCGATTGTCATTTGTGATATAATTTTTTAATCTATAAAAACTGATTCGGAAAAATATTTTGGCAAATTATGCTTAGTTTTAGAAGAAACAAATTAATAACCGTGCCTTAGTTTCATTTATTCAATTAGTTTAACTTAATTTAATGGCAAAATTCTTCAGAAGTTTCATTTTAAAATGTTTGAATTTTGTTCTCCTGGAATATTTTTAATAATCCGTAATAATTGCTTAATATAGTGGACTTGACTGTTCTGTGACAGTTTAGAATCTTCTAATAATTCATTTTAGCAGTTGCAAAGTCACTGAAGTAACTGAAAATATGCAATTTTTGTATTTCTTCATAATTTGGCTGCGATAAATTTTGAATGCGATAAAAAATCACATGCGAAAAAATTGAATATTGAAAATTACTTTATGAGAAAAGATAAATGCAATTTTTTTTATTAGAGAACCGTTTATATATGTTATTATGTTATTAATACATAAATAAATATAATTTTTAATTCTCTAAAAAAGTGAATTTTTGGGATAAACTTTCAAAGGATATCGAAATGTTCAAAATGGAACTCAGGAACGGATAAAAATTTAACTACTCTTAATATTAAATTATAATTTATTCAATTTAATTGTTCTTAAATACACACTGTAGAGTGTATACTATACTAAACATATTAAATTTACATGAGATTACGAAATAACTGTAAAGTAGAAGAGAAGAAAAGAACAATAAATGAGAAAGAAAAAGGATCAGTAAAAAGAAGAGGGAGGAGGAGAGAGTGGGTGGGTGAGGGCTAGAGAAGTAGATTGAGAGAGTGGCAGAGAGGTAGATTGAGAGAAAGGACAAGACAGATAATCAGGGAAGCTAAATTAAATAAGCTTATCAGAATAACGTTCGATGGACTGCAATTAAATGTTGCTGTTTAATTTTTAATAGCAAAATATTAATCATGTGTAAAAATGAAGAATTACGATTATACTGAACTTTGATCATACTTTCAAGCAAACCATTTCTAAGAGAAGCCAACGTTTCATTTCCGTAACATAGAAAAGGTCACATAAAAACAATAGATTCGCTTGGTCTTGATTTCAATTTTAATGGATTAATTAATAATTAAATCATTAAATAATTTCGTTTCAAATTCAAGAAAATGTTTAGTAATTTAAAATTTTGTTTTAATAGTTTTATTAAATTAAATAATCGTATGTATCGTATATTTTAAATTTATTTTTTTTAAAATTTATGGTAAATTTAAAAAAATTAAATTTGCTTTCAATTTATTTATTATTTATAATTTATTATTTTTTGGTGTAATTTTTTTTGGTTAAAATCTTTACTTTTCCGCATAAAAAAATGCTGCTTTGATATCTCATTCAGTCATTCATCTTGTGTTTATAATTCAGAGTATAATTCATTGTTTTGGCTTCTTAGGTTATGCATATAAATAAATAAATTACAACAACGCACACAACAACCACAACCACAATAATAATCACAAGGAACCGAACACTTACTCTGAGAACATTCATGCGGCTTCTGTTCCAACCTCACCACAAAGAAACTCGTCACCTTCAGAGCATATTTTAAGAAATCTGCATCAATTGTATTTATCTCATCACTTTTAGTCGCCGATCGAGTGCATACGTTTGCGGATCACGAATCTTCGCGGCTGGTTGCAAATCATCATCATCATCATCAGCGACGAATATCGATATCGATCATCATTTGCAACGCAATGTTTAACCAGCTTCCAATGCAGCTTCTGGCGTTCTGCAGCCTGTTAGCGGTCGCACTGGCTGGCGTTTATCCAAATTATCGGGCGAACTTCGACTTCATCGTCTGGGACTCCGCGGAGGTGGAGGTGAAAATTTGTGCGGCCCAACAAAAGTGGTGGCAGACAGCATCGTTTTACCAAATCTATCCAAGGTCATTTAAAGATAGCGATGCCGACGGCGTGGGCGATCTTAAGGGTGAGTAAACAAGCGAAGAGAGAAGGAGAGAGTGAAAGAGAGAGCGAAGAAAGGAGAAAGTGAAGAAGTATGAGCAGTGATAATAATTTTATTTACAATTTTTCTTAATGATTTATTTATTTAAGTATTGAATTCCAATATTGTTGATTATGGAAATTATCTTAAATTAGTTCGTGTGTTAATTGATTTGTTTATCTAAGAACTTGAATCTTTGTTTATTTAATTTCTCCGTTTATATCTTTGTTGGTTTGATTGCAACATAAAAATGATGTCGTAGCAGAATGTTTGTGCTTCGTTGACAGATTCTTGTAGACATTTGATATCTGTTCTGTTTATGAATATGAAGAAATGAATAGAATAGAATAGACATAGAAAATGTATGGAATATGGGGCCCTCAGGGTAGAGTATCAAACAACCTTAAGTATGCCTCAAATAAGCTTTTCTCTCTGATCAAATACAGTGTAATTAAGAGACCTCAGAGATCTCTTCCCTTTAGCGTTCAAAGGGTTAAACAATAGCTTTGTCTCATGTTCTCTCTTCGCAATTTTGTTGGGTTCTTTGCGGCTTTATCGACAGCCATTTTGTAGATCCACCAAATGTAAAGGAATTCGCACCAAAGATTGATGCTAAGTGTTTCCTCTATCGTAGAACTCTCTCATATCGTAGAACTCTCTCAGTTACCCTTTTCCGTTTCTCCTGTCACTCTCTCTATCTGTCTTTCTTTTTGTGCTTTCTTCGCAGGTATCACTCAACAGCTGGCATACCTGAAGGAAATCGGCATCACGGCGACCTGGTTGTCTCCCATCTTCACCTCACCGATGGCTGACTTCGGTTATGATATCGCTAACTTCACCGCTATCGATCCCATCTTTGGTAACCTAAAGGATTTCGACGCATTGCTGTCCAAAGCCAAAAAAATAGGTGTCAAAATTATCCTCGACTTCGTGCCGAATCACTCGAGCGATGAGTGTGAATGGTTCAAGAAGTCTGCGGCAGGTGATCCCGATTACAAGGATTACTACGTGTGGCATCCCGGAAAACTGGTGGACGGCGTTCGTCATCCGCCCACAAACTGGGTGAGCGTCTTCCGTGGCTCAGCGTGGCAGTGGCACGATGGCCGAAAAGAATACTATTTGCATCAGTTCCTGAACAAGCAACCGGACTTAAATTTTCATAATTCAAAAGTGCGAGAGGAAATGCGGGTGGGTTCTGGAGGGCGGAATGGATTGCAGACATCTATTTATTTTCACTTTCTTTGCTTCTTTCCTCACCGTTTTATAGAAAGTTTTGCTTTTCTGGCTTGGCAGGGGGGTGTCCGGCTTTCGTATTGATTCGGTTCCACATCTCTTTGAGGTAGCTACTGATGCGGCGGGCAATTGGCCGGATGAGCCACGCAATGACTGGGTGAAGGACCCCGACGATTACGGCTACTTGCAGCACATCTACACAAAAGATCAACCGGAAACGATCGACTTGGTTTACGAATGGCGCAAAGTCCTGGATGACTTCCAACGTGAAAACGGCGGAGACGATCGCATCCTCATGATTGAGAGCTACTCGCCTCTGGAAGTCGTCATGCAGTACTACGGCAACGCGACGACAGAAGGCGCTCAGATACCGTTCAACTTCGGGATGATCAGCTGGCTGACGAACGCCTCGGATGCCAATTTGTATGCGCAGACCATCAACACGTGGCTGAGTAACATGCCGGCGGGCCGCACCGCCAACTGGGTGGTAAGTGTCACCATTCTATTCTACCATACAATAGAATTCTCGAATACTAAAAATCAAGTTCGGTATTATTAACAGCTCGGCAATCATGACAAAAACCGCGTCGGCTCGCGTTTGGGTGTCGATCGCATCGACATGCTGAATATGATGATCTTCACGCTGCCAGGTTGTAGTGTCACTTACAACGGCGAAGAAATCGGCATGACTGATGTGTGGATCTCGTGGAAGGACACGGTTGATCCTTCGGCGTGCAACTCCAATCCGGATATCTACGAGTCGCTCTCGCGTGATCCGGAGCGCACGCCCTTCCAGTGGAACGACGAAAAGAATGCCGGCTTCAGTACTGCGCCGAAGACTTGGCTACCCTTGGCACCGGACTACAAGTTGGTGAATGTAAAGCGACAGCGTGGCGTGAGCTTGAGCCATCTGAATATCTTCAAGCAGCTGCAGGCGATCCGCCAGGAACCGACGATGTTGTATGGCGATGTTCAGGTAGAACCTCTGAACAACGAAGTACTGGCCATCAAGCGGTAAGCGGAGCGGGTAGGTTCTTCGTAACTGAACCCTATATTAATTCGGGTTGTCTTTTAGGTCGCTCTTGAATAACTACAGCTTTGTGACGCTCATGAATATCTTCAATAATATCCAGACCGTGGATCTAAACAAGGTTTTTGCCAACCTACCAACTGAACTGGAATATGTTGTGATTACCGACAAATCTGGAACCAACAGAGGGTACGTATTCAATTTGAATCCTTTCTCTTCTATGAGTAAAAGTGATCTTCTCTTTTAGTGATCGTGTGAAGAGTTCTGCGGTGCGACTTCTTCCGAAGGAAGCAGTTATTTTGAGATCCACCTCCAGACTAACTACAACAGCGGGTTACTTTGCTTATTACCCAGATGAAGCCAAAAGATGAAGTCGAAGTCCCTCTTTTTAAGCACTTTTAATAATTTTTGTACTAAGTCTTAAGTGTAAAATATTCTTTGATACTCGACTAAGGAGTTAAAATGTTAAAATAAATATGATAACCTATTTTAAACGATGGTTTCACTACCGATAAAAGATTTCGAGACTAATCCGGGAGTCATTTGAGAAGTAAGTCGATAAGTCGGTCATAGAATCAATGGAAACTGTTCACGAGGGATTCCCAGGAGATGCCCGGCCTTGACTTAAAGATGGCGTTAATTGTGTTAAATTGTAATATAAGAAGCTCAACATTTGTTTTGAAACATCGATTGCTTTATTTCTTAAATCTTATTTAAACTATTCTTAGAAAAATATTTATTGTTATACGATTTTATAGACACTCAGTCTTATATATTATATTGTTGTTGTCATATAAAAAACAGTGATGTTCAGTCATCTAAAAATATTTAAAAATAATTAAATAACTATTCGTTCGTCTTATAAAAAAGAACAAAAAAAAAATGAATGAAGACGAAAGGAAAAATTTTCGCCTGCAAAAAATTCAACAAGCAGAAGAGAAAAAATTCTCCACCAAGAAATGAAAATACAATAAATTCATTTATAAATAATAAAACTTATATAACAAACATCTTTACTTGAAATGATCAGAAAGTATCTAGTATTATGTAAGTTAATTATTTTGATTAACTGGATACTATTTAAATGCATTGAGAAATGCATTGATTCCTAAAATTTGTACTCACAACAACAACAACGAGTTTCTACACAACAGCAACAACAAATTTCTACGTGACTACACTATTTCTACTTAAACTTATCTGCACTTAATTGTTTCCCGTAGCATTTGTTGATGTCCTTCGATTTTTGCCCTCAAGAATATCCTGAATCTCATTGAATGATTTCCCTTTCGTCTCCGGCACCAGGAAGAACACGAATGCCACGCCGGCCAGCGCGATGCCCGCGAACAGCCAGAAAGTTTGCCCAGCACCGAGAGCAACCTTCAGATTCACAAACGTCTTGGTCACAATGAAAGCCAGCAACCAGTTGGTGGTACCCGCAATCGATCCAGCCACGCCCTTAATGTCGGAGGTGAAGAGTTCGCCCATCATCAGCCAGGGAATCGGTCCGAAGCCCAGCGAAAACATGATGATGAAGACGGAGAGACTGCAAACCGGCAGCCAGCCCAGGTTAGTCACCGATTCGGCATCGTGTTCTTGCATGTAGAAATAGACGCCCATGCAGGTAGCCGCCAGCGCCATTACGAAAGCCGAGGCGAGCAGCAACATACGACGGCCCAGCTTGTCCACCACCATGACGGAGACGAAAGTGGCCACGAGCTGCATGACACCCACCACGATGGTGGCTACGTTTTCATTTAAGCCAGTTTTGGCATCCTGAACATGAGAGGGAAAAGAAAGAAAGGAAGGAAGGAAGGAAAATAGAAAGGAAGAAAATAAAAAAGTAAACGAACAAAAGAAATCGCGGAACAAAAGAGTTGCATGAGAATTATATTTGGAAAAGAACCACCTTCAAACCACTCACCCTGAAGATGTCCGTGGAGTAGAAGATGACAGCGTTGATGCCGCACAGCTGCTGGAAGAACATGAGGCCCAAACTGATGACCAGCGCTTTCAACGTAGCCGGACGCATCAGCGCGGTACCGATGGACACAGGGTTCTCCTTGATTTTCGCTTCGGTGGCTTTGAGTTCGTCGATTTCGGAATGATAATCATAATCAGCACCACGTAGCCACTTAATCGACTTGATAGCACCTTCGGTATTATTTTTGGTAACCTAAAACCACATCAAATTAAAACCGAAACAAATCATGGGTCCACTGTTTTGCCTAAATTACCAAATAAGTAGGCGTCTCGGGCATGAATACGAATATAGCAGCATTCAAAATCGGCACCAAACCGCACACGATACTCAACCAGAAAACATTGAGACCCGCACCGATGGCGTACACAAACAATATACCCGCGGTGTTCATCAACTGGAAAAAGCTGCCAAGTGTACCACGGATGTCCTTGTGAGCGATCTCTCCGGTGTACATGGGCGCCGTCACGCAGAAGGCTCCACCGGATACACCCAGTATAAAGCGCGCCGCAAACATCATGCCCACATTCTGGGCCCAGATCAACAGGCACCAGCCGAGGGTGAAGGGCAGCAACAACAACAGCATCGTTGCTTTGCGTCCGATCATGTTGATGAGGAAGCCGATAGGGATGCAGACACAAGCAGCTCCCAAATTCACCCCCGAACCGATCCACGAGAACTGATCGGCACTCACCGGGAAGCCATAATCACCAGCGACAAGTTCATTTTGAGCCGGCGACGTCCAGCCCAGCAGAGTGCCGAGAGCCAGAGCACCTCCCGCCGATGAGAGGCCCGCTAAATATTGTGGAAACCTCTTGTAGGTTGCTTGAGGGGCGTAAACCATGTTGTCGCTGAGGAGGTTCGATTGTTCCTACGAGGACGATATGAGAAACGAAGAGTTTTAAAATATTGAAGAATATTCCTAAAGTCCGTTATTCGGTGCCGTTGCGGATTGACGATCGATTATTAATGATGATCGCTTGGAGCTCTGAATGGAAGTGACCATCAAAGCATGTTGACTGTCAGTTTTTAATTCCTGACAACATAAAGATTAGGCCGCACTTGAAGGTGTGATAAAGAGTGACTGACGTCATGGAAATAAAGCTACCGGTTTAATCAGAACTTCGATGGTAATCAAATTTTATTCATTACTTATTTATTGTGAAAAAGAACGATTGCAATAGAATCCATGAGAAATTCAATTTAGGGAAATCTGACACAGATAAAATTGAAGGTTAAACGCAAAATACAAGAAGAAGACAGTATTTTAGACTTTTATATTCTTTGCTTTAGTTTTATCATGTATATTTTAATTTTTAGTTGTTATCATTGATGGTTAAATTAAAATGTTCATTTATTCTTTAGCTTGAAATGAAATCTTAAATTTTTGTGATTTGGAGGATTTGTTCGATTCGTAATACTTGCAATTACTTGTTTTTATAATAAAGAATAATATTCGAAATTAAAATACTTGAGTTTGACACCAGAGATTTATACTAGTTTTATAAGATCAAGATACGTACCATCGTTATTATAAACACGTCTAAACCAAAACACTATTACAATTCAATTGAACTGGAAAATTTCGGTAATGTGGTACCTCGAAAAGAATAACATTTTCGAGATAAAGATTTACAATTATGCTTGTAAAACATTATAACCATTAATTATGATTTAATTGTCGTAAATCGAAAAACAATCTTATCTCCCGAAACAAACAAGACTTCGGACACAGAAGAGGTAAAGAGAATTATTTGGAAAATTCCGACAATTAAAAGATTCAAATCCGACAAGCGTAAACTAGGGGAGTTACGTAAGTTTATCGCTGAAGCAGTTTCAAGTGGAGTGTCTTCAGAGATATCGTTGGAATTGGTTATGTTATAAAGATAACACAACATGGCGGATGACAGATGATAGTCTTCGAAGTAAAATCGTAAAAAATCACAAATCACTTGAAACTTTAATCAGTCGGGTGTACAAGACGACGTCAGGTGTTTACAGCAGGTTGAATATGGGTGGGTCTCAATGGCCAAAGATATGCGAGTAGTAATAAAAAAAGTGGAGGGAGCGACAGAAATGCTCACATGGTTTGCTGGAAATTCCAATAAAAACAATCAGTTTTTACAGAAATTAAACACTGAGCATAAACTAAGAAGATAAGAAAGTGTATCATTTGTGAGTTGATAACGCTTTGGAAGCATATCGTGTCGCGTTACAATCGCAAACACGTCATAAAGCTTTAAAAGGGGGCGAATAAAAGGTCGAATTTCAAGCAGATTCATTCTTGAAAGAGCTTAAAGCAATAAATCATGAGAGCATAAAGCAATAAAGCATTCTACGAATGTAAGTCCACGTGATATTCTATCGAATGTATTTAATTATCTTTCAATATTTCAATATTTCGCAATTGTTGAAAATTTTTTAAAAAAATCTGAATTTTAATAACTTTATCGAATATTATATACAATAGTTTTCGAGAATTTCGAAAATTCATTGAAATTTATGGAAATTTATTCTCAAGAATTATCGAGTTTAGGAAGTTCATCGATTCTTTATAAAATAATCAGAAGTTGTAAATCATATTATGAAAAATGTCTAAAAGATACAAGAAATGTTTGAGACAAGAAATTGTTCCGTAATTTCCGATTTCATAATTTTCTTTTCTTTGAGTGTATTTTAATCTAACAGAGAGCTTTTTTGTGTTAACAGTTGCGAAAAAAGTGCAAAGTTTCACGGAGAGTATTTAGCTTAACTGCTGCTTGGCTAAAAAAAGCATAAAGCTACAGAGACGCAAAAAAAAATTCGGTAATAAAATTATTAAAAAAGTTTAAAAATAAATTTGAAAAAATGGAGCGGTTTTTATCAGTCGCAGTAGCAGCAGCAGCAGAGTTTTTGTGTGTTTTTCTTTTCAGTTTCTTTGTTGAAGTTTGAAGATTTCTTTAGATATGAAATAAATAAATAAACGAACAAAGTTAAATAAAGGAATCTTTTCCGCAAAATAAACCCGAAAAACTAGAGTAAACACAATCACAACATCTTGAGGTTGAAATACGAGTATCTACGAGATGACTTGAATATGAATTGATGCAAATTTATGGAGTTTTTACCGTTTGCATGGAGCTACTGGAGGTCTCGCCGCTGAGCGATGGTTCCAATAGATGCGAGTTGTCCTCGTTGGACCCGGTGCCGACCTTCACACATTCCAGAACATTTGTAGGCATTTTTCTGTTGTTGTTGTTGTCGTGGTTATTGTTTTTATTTTATATTTTATTTTAGTGATTCTAGTGGAATATTTTTTAATACTTCTTCAATACTTGAAGAAAATATTTGCGATAACACTCTTTCGACGTATTGAAAGAAAACTCGACTGATTCTGCGTTCATCAACAGAACAGAATCCAGAACGACTCACAGATTATTTGCACCAACAGATCTTTGAAGAATGTTTTTCTTCTTACTACTTAAAGTTAATATTAATCAACACTTAATTAAATTTAATCGACAACTCGACGAATTGATTCGCGAAATGACACCGAAATAATGCGCTCACCCAGTCGGCGCTCAAAATATTGAATACTAACTGAAAATGTGTTGCTGCGAGGAATACAGAAGGAGCCAACAACAATGAACAAAACACAACAACAACAAAAGCAACACGCATTTGAATTCATACACGAAACAGAGGCCATCATGAAGGTTTCTGAGATGAGCTACACGACGGATTAAAACCGATTAAGATAGAGACTGAGACTGTCACACAGTTCAAAGTGCGTATATTTAAACTCTCTTTGTTTATAAATTAATAAAGGAGATTAAAAACAAATAAAGATTCAATTGAGGTTAAGAGATACGATCTGTGATGTTATGTTATTCGAATAAAATGTTAGATTTTGATGAATACGATTAAACTCTGCAATATGAAATCGAATTCATATTTACGATGAATTCTTATTTATGTTTACAATGAATTCTTATTCATATTTACAATGAATTCATATTTACAATGAATTCTTTTTTATGTTTACAATGAATTCACATTTTTCATATTTAAATTAGAACTAAATACGAATATTAAAAGAATCTGAAAATAATTTTAAGTATTGTATTTCTATATACGGACACCCTACACCCTACAAATTAATCTGACCTCAATCTTAATTAATTTATGATACTTAATATTGAGATCTAATCAGATGGATAATTTTAGCTTTATTAAGCAACTTCGCATATGTATGTATTGTAAAATCGAAATAATATCAGTCATAAATAAAAAGAACCAGTCAATCGAAAGTTCAAATGAGTTCTACGTATTTCGAAACAAAAGAAAAGAAAGAAAAATAAAAAAAAAAAAACACGAGACGCAAGACACAGGAGTCACACCTCCTCCACCCAGCAAAACATTTACGTCACATCGTGTGATATGAAGTGATATGATTGTGTGCTTTGCTTTGTCTAAGTGTTGACTATCCACTTGTAGGGTATCACAATCGAATGGACACGCATAACTATTAAAAGGCTGTCTGAAAAGCGAAGGCTAACTGCTGTGAAGCTCTCTCTTTATCTTTCTCTCGAACAAGAGTTCGTTGTGCGATGCAAAGTCGACTGTAGCGAGTGTAGAGCGAAGTCGAGAACTTAAACGCCGATTTACTTTCGCTGCTTCAAGAGTAGAACACATTTCAAACCTCTTTTAGAATGGAATTTCAATGAGATTCGATGAAAATTCCGAAAACCTCGCTGAATTACTATCGACTGGAGTATTGAGAAAGGTTTTTTAAAGGTTGTATACTTCTTTCTTTTTTTAGTCATTCATATTTTAATTTTGCGTTGTTTTCTGTATCATGTTTTAATGGATTTTTAATTCCAGTTGATCGATTGTTATTAAAACGATTCCATGTTTTATCAACACTTCGATTATATTGTTTTAATGAAATTCAGAGATGTTTTGATTACTGAAAATTCAGTAAATAAAGTGTGTAACTTTTTACTACATTTAAACTTTACTTCGGTAAAATATTCGATTTTAATTTATTAATTTTATAAAATATGATAATAAAATGTGGCTAACATTAAAAATTCCCCGTCTTTTTTTTCATTAAAGGAAGGGAGAGCAAAGCGACTAGACTCGTGTTCCGAGAGAGAAAACAACAACAACAGCATCCACATTAATAAACAACTAAAAGAAACAAATCGCAGCTCGTGCTAAAAGCATAAAAAATCAACAAAGAAACAACAAGAAATAAATAAAAATTAGCTGAGTCGCTTCAGAGAGCGCAATTAACAAAAAAATTCGCTTCAAATGAATCGCTGAGCTGCTGTTCGTTAAATTCTGTTATATTAAAATTTGAGTACATTTGTTTTTGTTGTTTCTATTCATTTTGAACTCACATTTGAACTGAATCGATGTTAAAATTGATAACTTTGTTGGTTTTGTTTTTTCTTCTCTCTATAAAATTGTGAATAAAATTAATGGAATATTTTGAAATTTATATTGAATCGATATTCATATAGAAGTATGTACATACATATATAATAATGTATGCAGTTACTTTGTATATTTGAAAATGTATCAATATTAAATGAATACTAAATTTAAAAGGAAAACTCGAATAATAAAAGCATTAAAACGCACAATAATAATATTTAATAAGCAGATTAAAGTAACCGCTAAAATACGATTGGGAAATATTTTCCATTTCTAATTCTGATGTAGATTTCTTTTTTTCATTAAAGTCACTAAAATTCCTTCAATTTAATTAAATTTTAATTTAAGTTTTTCTAGACTCGAAGAAGTTTCTGTTTGACCCCGAGACTTTACATTAAAATACAGACTACGTGCAAATGACGACAACGCCAACAGCTACTTTACAGTTAGAAAAAAGCAAACAAGAGAAAAAACCATTAAAAACCAGCCTCACTTTCATTGACGTCAGAAAAAGCGAGCCCCTTTCTGGAAGGAGAGGCGCCAATAAACCGCATGTTTGTTGAAAACGATTGCAATAAATTAACACTCGAATAAATGTTTAGATAAACGTTGGAGAGAAGAAGGCATGAATGTGTGTGTGTGCTAGTCTGACCCTGTATTTTACACCTGTATGTCATTTATACATGCATTATACATCGTGTACAGCAACAGCAAAGTCAAGAGCAGCAACAACAAATAACTACAGAAGGTCTCTCTCTCTAATGAAAGTCAAAGCCATCGACTTGTTGAATTACATATGTAGAAAAACACGATCTAAGAATCATGAATGACAGCTGATAAATGGATAAATTTTTTAGATTAGCTGTCGACGTTGAAAAGCGATGAAGAGCAGAGAAGTGAAGAACAGAGAAATAACGAACAGAGAGTTGAAGAACAGAGAGTTGAAGAACAGAGAGAAGAAGATATGCTTTAGACTCGACATCGGACTTCTCTCATCTCCCGATTATGTTTATTGGTTATTTAAATTATGTCAAATAATTTTAATTTATCTTTGAAATAAATTTCCATTCACCTGGAAAGCTTTTAGAAGCGTTGTAAAGCTTACAAAGCTTTTATGATGCTTCTGTTTTGAGAAGTTTTACTCTTTTGTGATTCTGCTATGAAATTTCATTTCATCACTCCGGTAATTGTGGAACTTTTAATAATCGGGACCGAAAATTTGTATATAATACAAAAATACAAAAATTGTTGACTAAAGAAATAATCAACCTTTAAAAAGCACTAAACTTTTAACAATGTTAATTTTGATTAATTTAAAAATGCATTGCATACGTACAGAGCGTAATTAGTTGCGCAAAAGTATGCAACAATTTTTTTTTTAAACTTTACAAGTGATTTCTTAATCTTTCGTTCCCTTTAATTTATTTCAATGCTTGTTTTTATTAAATATAATTCTTCAGAGTTTCAATTTAATTTATTAAATTAAAATTAATTAAAAAATATTTTTACTAATCTATAGTTTCTGCCATCTTTCCGTCCTTCTTTCCTCTGTTCATTTCGTCCTTCATTACAACAACAACGATAGAACTTTAAAATCCTCATTTACAACAACAACGATAGAACTTTAAAATACACGTGTTCCTATAAAGCGAAAAACCACTTGAACTCTTACCGAAATTAGTTTAGTTTCTACTAAAGTAGAACCTTGTTGATGGACTTTAAGAACCTCACTGAGAGGAAACGTCGATCAACAAGTCTCTTATCTGGATCTATGGAGTCTTTCTAACTTTTTTTTCGTTTTTCAACACAAGCTTTCAATCTTTTAATTTTAGATAACGTATATTTCTTTCTGTTTCGAAACCTAATCATGAGGGTGGTGTACAAGAGGCTCGTTGAAGCACCCGATATTTATGAAAATTCCGATTGATAGGTTTTCAGGAACTACGACAAAAGCTACGGCAGTTAAGTATTGAATATTTTTTGTATAAAAGCGATCTTTAAAAACATGTAGATGCCAATTTAATTAAATCAAATTTGAGGTTAATGGATAAAATTACCTTTCTAATTATAAGAATGTTTCTTCTACGTTCTGAAAGTTCTTATAATAGAGAACTAAGTTTCTCTTGATTAGTTCTATCCATGCTCTACATGCTGATCCGTAGTAGCATTGTAGTTTAGCATTGTTTCACGTAACTTAGACCTGAGATGATTTAACAATTCTAAGAACCGGTTGTATTTAGCATACCGCTCTGAAGGTCACATGTGATGTAGCACGTCCTTATCATAAACATATTTTGGAGTGGACTCTAAAAGTTAACTAAACTAATCAGTGCACTTTTAATCGATTGTGCGAGTCGATTTTAGGATTGACATTTCAGCACATTCAGTAATCAGAACTACTTAAGCACTGTGACTAGACCGTAGAAATTACACTACAAGAAAAGTATTGGAGGTATGTACTCTTATGTATTCTTAATTATATAGCTTTTTAAATTTCTTACCTAAAATTTATATACTTCACTTAGGAACTCCTCAATCTCGAAGTTATAAATCAGGTCATCATGATGCATCTTGTGCTGGTGATAATCTCTCTGTTGGGAGTATTACAAGGACTAACCTATGCCGACACGAATGCAAACAGCTTCCAGGCCCCATCCACTACACATTCTGACTGGTGGCAAGTCGCTCAGTTCTATCAAATCTACCCTCGCTCGTTTATGGACTCCAATGGCGATGGGATCGGTGATCTGAAAGGTATTACTTCGAAGTTGGATTACTTGAAGGAGATCGGAGTCACTGCCACCTGGTTATCGCCCATTTTCAAATCACCGATGGCAGATTTCGGTTACGATATCTCTGACTTCTTCGACATACAGGATGAATACGGAACACTCGATGATTTTGATGAGTTGATACGTGAAGCGAACGCCAGAGGTTTGAAAGTTATACTTGATTTCGTGCCGAACCATTCGAGTGATGAAAACGAGTGGTTCATCAAGTCGGTGAATCGTGAAAAAGGCTACGAGGACTACTATATGTGGCATGACGGTTATGTATTGGAAAATGGTACCCGGGTACCGCCCAGCAATTGGGTAAGTTTTAGTGGGATTTCCCAAATGCACATTGAAGTTCTCTTCAACGGATTTCATAGATGACTCCTTCCTGAAGTTTGCTTTCTATTGTGATTTAAATCCAATAATTTATTAAAAGTAAGTAATAAATAAATTCCGTTGTTCGTTAGTTACAAGCTTTTCGCGGCAGTGCTTGGGAATGGAATGAGAAACGTGGCCAGTACTACCTCCATCAGTTCGCGGTGAAACAACCCGATCTTAATTATCGCAATCCGTCTGTGGTGGACCAGATGAAACATGTATTGACCTATTGGTTGGATCGTGGTGTAGCCGGTTTTCGTATCGATGCAGTGTCGTGGTGTTTTGAGGTCGAGCCCGATGTCAGTACAGGACGCTATCCGGATGAGCCTCTCAGTGGCTACACTAATGACCCCAATGATGCCGCATACCTCAAACACTTCTACACACAAGATCTTCCTGAAACTATCGATATGATTTATCAATGGCGTCAGTTGATGGATGAGTATCAACGAGACCATGGAGGTGATACGAGAATTCTTATGATTGAATCATATTCACCTCTTGAATATGTGATGCAGATGTATGGCAACAGTACGACAAAAGGGGCTCAGATTCCATTCAATTTTCAGTTTATTGTAAGTGGAAATGGTGACAAGAATAATACTCAGCTACCGGCAGGAGACTTCGTGCATATTATCAACAGCTGGCTGAATAATATGCCAGAGGGCGAGACGGCCAACTGGGTGGTTTGTGGTTATTCTTATTCTTCGTTTTCTATAGCTTTACAGGAATTTTCCTTCTAGATGGGAAACCACGATCAGCGTCGCGTGGGCAGTCGTTATGGAGAGAACCGCATCGACATTATGAATATGTTGCAAATGTTTTTGCCGGGCGTTAGCGTTACCTATATGGTCAGTCACGCCCACATCAGTACTTTTCCAATGTAGCGCAACTTATATCTCTTTATAGGGTGAGGAATTGGGAATGCTAGATCTGGATATTTCTTGGGAAGATAGTCGAGATCCTGCGGCCTGCAATTCGAATCCTCTGATTTATGAATATTTTACGCGTGATCCTGCTCGGACCCCCTTTCAGTGGAGCTCCCAAGCAAACGCGGGATTCTCCACCAACAGTTCGACTTGGTTGCCAGTAAATCCAAACTATGTGACCATCAACGTGGAGGTTCAAAGAACACAAAACAGAAGTCATTTGAGCGTCTATAAAGAGTTAGTAGAACTACGTAAATTCAAAACCCTGCAATACGGCAATGTTTCTGTGAGCTCAGTGACTGATACTATGCTAGTCATTAAACGGTAAGCGTGAATGAATGGTGGAAACGGTTCTTTATATTAATTTTTTTTCAGCTCGCTGGAGAACGATAGAACATTCGTGATGTTAGCAAATGTTAAGGAAGAGGTCGTTACCGGCGATGTGTCTAAAATCCTAAACATACATGGTAACCTATCAGTCAAAATAGCGAGCACATTATCCAACAGGAATGTTGGGTAAGTATATAAACTGAAGTTATTTGTTCTTGGTTTTTCTTTGCTAATGATTGTACTTGCCGTAGGGATGTATTATCTGCTGAGAATTTTGTGCTGCAACCCAGTGAGGCCGTGATCCTAGAAGTTATTCCAATGATACAATTTTTGTAATGGTTTTATTAATAAAAAGTGATTAGATATATCACATAAGATTAAGAATTGTAAAGGAGAAGCCATTTTAATGATAAGATGGAAAGAGGGGTGATTGGGAGGGGAAATTGAGGTACTTCCCTACTTTAGGTATTTATACGAAGCACAGCCGAGGTTCCTCATGCAAACAAACTTTCCATAAACGTTTTTTCCATATCTGATTACTAGGCTACTTTAAGTGAGTATTCATTCTTAGACAAGTCAATATTTTGTCATTTGTGGAATAGATACGCGATACCTCTCTCTCTCCCTCTTTAACCTTTAAATCTAAACGTTTGAAGAACTCTTCAAGTCGTTCGTCTAGAAGAAGATTCCAGACTTTTATTTGCCTATCAAGTGAACACTATTAATAATGTAATCACATGTAAATGATAAGAATAGCAAAATTACAGAAATGACTGAAGCAGAGACTCAACAAATAAACACTTTAGTTTGAGGCAGCTGCACTCAACGCCCGCTCTTAAAGAAGATAAGCTTTAAAGATAGCCAGGCAGATGATACAGACATTTAAAATGGACTCACCAGCGCGGAGTTACTGCATTCAACAAGCCCGTGCGTGAGCAGATGAGTTCGTTTTATGACAATAAAAATTTCATAGTTTTTAAAAACCTTTGAAGAAGTTTAATGAAACTAAGAGGAACGTGTAGAAGAGTGATTACAATGAAAGTGGCGAAGGTCCTAATCACAGTATTTACACTGTGGAATGGCTATGCTATGGCCTGCTCTGATACTGGGGGACAGGGATCTTCATCAAAAACATCTCGAGACTGGTGGCAAGTCGCTCAGTTCTATCAAATCTACCCTCGCTCGTTTATGGACTCCAATGGCGATGGGATCGGTGATCTGAAAGGTATTACTTCGAAGTTGGATTACTTGAAGGAGATCGGAGTCACTGCCACCTGGTTATCGCCCATTTTCAAATCACCGATGGCAGATTTCGGTTACGATATCTCTGACTTCTTCGACATACAGGATGAATACGGAACACTCGATGATTTTGATGAGTTGATACGTGAAGCGAACGCCAGAGGTTTGAAAGTTATACTTGATTTCGTGCCGAACCATTCGAGTGATGAAAACGAGTGGTTCATCAAGTCGGTGAATCGTGAAAAAGGCTACGAGGACTACTATATGTGGCATGACGGTTATGTATTGGAAAATGGTACCCGGGTACCGCCCAGCAATTGGGTAAGTTTTAGTGGGCTCTTCCAAATGCACATTGAAGCCTTCCTCAATGGATTCGATGGAGGATTTCTTCCTAAAGTGTTCTTTCTGTTGTGATTTTAATTAAATAATTAATAATTTCATAAAAAATTCCGTTGCTCTTTAGTTACAAGCTTTTCGCGGCAGTGCTTGGGAATGGAATGAGAAGCGTGGCCAGTACTACCTCCATCAGTTCGCAGTGAAACAACCCGATCTTAATTATCGCAATCCGTCTGTGGTGGCTCAAATGAAACGTGTCTTGAACTATTGGTTGGATCGTGGTGTAGCCGGTTTTCGTATCGATGCGGTACCCTGGTGTTTTGAAGTTGAACCAGACGCTACGGGACGCTATCCAGATGAACCTCTCAGTGGCTTCACCAACGACCCCGAGGAATCCGCCTACCTCAAGCATATCTATACACAAGATCAACCCGAAACCGTTGATATGGTGTATCAATGGCGTCAGCTAATGGATGACTATCAGCGGGTTCATGGAGGTGATATGCGTATTCTTATGGTCGAAACTTATTCCCCGATTGAATATGTGATGAAGATGTATGGCAACAGTACCACAAAAGGGGCTCAGATACCATTCAATTTTCAGTTTATTGTGGGTGGAAACGGTGACAAAAATAATACTAAGCTGCCAGCGGGAGAATTCGTACGCATTATTAACACTTGGATGAACAGGATGCCAGCAGGCAAGACGGCCAATTGGGTGGTTAGTAGTTATTATTCCTCCTTTTGTTTATCTTCTAAAATATAAACCTTCTTCCTGTAGATGGGCAACCATGATCAGCGCCGCGTGGGTAGTCGTTATGGAGAAAATCGAATTGACATAATGAACATGTTACAAATGTTTTTGCCAGGTGTGAGCATTACTTACATGGTCCGTCATCCTACAAATACTCATTCTTCATTATATCGTAACTGGCGTTATGTTTTGTGTTTGTAGGGTGAGGAATTGGGAATGCTTGATCTGGATATTTCTTGGGAAGACAGTCGCGATCCTGCGGCTTGTAATTCGAATCCTACGATTTACGAATCTTTCACACGCGATCCTGCTCGGACCCCTTTTCAGTGGAGCTCTCAAGCAAACGCGGGATTCTCCACCAATAGTTCAACTTGGTTGCCAGTGAATCCTAACTATGTGACCATCAACGTGGAGACCGAACGAACTCAGACTAAAAGTCATCTCAGTGTCTATAAAGAATTGGTAGAGCTGCGTGAATCGAAGACCCTCCAATATGGTGGTGTAGTCGTGGGTAATTTGGGAGACAATATTTTGGCTATTAAGCGGTAAATAGTCTATGGATATGATTGATTATCTAAACTTTTTACTTATTTTCGTCTTTCACCAGTTCATTAGCCAATGAAAAGACTTACGTTCTATTAGCAAATGTTAAGGATGAAAGTGTTACCGGTGACGTAAGCAGCATTTTGAATCTACGTGGAAGCCTGAAGGTTAAAATAGCTAGTACTTTATCGAACAAAAAAGTCGGGTAAGTAGATGAAATAAAATAGTACAATCGTTTGTTGGCAGTTGTATATGTTTTTATATCTGTTACAGCGATGTCATGTCTATTGGGAATTTTTTACTGCAAAAAAATGAAGCTATCATTTTGGAAACCTGAATTGTAATATTATCAAGTGACGGTTTTAAAATTATACGAGTACTCTCGAGTATATTGAATTTCTAGAGATGAATAATATTATTACAATAAAATAGTAGTGAAGCTTTCTCATTTAAGTGACTGTCTCCGTAGAATATTATGACTTTATTTGCCATATCAATTAACTTGTTTCATTTATCTCATTTAAGAGCCGGAAAATCAATTCGTATATGAGGTCTAAATGAATCTTTTTTCTTAATGATTAATATATTCGTCTATAGAGCTTACTGTATAAAATGAACTAATTGGAGAGTCCTTGAATCCATTAAAAACATCCTTAAATTCGAAGTAACTTTGTAATTATTTTAAATAAGGTTTGATTTTAATTTCCGTTTACAATTCAAATCTGTTTGCAGAATAAAAACTTTTGTAGTCAGTTTTTATCAGCAAACAATAAAAGCGGTTGTCACCAAATGTAATCTATTTTGTGAAAAGCACGAAGACAACCTTTACCACAACAGTGTACAGCACTGTAGCCACCAAGCAGATATCCAATCGGATATTTGAGCGGATATCCATGCTAAATTTTCTTGAGGAGTGTCGAAGTTATTTAAAGTTTACAGCAAACTTCCAACTTCTTCGAGAAGCTTAAATGGGTTTAGTTTTGTCAACCAAGGCAAGTCGACCTTCATTTGGTAAGCTGGGATGAGCCATAATTCGGATCTATCATGAAAAAACAGAAACAAGAAAACAAAAAACCAAGAAGTAGAAGGCGTTAAAGTAAAATAAAACAACGAAAGCAGATGAAACGAAGGCTTTGGGCCGGATATTTATGAAGCCATTTTAAAAGCATTTTCCAAGCTGCGTAACATGTAGAAATCTGTAATGTCATTAAGTAAGCATTAAATAAATTAAATATTTAAACGCTGCTTGTCATGATTTGTCTTAGAAGCGCGTTGGCTTGCTTTCCAAGGCTTTGGATGGCTTGGAAAAGGAAAATTCAGAAGGCGGGGTTCGGACGGGAGCTTTAAAAAAGGTTGCCTCAGTAGATGAATGAAACAAAATCAGCATATCATTGAATCGACAAACTGAAGTAGAGAATCGCCAGAAAAGGAAGGGAGAGTGTCAGTGTCAGTGTGGTTCTGACAGGTAGAGAACCCAAAGAAATTCAAGTCTACTAAAAGTGAAATTTGTAGACGTTTTCATCTACAGTATTAAAGATGCTTTTTGGCCATATTTTCTATATTTTATATAAATATATACCTACTTTTAATATGTATATAGTACCTTGAACTTATCCTTGAACCCTTTTCATCTTTTTTTTAATCAGACAACTCAGTAGATTTTCATATCATATTTTATTTATATGAAATTCTTGCACAGAGTTTGTAATATTTTCTGAGTACCCTACTCTAATTGTGGTTAACCCCTACTTATGGAATCTTTAACATTTAAGACACCAGACAGACCACCAGTCATTCAACACCAGACCCTCCTTAATTGCTTTCAAGGTTTCTTGATTTAATTACACCGCAAACTCCCACTAAGAATTATCGCTGAAGTATGTTTGTCTTCTGCGTGAAATGTTTGTGTGATGTGGTTCACCTGATTTGATATGCTTGCGGTAAATTTAAATGAAGTAAATGATAAAATTATTCGACGTCTGCACAAATAATTAAACGGAGTTTAGAATAAATTGAGTTATTTTGTGGCTCTTATTAAATTTAAGGAAAATTAATTTTTATTCAGAATTAATTCAGGTAATCAATTTGATCTTTAAAATCACGGACTTTGAATAAATGTTCGAGGTTTATTTGTGTTCAATATTTGCTCATATTAATATATTTAAGATACGGAGATAAGAAACTTACTTAGAAAGAATACTTAGAAGCTTATCAAGTTCTTGAAGTTCATGTCACTCAATCGATGGATACAAACACTTATGGGTGCGATTCATTTTTATGATTGATAAGTGTAAGATTTCAAATGGAAAAATAATAAAATAAATTGCTGATTCACCATATCTACCAATAATAAAACTAAAATTATTTAAAACTTTTTTTAGCACTTCATCTTTGAGAGGTGGATTAATAAAGCTACGGAAATAACAGATTCCCACTTTTTATTTTCCCACTTTTTAACACTTTAAAAGTTTTTTTATTACTTTAAAAAGTTTTTTATTATTAAATCACTGAAGTGCTGCCTTCGAGATAATATACTGAGGAAAAAAGACTATTATAAAGAAATAAAATACTATCTAATCTTTATAATACAAAACACTAAAGGTTAAGTAATAAATGCTTTATAAACTCTTTTAAGCATTACTTCGACTTTAATCGAATAGAGGTAAAAATGAAGTTAGCATCGAATTTCAATTACCTGATCATTGAGCTCTTCCTCCTTCTGCGGCTGGGTTCCATTATCCAAGCTTGCCAGAATAAGGATCGAAACACAGCGGGCTCTCCTCACTTGGATTGGTGGCAGACAGCTCAGTTTTATCAGATTTACCCGCGCTCGTTCATGGATTCCAATGGTGATGGCATCGGCGATCTCAATGGCATCACTTCGCGTTTGGAGTACCTGCGCGATATCGGTGTGACTGCAGCCTGGCTGTCACCTATCTTCACCTCACCAATGGTAGACTTTGGTTACGACATCTCAGATTTCTACGACATACAACCCGAGTACGGCACCTTCGAAGACTTCAGAGCTTTGATAGCGAAGGCTAATGAGCTGGGATTGAAAATCATCTTGGACTTTGTACCGAATCACTCAAGCAACGAAAGCGAATGGTTCAAGAAATCAGTGCGGCGTGAGAGAGGCTACGAGGATTATTATATCTGGGCTGATGGCAAGATCGGTTCGAATGGGCAACGTATGCCACCAAGTAACTGGGTGAGTTGAAGCGTGCATGAAGAAGGAAGGAACGCGATTTTGAGGACGCGTTTTTCATTTTCATTCATTACGCAATTTCAGTTGCAATCATTTCGTGGCAGTGCTTGGGAATGGAACGACCAACGCGGTCAGTATTACTTACATCAGTTTGCGGTACAGCAGCCCGATCTCAACTACCGCAACCCACTTGTGGTGGAGCAGATGAAGCGAATTCTGCGTTACTGGCTGGGTGAAGGGGTGGCAGGGTTCCGCATCGATGCGGTGCCGGTACTCTTCGAGGTGGCTGCCAACCAACAAGGTGAGTATCCGGATGAGACTTTGAGTGGTTTAACCGATGACCCCGACGATCGCAACTACTTGAATCATGAGCTCATCGAGAATCGGCCGGAAACCATAGATATGGTGTATCAGTGGCGTCAGGTGATGGATGACTATCAGCGTATACATGGCGGCGATACGCGGGTTCTGTTAATTGAAACTTATGCCCCGCCCAGTTATACGATGTTGATGTACGGCAATACGACGAAGCAAGGAGCTCATTTGCCGTTTAATTTTAATTTGATAACCCATCTGAACAGCGGTTTAACGGCAACGAATGTGAAAAAAGCGGTGGACGATTGGCTGAAAAATATGCCAGCGGGACGGACAGCCAATTGGGTGGTAAGTTGGGTGGCTTGAGAATATTAAGGATTGAAATTATATCTCTATAATTCACCTATCAGATCGGCAACCACGATAAACGACGTGCGGCCAGTCGTTATGGAGCCGAAAGTGCTGATGCTATGAATATGTTGGTCACGTTGTTGCCCGGTGCCAGTGTTACTTATCAGGTATGAATCGAACTAATCAATGGATTGATTATTGATTTTAATGGTTCCTCTTCCAAGGGCGAGGAGCTCGCGATGACTGATGGTGAAATTTCCTGGGAAGAAACCGTGGATCCCGCAGCTTGTAATTCGAATCCTTCAATTTATGAACAGTTCACCAGAGACCCCAGTCGAACCCCATTTCAGTGGAGCTCAGGCGTAAATGCTGGTGAGTTGTTGGAAAGCGTGGAAAAAATTAGGAAAATGTGATAAAGAGTAGGAAATATGGGAAAGACAAAGAATAATCGGAATTCAAGGAGTAGCGTTTTAATTAGAGAAGTTTTTAAAATGGATTGAATATAGAACAAAAAAACCAGTCTAAGATTATAACTAGTGTAAGATTGTCTCTTGAAAAAATAGGTTTCTCGACTGCTTACAAAACATGGCTTCCTGTGGCCGACGATTATCGCACCACGAATGTAGAAGTCGAATCCAGGGCCACGCGGTCACATTTGAAGATCTACAAATCGTTGGTGGAGCTGCGTGAAAAATCACCCACCCTGCAGCAAGGCAGGTGGAAGTATGAAGCTTTGAATAATAACGTCTTCGTGCTGAAGAGGTGAGTGGATTGAGGATAAGTGGGAAGAACCTTCTCAGTAGGGGAAATCATTTAAAATCGTCTTCTAAATTTAATTATTTTTTCTTAAACTTTAAGATACTTAACTGGAGAAAATTCTATAATTTTTGTGGTGAATTTTGGAGCCTCTGTGGTGAGACTGAACTTAACAAACAGCTTTGATGCCACTCTACCGGATTCTTTAAGGTTACTTGTATCAAGTTTGTCCTCGAATTTATTGGAAGGGTCAGTTTTTTGAAAGTTTGATGACTGAAGTTTTATTTTATGATTTATTCATTAATTTTTTTCTTTCAGTGCTTCTCTGAACCCGAAAAATCTTTCACTAGATCCTTACGAAGCGTTGGTTTTGAGTACAAAATGATTGGAATTTGTTTTTATAAGTTTTTAAGAAATATAAGCAATTAAAAAAAATAATTAAAAAATTGATCAATGGTTTTTTTAATATTTCATATCATTCACTTTATTATTTATATTATTATTAATTAATTTCGTATTTTTTTAGTTTTTTAATATTCAATTTTAATTTAAGTAACAATAATTTAACACTTTTAATATCTAATTTAGCATTTTTTAAGCAATCTTAAGCTTAAATTAATACAGAGCACGTGTTCTTTAATATCTTGTCATTTAATATCTATGTATATATCCATATATACATACATATGTGTTTTAATAATTATTATATTTAATATTTATGGTAATTTTATATACTTTTTTCATTCAGTTAAAATAATTTTGTATGAACTTTATTCTGTTTTAGAGTTTAATTATTTTTAATTCAAGGCTAACAGTTAAATATAGTTAATATCTTGACATTGATAGACGAAAGTTCATAAAAAGCAATCACAAATATTTACAAGTGTTTAAATCGATTCTCTATTTTATTTTATTTCTTTGTATTTGTTGCTTTTTTACCAAAAACAATAGCAATATTTTGGTAGCTTAGTTATAGGCTTTAGTTTGGTTTTTGGTTTGGTTTTCTTTACTTTTGTAAGTGTAAAATATATTTTATATGAAATCCATTTATAATATAATTATCGATTATAATAATTATTATTTAATATATTTAATATTTATTATAATTTAATACTTAATTAATTATTATATATAACTTGATCAATGCGTTTCTTGAAGAAGCCATCATTTTTTATGTACTCTGAGTAGCAAAAGCTTTAGCAAAGCTTTAATTTTTACATATTTTTCCCTTAAATTTTTTATACTATGTACGTAATTCGTTAATCTTTCGTTATGAGATCTTTCCTCTCTTCGTTGCAATTTCATTTGTTGGGTTTTCGGGGCTCAGCGAACACAAGAAATGAAATTTAAACGATAGCTTTTTATAAGAAATTAATTTCTGATTAAGTTGCAGAAAGGATTCAATTTTTCCTAAAATATCTTTAACATTTAACCAGATAAAACTGTTAAAATTTTGTTTTCATATAAAATTTTTTAAAAATATTTTTGTACAGAGAATTTTTTTAATTTTTATCCGCATAAAATCATCCTTTTTGTAACTTAATCGGATGAGTAAACTTGAATTATTATTTACTTTTTTAGAAAGCTGCGACGATTATAATTTATATTTAAGATAAAACTTAGATTTATACTAAGTTTCCTTAATATGGTTTCAGATATATTTGTTGTTCTTTTATATATTTTAATTAATCATTATTTTGAAAATATTTGTTATATTATTATTACTGGCATTATTATTCTGTATTAATATTAACTTAATAATAACTTACACCAATTATAATTATTTTTATATTGAACACTTTATTTTTGAAGATTTTTCAGTTATTAATTATTATTTTTGAGTATTTCCGATGTATTTTCTTTAATTTATTATTATATTTATATTTACTTGTATCATGTAGTTGTTTCTTCATTTAAATGGAAGATTTACTAATTTTTATTTTAATTTTTACATTGTTCAGTTATAAAATAATATCACACTTTCACTTTTTATCCTAAATATTAATTTTTGAAATTCGTATTTAAGCAATATTTTATATGAAATATTCTACTATTCTTTATATTAGTTTTTAATTTCTTATTTAAATTTTAATACCAAGATTAATATAACCACTTTATTTTAAGAATACGTTTTGCTTTGTCTTTTCTTTCATATTGTTTTATATTTAATTTAACTTTAAATATTTTAAACTGATTTTCTATGATTTTTATTTTAAAAACCTCATATTTTTGATTATTTTGTTTGTTACAAAATTTTACAATAAAATCTTTTGGTTTCAATCTATTCTTTGTAACTAAACTAAAATAACAACAATCTTTTAAACTATAATTTTTTCCCTGGTTTTTTATTTACGCAAATAATTATATCTACATATATTTACTATGTTATGTTATTTAAATATATATTTTTAAATTAAAATTATAGCTTTAAATGTATTTTTAAAATTTCCAATGTACTTAAAAGTTGAATAAAACCTGATAAATAAGGTTCGAAGAAGATGAAGATGTATAAATTTTAATAGTTTTCTAAAATATTTGTTTCAATGTTTTCAACCTTAATGAAAATCCAAAAAATTTCGAGAAATCCTACTTTCATCTTAAAATCCAATTTTTCTCAAAAATTGGAACATCTTTTATGAAAAGAAAACACAATAAAAAAACGGTTAGAATATATTTTTAGAAAATTGCCGAAAATCTAATGAAATTTGTAAACTTTCTAAAGCTTTATCGGAAGTTTTTAAGTTCTTGTCTTGTTCTTAAAAAACTGGAAACAACATTTGGAAAGAATATTTTCCATGCGAAAAGTTCATTAAAATTTTTATCTATTTATTTTGCTTGAATATATTCTGAGATTTCTTGTAATGACTGATGATGAAATGAATGATGAACTCTGAGAGTGACCACAAGTAATTGCAATTAAATATTTTGCTATCTATTTTGTTAATTAAAAATATCCTGGAATCCTTGCAACCACCAACTTTAAACCATATTTTTTAATAAGAAGCTTCATTTTAGCACAAGTGTAGGAAGTCGGAAGAGGGGAAGCTTAGCAATTCTTCAAAGAATTATTCTATACGTTCTCTGTATAGCTCTCTATTTCTCTTCTTTCTATCTATCTTTCTTTCTCTCTCTCTCTCTTTCTTTCTCTCTCTCTGTCTCGCTCAGTAAATCACTTACCTTAGTCCGCTCATAAAACTCAAGATAAACATCGTGAATCATCTTCATCATTACACAGGAATCGCAAAGCGCTTTTTACCCCCCTCCGAAGTTGAGGGATTGCCACCAGTGTTGTTATTGTTGATAGCTCGACTTCCATTAAGACTGTTCACTCCACTGAGATTCAGTTTGGTTGGCTCCGGAATCACTTCAACGAAATTCTCATCTTCAACAGATACAGCAGCAACAACATCAGCATCGTTATTGCTACTTGAATTATTGCTGATGCAACAATTTTGCTTGGCATTCTGTGTTATTGGTACCGTCGTTGTTGTTGTTGCTGTTGTTGTTTTTTGGGAATTCGCTGCTGTTAATGAAGGTTGTTGTTGCTCTCTCGTTGCCCCTGTTAGCTATAAAGGCGAAGTTGTTGTTGTTGTTGTTGGAGTCGCTTCCACCATAGAGGGTGGTATTGTTGCATCTATCGTTTTTGCTGTTGTTGTTGTCTCTGCCGCAGCTGATCTCTGTTTTATGCAATTATGTTGTTGCTGATTAATTTTATTATTATTGGCAACAATCATTTCGGCCACCGTCGCTGCTGCCGTTTCGTCTTCTTCTTGGCATTGTTGTTGTTGCTGCTGTTGCTGCTGCATATCGTTATGCTGATGACTATTTGGCACATGCTGATCCACGTAGGGTATCTGACTGTAAGCGCTGCCGTCCAAATTGGCGAAGATGCTAGACAAGGTAATCGTCTGTGTTGCCATCTCGCACAATTTTTTCACTTTTATGTTGTTAACCTCTTTAATAAGTAAATAAAAAGGGAGAGAAAAATGTGGTTTGTAATTTTTAGTGTAGTGTAGTGACGAACAATTTTTTGAAGGCTTGAAATAGGGAATTTTTCGGAATTTCTTTTCTCTTCTTCATTACTCCCTCTCACCTGTGTTTGTGGGCGTGATGTGCTTTTGTATTTTTTCCTCCTGCGCACACGTCGCCGCCGTCACCACCGCTGCCGCCATCATCGACGATGGTCCGGTACCCGTTGTTCGGTGCATGCCGGTGTACCGCGGCGGCATCATGCTCTGGCGTATGTTACGCTCGGGTCGAACAATTATTATGTACAACTGAGGGAGGAGAGGTATGGTGAAAGGATGTGATTAACAAAGAGAGAATGGAATAAAACTGGGAAAAACTACACCAAAAAATATACGCATTTAAAAAAATTATACAATAAATTGGCTGGAATGGTACAGTAATGAGAGCAACTCTGAAGCGGAAAGAATTCTTCACTTTCTTCTAATCACCGAAGTTAAATAAAGTCCCAAACAAAAACTAACTACGAACTAACAACAACTAGCAATGGTATTTCGAACGTTTTTGTTGTTGTCGTGGTTTGAAGTGTAGTAGCCACATGTTACAGTAATAACATGCGTAGAAGCAGCAGGAACATCAGTAGAAACATCATCACAACAGCAAAACTAGGAACAATTATGTTGTAACAAACAACAACTAAACAACATAGTAGTTTCGTCCTTTTCGACCTCCTTTGCAATTAATTAAAATGAATTTAAAATCAATAGCTTCGATGCCAAAGCAAGAATGAAAACAAACCTCATCCATCATGTCGCAGGACAAAATTAAGGTGGCTGCAGAGGAACAACAATAACTATCAGCAACTATCAGCAAACAGTAGCACAGCGTTGGGCAGAAGCACCAACCAAACAATCTAACCAGCAACCAACCAACATAACAAACGCAACAACTCAACCATGGAACCAACCCGAACAACAAACCAACCATCCAACCATGCAACTCAACCTAATTAACCATGTTCATGTTGTATCTACTTGTGCTTGTTTCGTGTTACAAAAAGAATGCCTGAAAGACTTCGTGATACACTGTTAGGCAAACAGGTGCCGCTAGTAGGGGGCTGGCTGAAGAGGAAGGTTATGACCAGGACATCTGCAGGCCACAACCTCGAGTGCTCACCCGCACAGCCAGCAATAACTATTAGAAACATATTTATACCTCCGAAATTCAAAAATAATGTCTGCATAATCATAAGTTAATAATTTCATACAATTCTGTATTAAATTTATTTAATTCAATTTTATAGTAAACACTTTTTAACAATAGTTTTGTTATTCCGTGTTCAATTTCGTTTCATTTACATTTAACAGAAAACAATTACAAAACAATAGAAAAACAATACAAAAACAATAGCAAATACAATAGACAAAAACAATAGCCACACAGGATAACTAATAACGTTTTTATAACGTACATAAAAGAATTACCTTTAAAAATTCGCGTGAAGGAAATAAAAAAAAAATAGAAAAATTGCATACCTGAAACCACTTTTGATGTGACTTACCTTTGGTGAAAAGAGACACGCAATCGTTACGCTGGCCGATAAACTAATCGTTACCGACATCGAGGTTATCCGCAGTGGAACATGATTTGCAGTTCCAAAGTAAAGTGGCACAAAAGCTAGCCAAATGACACATGTTGTGTACATTGTAAATCCTGTTTGACAGACACACATACACACAAATACACGAAGGATATATAAGATTATAGATGATATCCGAAACGGATGGTATTATTTATGTATCATCGTCGTCATCGTCATCATCGTCGTTTCCGGAAGAATCAAGCGAATTATCAGCCGTGGTAATCAATATTATTTGGTTGTTTTCGATAGTAGTAACAACAGCAACAAAATTTTTCCAATTGTGTATAATTTATTAACGATGTTTAGTTCCAGAGATGCAAATTTCATATGTAGGTTTAGATTAAATGGAAAAAGAGGAAAATACCAAGGACAGTAAATTAGAATTAGTGAATACATTAAATATACCGAGATTGTATATGTACATATGTGCAGTAAAATTGCATCAGTATTTATATTTACGTATGTATATTGTACATATATATTAGACCGGTCCTTATTTATATGGACAAATTTATTTTCTCGAATATATGTTACGGCAAGCGCTAAAAATATTCGTTTTAGTCTCACAAAGCATAAAAAAAAATTTGACAACGATTGGATAATTTTTAGCCGTGCCCCAAGCACCTTTTTGTTTTTATTATGAGAAATAAGGCAAAAAAAAATATATTTTTTTATTTTATTTGCATTTATTTGAAAAGTAAGAATAAACTAAAATATTTTTATTAATTACATACTCATAGTAACATTAATATTATTTTAATTTAATAGTGAAGTCTTTTTAAATGTGGGATAATTCATGTTATATTCTTTAACCACTTGAAAAAGGAATTGTTTCTCCTCTTCATTGTGGGTTAATTTATTATTATAATCTGTAATGAATTTGGCGCCTCTTTCAGCTGCATCATTTACTACAGATAAGCTTTTACAAATTTGTGTTCCCTGAGCGTAGTCAAATCTTTCATTCCAATCCGACGGATCGACTTGCAAAAATTCTTTTGAAATTTCTAAGCGATCAAAGAACGCGTGTGTATTGGAATTTACAAAATCGCTTAAATCTTTTTGCGCAAATGTGTCGATATTTGTTGGATTAGTTATTATTCGCTTGCATTTTTCTGTATTTGCTTTAACATTAATTGCCTGAACCATTTTTTTTTAATTGTACATTAGGATCGAAGAATGAAAGACCGACTGCTTCTTCCGACAAATACCACAAATGATTGCTTATTTTTTGTAGCAAAGCAAGAGCTATATCCCTTTCAGGATAAGCTATAATATTTTTAATTAAATTTAGGTCTTGATTTGGTGCTTCAATTGCTTTAGTGCATCCAAACCAGGCTTTTACATAAATACGAACTATAAACAGACAAACACTACGTATACCGTTTAGCTCTTGTGTGGTCATATTGAATTCATTACGAAACAAATACATTTTAAGTGCATAAATAGATTTTGACATCCATCGAGCATGAGAAGTTGCACCAGGTATACGAAAGGTGTTAAAATTCGGCACCGTACCATCAAGAAAACTGACAACTAATTGTAATAATTCTTTGTAGTCGCGTCTGCTATGAGCTTGTTTTAAGTTATCTAGACAGTAATTTAAAATTGTTCCACGTTCTTCAGCTGTCAATACTGTAATAATGTGTTCATCTTCTAAACAACTCTTATAATTTAATTTGTCAATATTATTCCAGTATTTGCTAAAGCGATTAAAAATTAGCACTTCTGGACCGGCTGTAGTAGCCACTCTAATCTAAAACATTTCAATGTTGGCGGGGGCACGGCTAAAAATTGTCCAATCAAGCTCAAATTTTTTTTGTGTATTTTTAGGATCAAATAAAATGGTTTTAGCGCTTGCCGTCATACGAATTCGAAAAAAAAGAAATAAGGACCGGTCTAATATATATCGTGTAATGATGTGTGATTTCTTCCACGTTGATATGAATAAATATATCCTGGTAATTTCTAAGTCTGCGATCAAAGAGTTATTTTTTTATATGGGTCGCATTCATGATTTTAATTCTGGACTTCTTTAAAATCGACTAGAGTTTTACTCCACGAACAGAGACTTGAATATTCTGATTAAAGATGTTATCCGTACTTCAAATACTTCATTTGATTTACGGGTCGTATGAGCGATATTGTTACAATATGAAACAAATTTTTATTTAACTTGATTAAAGTCAAAGGAATGTGAAATTTTAAAGTGATTATTAATTTTAATTAAATGAAAGTGATTGAATTTAATTTAAAGTGATTCAAACTCTTACAAAGTCTTAATTCTGAGTCGCAGGATCATTGGTTTTTCAATATCAATTATTGTAATGTTGTCCTTATTTAATATCCCTAATAATGATGATGAATTGAAGAGTGATTCAATTTCAATTGCAGTTAAAATGAATTGATTTAAATCTACTCACCGATATGTTTTGATTCATTAAACGCTTCTGGAATTTTTCGTGTCAGAACCGCGTAAACAGTGCAAACCACAATCAGTAGAATCGGATAGAAAAACGCTATCATATACGAAGCATCGATGTAGGAGTCGCAGACCAGTAGGTTGTCTTCGCGAGTGGGATGATGGTACATGGCATGAGAGGGGGCGATCACCATCCATACACCATTGATGAGAATCTGTGAATAGAGAAAATTATTAATGAAGAGTAGTGAATAAAGAACAATGATTCATCATTGTGACAGATGAGTATCACTGAATGAATGCTTTGAAGCGTTTTTTTAGAAGGGCGAATCTTTTATTCTACTTGTTTCTCATTTTTATTTCATTTCGACTCGTAATCATCAGTTCTTTTATTAATTTTTAAAATATCGAAATAATTATTATTGATTAAAAATACAAACCTGCACAAAAACCAGAAAACTACAGATGACCAGTTGCGATTTTGGACTAATGAAGGATGGTCTTTTTGCTGATTGTTTGCCGGCTTTGAAGATGCGAGCGATGCGGTTTGTTTTGGTTAAAAGAGCAGCGTAGACTACAGTAAAACAGAAACCCACACTAAATCTGTAACAAAAAGGACAGAAAAAAAGGACAGCAAGAAAAAAAATTGTATGTGATTATTTTTCTGTGTCAAATTAAAAGTTGTGAATATCTGAGTATCAACTGGTAATAATAATAACAAATGTTGCCACAAAATATTTTCTTTCATCCACTTCAAATTGGAATCCTTCAACTTCAAGTACGATGAGGTCCCCAAACCATGAAACCTTCACAAACCATTTCGTCTATTATTACATGTACATTTACACATCATAAGTACAAAACTTTAATTTGAAATCATGTAAAAATCATAAAAGTTGAGTCAAAATAATTTTCAGATTCAAACCCAGTGACCTCAAGGGATTTTAAAAAACTCCGAGAAACATTATAAAAATAATTTTCTTTAGACAAAAAAAAATTTAATTAAAATATATTTGCATGTCGAAAGACTTCAATCTCAAAGCTCATTCAAAGTTCACAAAAATTAAACTTTGATGGAAAGCAAAGGAAAAATTCTAATATATTCTTATTTTCGTATATATCGTCATTATCTCTATTGTATTTCAATGTAGATAACTACGAATAAAGGCATTTTCAAGAGGCTTTACCTTTGAAGAGCGCACACAATATTTGTTGGCTTCAGAACCAGGGCAAATGTGACTGCATAGCACATCAATATCCCGGCTAGAAGAATGTAGCTCAACTCACGTCCAGAGGCGCGTACAATCGGTGTATCATTGTGCCTGAAAAAGAGGGGAGGACAGAAGGAACATAGAAACAGAGTGGTTTGCTTTCACAATTTATATAAAGTAGGGAAAGTCAAATAGAAATTCCTTTTCCATAATTAAAAGTAGAATATCTTTAACTGATTCATTCGCTTACCTAACAAAGACTCCCACCATAAAGAGTGTCACCAAAATTCCTGTTGCACTGAAAGCCATCGCACCAATAGCCCATGCTGATTCGGGGCGTAGGTAAACCTCTGGTATCGTTTGACAAAATTGTTTAGTCACATCCGGTAGCGTTCCCAGTTCACAAGTTAGACAGTGCGTCTCATCGATCGGGTGACGAATCTGTGGTGATTTACAAAAAAAAAAAAGAAACGACGATTTAAATTATACAGATTTAAAATGATTACAAGCATAACACTTACTTGATAAGTTGAGCAATTGAAACAGTGCCAACAACAACTTTCACCTTCCACGTATTTCTTAGCCTGACCTCGTTCGCAAGGAAGACTGCAAACAGATTCCGGTGGTTTCGGATGCAACAGCTTAAATTGAACCTCTGCAGATGGAAATAAAGAAACGTGAGGAAGAAAAGAGAAATGAAGAAACATTTAGAGAAAATTAAGTAGAAAAAATAAATAGAAAACAGAAGAAGACAGACAGAGAATAAAACAGATCGAGAGATATACAGTCTCGTTAAAGAAAACGAGTATAAAATAAGAAATTATAAAGCATGTAGCTGCATTTCTGATACACACACATACATAAGTATATACGCCACTCATTCTCATACATGCTCCACACATACAGACATTGAGATAAATAGCAATAAATATGCATTTCCATTTGAATTGAATTACGATGTTCAATAAAAATAAAACTCTGAAAATCCTTCAGACGAACCGAATAGCGATGCTCTTCCTTTACTTCTTTCCTTCTTTCTGTCTATCTGTCTGTTCCACTGCATGTCTGTCTGGTGTCTATCTGCTATCTACTATATTAGCAGATGTATGTTCATAGATCTTCTAACAGAAACTTATTGTTCTGACAGCAAAACTGACATGATATTAACATTTCATGCTCTCCTTCGTCCCTTAAACAGATATTTCTTGAACAGTTTACGAGTTATTTATGAAGCTCCAGTTGCTCATATAAGTTACGAGTTTAAATATTGAGTCCCAAGAGTTATTCGTTTATTTTTATTGAGTTGTATTTATCGAGTTGTATTTATATAGAGTTATATTTATTGAGTTTTATGTATTGAGTTGTATTTATTGAGTACATAGATTTATTGTCGACTAAATGATGGATCGTCAACGAGAAACTTTAACTGAATAACATTTTCGGATTCAGTGTGAAACTGTTTAATTAAATGTTTATTTGATTTAGTTGAAGTTAATTGAATTTTTTTAATTTATACATTATAATATATGAGTTTTTTAAACGATACAATGTGAATACAGTTTGAAGTTGTTAAATTTGAGTTTCGGGTTAAATTTAAGAGCTTTGCGCATCGTAGAGTGGCTCTTTATGAACAACAGTTTCACAAGACAATCTATTTATTTATTATTATTTTACGTTAGTATTGAAGTTTTAAATTTTAAACTTTCTATTTTAAAGAGAAACGCCTTTAAAAAAAGGGAGATCTTTAAAGAATACATATTTCCAATTGATTCCACGTTCAGGTTAAAATTCTGAAGCAAACATTTTTAACGTCATCGTCATCATTCGTTCGAGTGTGTATACACTTCAATGGATCTAACTTGACAACAACACCCACGTAAACAACGATAACAACAACAATGACATGAAAGTCTCCCTTATTTAAGGTTACGTGAAAAAATATAAGAATAATGTGTAAATAAATTGCATTTCATGCACACGTTACACTTCAGTTACACTTCGTTATTTGTACTCGGTCAGTTTCTATGCGGGAATCAACTACGATAAGTGAAAGGCAAGAAGTGGAGAGGAGAGGAAGTGGGGAAAGGAAGAAGTAGGATGGAAAACCGGAGGAGGAGGGGGTCTTAGGAAGGTGAACGCGAACTGGTACAAATCGCTTCACTGCAGCCGTACAAAGACAAAACGATGTACATACATATATAAAAGTTCAGTGTTTTGTGTCTGCATTGATGGATATGGTAACCAGATTTAATAAAAACGGAATAAAAGGAGGACAGCCATAAAATTCAGGAAATTCCAATATCGAGTAAAGGTACGAAAATAGAAAGTCGAACAAAATATTTCAAAAGGTGTTCAATGAGAAATTCAATTTAATGAGAATTTTCTACTGCAACAGAATGCAAAATGAATAATAAAATTATTTTTTTCTTCTGGTATAAAAAATTTAGATTGAATATTTTTCGACTTCTCTACAGAAGGGAGATAGATTTCCTAAACACTTCATTTTTAAATCACAGTCAAATAATAACTTCTCATTTGGACATTTTATGCTTTCACTCACCTGTCATGTTTAGACGCAGCTCGCCCTCGTAGTACTCGCCCACTTTTATCCAGTGATACTGACCTTCGTTCGATTGTTTGAAATGAATGATGTTGTAACGAGCCGGTCCATCGCCATTCTCATCAAATCGGAAGTGATCACCACTGAGACCTGATTAACACAAAAAAATATATAATAAAATAAAATATAATTGAAGAAAACTTTAAGGAAAGGTCAAGATAATTCAAATACAAATGTAGTAAACATGATATTTTTGAAAGTTTACAATTATTTTAATAGAAACTTAAAACTTTTAACCTTTTCAAATTTTTATATATATTTTTTAAATTAAAACTTCTTTATTAAACAAGTGTTGCAAAGTGTTGGATATTTTTATATTCTTCAAGATTGATTCATAATGGTTCTTTAAATTGATAATAATTCTACAGTAATAGTAATAATATTTTAAAAACAACAAAAATAACAAAGAAAACCATTAGGCTTACAATAACAACAACAAAAACAGCGTAACGGAAAACACTGTAAACATGTTAGTAAAAAAAAAGCATAAAAACCAAAAGCTGCTACGTATAAATCGAAAATCGACAGAGAGCAGCAACACCAACGACATCGCCATCGTTAACGTCAACGCGTCGAACGAAGGACAAAGATTTTGTATTATTTTCTCTTATCAGCAAATATTCAGCTCTCTGCGTACATCATCGTTCGTTTGACGTTGCAAAGAGATTTTATTTTTATGATTTCTATTTTTATCCTTTCCTCTCGTTCGTTGTTCTTTGTCACTCTTTTTACAATTTATTTTGATTAATACTCGTGATTGTTTTATAATTTATTGAATATCAATTTGTTGGTTTTTGTCCTCTCTTTTTAAATTCAATAACAACAATAAAGTCAATTTTCCACTTGAAAAAAAAAACCCGAGAATTCAATTCAATTAACAGGATATAAAAAGCGTTACTTTTAGTTCTTTTCTTTTTATTTTTCTGGTCGGTTTTCTGAATGATTGTCTGATTGTTTTTCTGATTGCTTTTCTGATTGTGTTTCTTACTTTGTATTTAAATTCATAAAAACAAGAAAAATTTGTTCACTTCTGATGTTTTTATAAAGTTTTCCTGTGATTATTGTTATTATTGGTCGCTGTTGCTGTTTTCCTTTTTTATTTTTGTAGTTATTGTTGTCGCACTTACCTTGGAATTGCACTTTGCGCAAATATTTCAGGAGATCAGCACCTTTGGTCGGTTTCATTGCATCACAAAGCGATGGACGTCCATCACAAAGATCACGATGCATGTCACTGTAAATGACAAAAAGAAGATCATAATAAAAATAATAATCATTAAAAAGAAAGAAATAAAAACTAAAAATTTAGCAAGAAATGCTTAATTTTTGTTATTCGATGTATTTTATATTTTTAAACCTTTTTATAAGATATAATTTCGGGCAAAAATTTTCCCCGATTCTTCATTAAATATTTTATTTTCAATTATAATTTAAGTTCTCTGAGTAACTGTTATTAATAATATTCTTCCTCTTTTCTTACCGTAAAGCATAAGCGAAAGCCATCACAGCATCACTAACGAACTGCAGCTGATCCTCGAAATCGGTGTCCTCCCGCGAGAGCCGCTCCTTCGTGCTGCACGTCCGGTTGTAGTTGTTGTACGGGGTCCCGAAACTGTTGGGATATCGACACTGAAAATGATCCTCCCAGAATTCTACACAAATATTCACAAAGAAGAAAAGGTTTTATTTTTATACACTTATGTCATTCATTACTTTTCTACAAGTGTTATCTATATATAAAAAAAGACTCACGAAACTCACCCACAAACCATGGATTACGTTGGTTGTTCTCCACTGTTAAATTGAGAAAATATTCCTCGAAGCCTTTCACTGGATTCGCCTGAGGTTGAACCGAAAGCGTGCCCTCAACCTTAAAAAAATGGCATGGAAATTTTGACATTTTTGACATTTTTTGACATCTGGATCGAAATTATACCAAAATAACAAAATAATTTACCAAATGAAGGAACATAAATGAATTGAAAAGAATTACATTTAAATATTGTTCATTTTACTCGAAAACCTTTCGTACGATACATCAAAGACCTTACATCAAAGAATTAACAAAATTCATCACCGTTCCATAAAAATATTTCCTCCATTCTTTCCACTTTTCTTATTTGAATTTATTTCGTATATCTTTTTGATTATTTCTCTTACGTATTTAAATAGAAATGTTTTTCTTAAGCGAGATATTTATTCCCTGTTTCAATAATGAGTGATGAATTCAATTTCAGGATTCATTTATCACAACATACGAATAGATGATATCTACTGAATGTTCTTTTAATCTACATTTTATTATAACATCGCCATCATCATCATCATTTACATTAAGTACACATACCATCATAGGAACCGCCCATCATCACAACCCATCATCGAAGCTCATCAGTGGACCTCATCACTATTAACAGTATCATTCAGGACTCATTATTGTTGTTAGCTTCAGTGTTAACAGCCATTGTATATCGCTAATCATTATTCCATCCTCCTCCTTTACCACTCTCCTCATACTACTTCCTTTTTCCGCCCTCCCTTTCCTTTTCTTTCCGCCCTCTTCCTTCCTTCCATAAAATCTTAATTCTTAACTATACTGAACTCATATATTTAACTATTTTACTCATGAGTTCCCTTCTTTCCTCCTTCTTGTGACTATCCTAAAAGCATCCTTTTTTCCACATGAGGCGTTTTTCTATTATTTCAGTCTCGCCGGCGGCGATTGGCTTCATTTATCAAAACCATATTTGTTTATAGTATACTCTGTCCTTTATTTATTTCCTTCTGTATTCCAACCTCCTCTATAGGCCTCTCTATCTATCTTTCTCTCTCTCTATCTTTCCCTCTCTCTCTCTCTCTCTCTCTCTCTTTCTCTCTCTCTCTCTCTGGCCCTTTTTACTCACATTATGCCTTTTCCCTTCCTCAGCTGAACTGAGCAGGCTTCATTAATTTTTTATTGCCCTCATAATTAACACTCATGTTTGTTTGACTGACCTCCGGCTCGTTCCCATCGGACACAAGATTTCTGGCACTCCATCCATCCGAACCGATCCATGAAAAAGCACCCGTGGCATTTTTACGACGAACCGCACGCATCACTTCGCGGACTTCCTGATCGGAACCGAATATAATGGCACCTGAAACAGAGCAAGAAGCAGAAGATTAGCTAAGGTTTACAGAAGAATAAATAAGATAAAAAAAAACATAAAACAATTAGGAGAGATGACGAGAATCAAAGTGATAGATGATAAAAAATACCAAAAACATAGTAAAATAATCCACTTTTCCTTAATTAATTAATTAATTATATGCACTAATATATTATGATATACATAATTAGTAATGATTTAATATTAATAAATTCCAGCTTTATACATTTTCTTTTATGCATAGCATTTTTCTCGATTTTGTATTCATTTCAGAATTTCAATGCCAGAAATAGTTTTAAATTTAATTACATATTTATTTCAGCATCATTTAATTATCTGTATATAAAAAATTATCAAAGAATGATTGGAAAAAAATAAAAAATATATTTTTATAAATATAAAGGATACCCGTATTCAGCAGAATGAATCACTAATGAATGATAGAGGAAAAAAAGAGAGACAGAGGATTAAAGAGACAACCTGTAACGAATTGCTTGCGGGCTTTT